>JAJHZJ010000489.1:0-334640 GCA_023548195.1 Bettongia penicillata ogilbyi | reverse complement strand
AAATACAGGTAATGGGGAATAGAAAGTTATCTGGTCCTACAGGACAAAAGAGAAGATGGGGACAAGGGAAGGGAGGGATGATAGAAGAGAGGGCAGACTGGTGATAGGGGAAATTAGAATGCTTGGTGTATTGGGGTGGGGGGAGGGGACAAATGGGGAGAAAATTTGGAACCCAAAATTTTGTGAAAATGAATGTAAAAAGTTAAATAAATAAATTTTTAAAAAATAAAACACTTTTCACACAAATAAAGTCAAATTTTAAAAAGTGGAAAAATATCAATTGCTTACAAGTAGGCCAAGTGAACATAATAAAAATGACAATTCTACCCAAATTACTTTACTTTTTCAGTGTCATACCAATCAAACTACCAAATTATTTAACAGAGCTAGAAAAAATAACAAAACTCATCTGGAAGAAAAGGTCAAGAATATAAAGGAAATTAGTGGGAAAAAATGCAAGGGAAGGTGACCTAGTGATACTAAATCTAAAACTATTTTATAAAGCAACAATCATCAAAACTATCAAAAAATTATACTAGCTAAAAAAAATAGTGGTGGGTCAGTGGAATAGATTAAGATACACAAGATAAAGTAGTAAACCATTACAGCAATTTACTATTTGATAAACCCAAAGACTCCAGGTTCTGTGTTTCACCAAACCTGCTGGGAAAACTGCAAAATACTGTGGCAGAAACTAGACATGGACCAACATCTCACATTACCTACCATGATAAGGTCAAAATGGGTGTGATTTAGACATACAGGGTGATACCATAAGGAAATTAGGAGAACAAGGATTAGTTTACCTGTTAGATCTATGGAGAAGGGAAGAATTTAAAACCAAAGAAGATACAGAGAACATTATGAAATACAAATTGGATAATTTTTGGTTACATTAAATTAAAAAGGTTTTGCACAAAACCAACACAGCCAGGAATAGAAGGAAAGTAGAAAGTTGGGAAGCATGTTTATAGCCAGTGTTTCTGATAAAGGCCCCATCTCTCAAATATATAGAGAACTGAGTCAAACTTATAAGAATACAAGTCATCCCCCAACTGATAAGTTGTCTAAGGATATAAACAAGTACTTTTCAGAGGAAAGAAATTAAATCCATCTTAGACAGAGCTTGGAATACACTACTCCAGAAGCCAAAGCATAGGGACATAATACCAAGAATAACTTATTGAGCAAAAACTGAGTATAATGCTACTGGAGAAAAAAAATGGATCTTTAATGAAACAGAACTAAGCTAAGCATTCTTGATGGAAACTGTGTAGAGATTCTGAAATTCAAACAAATGAGTAAAGAGATTACATAAAAAGGTAAACATGAATAAAAAATCAGAAGGCTAAAGAGAGATGAACTGCTTAATTCAAATTTGGAAAGATGATACTAGTGCCCCCCACTGAATCCAATCATCATCAAGGTGTCAAAGAGGGAGTCTACTTAGAAAACATGGTACCTCTACAGTATCATAAGCCACATAAGCCACAAATATGTATTTTTCAAAAAGCATGTTCTCCTAAAAGGTATGCAGAATGAATGAATGAATGGCAATTGTTAAGCATTTCCTATGTTCTAAGTGCTGGGGATAAAATACAAACATGAGACAGCTGCTGCCTCACAGGTGGTTTGTATTCCAGTGGGGTAGAAAACACAAAGAGGAATGGCAGCGAAGGGAATCGATGTCAGAGAAGTCACTAAGACATGGAGTAGAACCAGAGAATAAGCTATTAACATATCTTTTCCAGAGTCAACGGTAAGGTAATTTGATTACAATTCTCCAAGAAAGAGGTGCAAAGGAGAGGGAAATAAGAAGAGGCCACACAATTGCCCATGTGAAGAGGAGTAGAGACCCAGGCAGTACAGAGATAAGTGGCTCAATTTCTCCCTGGCATGGTCTACTGGTTCAGGGGGTGGAGTAACAACAGTAGTAGGCACAATAGAGTAGAAAATGGACACCTTCCACTTGGCTAGAATTTGCAGTACACAGGCTATGTCATTTATAATTTTTGAATCCTTCATTGTAATTTAATCTAGTATTTTGAGCCCAGTAGGTACTCAATAAATATTAGCTAACAACTGAGTTGATTGAAACAGCATACAAATATAGAGAGCCTTAAAAAAGTGAATACTTACTATTACTTGTTGTTTCAGGAAATCCAATCTTTTGACTATTCCATCCTTTGTTTTCCACTGTCTAGAATATTAAATGGATAGGTTAATGCAGAGAAATCACCTCTTTTATTTATTCAAAACTAAAAAATTTGAAAAAGCATATTAATTAAAGACAAATATCTCTGACATATTCCTTTTACTATATTTCTCTATACTCCGATGTCAACAGATGGATACAACAGCACTGAATGCATATAAATCTCTGCATTATTTCATCACTTTCCTAATCGGAATGTATATCTCCTTGTATTATCTCCTCGTATTATCTCCTCATTTTCTAAATGGAAAGTAGCAAATTATGGGTGTTTAATAAAAGGAAAATTATCATCATCATGTAAGCAAAAGTACTTATGAGACTATTATTGGTCCAAATTCTGATTAACAATAATAATAATAAGAGCTAACATTAATATAGTATTTACTATATAGCACTGCACTAAGCACTTTACACAGTAAAAATATTTCTATTTCAATTGTTCAAATTTGCAAAAAAAAACCCCACAAATATTGCTAAGAAACATATATTTTTTATCAAAGATGGGTTACATAAGTTGCTGACCCCTACTATGTAGCCTAGCCTGAAGAAATATGTATTTGATTTAAAATATATCTTGAAACCTATATTTTATCACACAAAATATTTAGAAATGAAGAGTTTCAAGAGATAATAATGCTCTAAAAATGTAAGTCTTAATTCTTCCTACTATAATAAGTTTTTGATTATTCATGCTAATGGTACCTAGATATAATTTTTAAAATCTCTCTTTAGCAACCACTTTCAATCATTTTGACTTCTAATATTTTACTAGTGATTGTAATAAGAGATAAAATGGGAAAATTTGTACTTAATTTTCTTTCATTCCTCCTAAATATTTTCTGTTAACAGAATTAACAAGCAAATGAAGAAGAAAAAGGAAAATGTAAGTGTGTGGATGATGTGCAAAATAAATCATGTTCTCAAAAATTAAAAATTAATTATGTTTGAAAACTATCAGCTTTTCTTGAACCAGGGATCCTTTTTGCCTTCAAATATTTCCTTAAAATGTCCCTCTTATTGACAGACCCCCATATCTAGTGTCCTGAACATTAACTTGGGACTCAGGAGCTCTGAGTTCTAATCTTGGCTCTGTCACTGACTTGATTTATGCCATTTAACTCCTTTGTGCCTCTATTTCTTCACCTGTAAAATTTTAATACATACTATAAGTTCAGTTGCTTATTCTTCTTATACTAATAAATATTCAATTTATATTAAAATTGGATGAAGATCTTAAGATTTTAAAAATAGGATAAATTGTCCAAGATTTTTAAAAAATATTTTTCTAAGTATCTTTTTATAAACCTTCAACCAAATAATAAAAATCACATCTTTATTAAAATGTCTTATCAAAATTCTATTGTTTCTGATATGCTCAAAACACTAAAAAATGAAAATGAAATAAAATTCACTTAGCTTATAGTATATTAATCTACATTTTAGAACATGACAAATTTTGCCTGTGGTAAGAAGTTAGTTGCACACAAATAAAGTCAGATGGTAAGTGGAAAAACATCAGTTGCTTGTGAGTAGGCCAAGCTAATATAATAAAAATGATAATTCTACCTAAATTAATTTACTTATTCAGTGCCATACCAATCAGACTATCAGATAGTTATTGTGTAGAGCTAGAAAAAATAATATCAAAATTCATCTGGAAGAACAAAAGGTTCAGCATATCAAGGGAACTAATAAAAAGAAAAGCTAGGCAAGGTGGCCTAGCTCTACCAGATCTCAAATTGTATTATAAAGCAGCAATTATCAAAACCACTTGGTACTGGCTAAGAAACAGAAGAGTAGACAAGTGGAATAGGCTAGGTACTCCAGACATAGTAGTCAATGAATACAGCAATCTACTGTCTGATAAACCCAAAGACCCCAGCTTCTGGGACAAAAACTGGATAACAGTATTGTAGAAATTAGGCACAGAACAATGCCTGACACTGTACACAAGAATAAAGTCCAAATGGGTACAGGATCTAGGTATAAAGATTTGATACTATAAACAAATTAGTGGAGCAAGGAATAGTTATTTATCAGATTTATGGAGAAGGGAAGAATTTTTGACTAAACAAGAGATAGAAAACATTATGAAGTGCAAAATGAATAATTTTGATTACATTAAATTGAAAAGTTTGCACAACCAAACTCAGTGCAACCAAGATTAGGAGGGAAGCAGAAAACTGGGAGAAAATTTTTGCAACTAGTATCTGTGATAAAGACCTCATTTCTAAAATATATAGAGAACTGAGTCAAATGTACAAGAATACAAGTCATTCCCCAGTTGATAAATGGTCAAAGGATATGAATAGGCATTTTTCAGAGGAAGAAATTAAAGCTATCAATAGTCATATGATAAAAGGCTCTAAATCACTATTGATTAGAGAGATGCAAATCAAAACAACTCTGAGATACCACATCACACCTATCAGATTGGCTAACATGAGAAAACAGGAAGATGACAAATGTTTGAGAAGATGTAGGAGAGTTGGAACACTAAGTCATTGTTGGTGGATTTGTCAGCTGATCCAACCATTCTGGAGATTCAAAAATCTAAGATATATGGAAGTGATTGTAGAACACTGAAAACAAATGAAATAATTTTAAAAAGAAAAAAAGAAGTTAGAAATGCCT
Source organism: Bettongia penicillata ogilbyi (assembly GCA_023548195.1). Taxonomy (NCBI): domain Eukaryota; kingdom Metazoa; phylum Chordata; class Mammalia; order Diprotodontia; family Potoroidae; genus Bettongia; species Bettongia penicillata. The sequence continues at coordinate 329,791 of JAJHZJ010000489.1, read as the reverse complement.
TATCTAAACTATCAAATTTTAGCCTTAAAAACAAATTTTTTAAAAAGATTGTGTAAGAAGTGACATGTTCACATACCTCAATATTATTTTGATAAGAAATTTCATTATGGAATCTAATAAAAACTTAAATATGTAAGCTGTATGTAGTACAATGGCTAAATTTCAGAAAGTTATTTGACATATTCACATATATCAACATTATTTTTTTTTATTTATTTAACTTTTTACATTCATTTTCACAAATTTTTGGGTTCCAAATTTTCCCCCCTTTTATCCCCTCCCCCCACCCCAATACCCCAAGCAGTCTAATTTTCCCTATCTCCAATCTGTCCTCTCTTCTGTCATCCCTCCCTTCTCTTGTCTCCATCTTCTCTTTTCTCCTGTAGGGGCCAGATGACTTTCTATTCCTCAGTAACTGTATGTCTTCTTTCCTAGTTGCAACAACAATACTAAACAATTGTTCCTAAAACTTTGAGTTCCAAATTCTCCCCATCCCTCCCTCCCCACCCATTCCCTTTGGTACGGCAGGCAATTCATTATAGGCCATATCTGTGTAGCTTTGCAAATGACCTTCCTGATAGTCGTGTTGTGTAAGACTGAATTACCATCCCTCCTAACCTGCCCCTCATTGTTTCTCTTCTGTCCTTTGATCCTGTCCCTCCCCAAGTGTTGACTTTCAATTACTCCCTCCTCCCTTTGCCCTCCCTTCCATCATCCCCCCCCCCACAATATCTCCTTCTCCCCCACTTTCTTATACTGTAAGATAGGTTTTCATACCAAAATGAGTGTGCATTTCACTCCTTCGTTTAGTCAAATGTGATGAGGGTAAACTTCTTGGTTGTTTTTTTTTTTCCCTCAGCTCTCCTCTTTTTCCCTCCACTAAAAAAAATCTCCTGCTTGCCTCTTAAATGACATATAGTTACCCCCTTCCATTTCCCCCTCTTTCCTCTCACTACATTTCTCTCTCACCATTTACCTTAATTTCTTTTAAGGTATGGTCCCATTCTATTCAGTTCAATCTGTGCTCTCTGTCTCTGTATGTGTATGCACGTGTGTATGTGTGTGCACGCGTGTACATGTGTATGTGTGGTCCCACCAACTACCAAGATACTGAAAAGTTTTAAGAGTTACAAATATTGTCTTTCCCTGTAGGAATGTGAACAGTTCATTTCTGGTAAGTCCCTTAATACTTCTCTTTGCTGTTTACTTTTTCATGCTTCTTCTCATTCTTGTGTTTGAAAGTCAAATTTTCTTTTCAGCTCTGGTCTTTTCATCAAGAATGCTTGAAAGTCCTCTGTTTCATTGTAAGACCATATTTTCCCTTGAAGTATTATACTCAGTTTTGCTGGGTAGGTGATTCTTGGTTTGAGTCCTAGTTCCTTTGCCTTCTGGAATATCCTATTCCACCCCCTTTGATCCCTTAATGTAGAAGCTGCTAGATCTTGAGTTATCCTGATTGTATTTCCACAGTACTGAAATTGTTTCTTTCTAGCTGCTTGCAAGATTTTCTCCTTGAGCTGGGAGTTCTGGAATTTGGCCACAATGTTCCTAGGAGTTTCTCTTTTGGGATCTCTTTCAGGTGGTGATCGATGGATTCTTTCAATACTTATTTTGCCCTCTGGTTCTAGAATGTCAGGGCAGTTTTCCTTGATAATTTCATGCAAGATGATGTCTAGGCTCTTTTTTTGATCATGGCTTTCAGGTAGTCCCATAATTTTTAAATTGTCTCTCCTGGATCTATTTTCCAGGTCAGTTGTTTTTCCCATGAGATATTTCACATTCCCTTCCATTTTTTTGTTCTTTTGGTTTTGTTTGGTGATTTCTTGGTTTCTCGTAAAGTCATTAGACTCCATCTGTTCCATTCTAATTTTGAGAGAACTATTAAATTCAGTGAGCTCTTGAGCCTCTTTTTCCATTTGGCTCATTCTGCTTTTGAATGCATTCTTCTCCTCATTGGCTTTTTGAACCTCTTTTGCCAATTGAGTGAGCCTATTTTTCAAGGTGTTAATTTCCTCAGCATTTTTTTGGGTCTCCTTTACCAAGGTATTGACCTGTTTTTCATACTTTTCTTGCATCTTTGTCATTTCTCTTCCCAGTCTTTCCTCCACCTGTCTAACTTGCTTTTCAAAATCCTTTTTAAGCTCTTCCAAGGCCTGAGCCCACCCGACACCCCCCTGGGGTGTCTGGGGTACTGAGGCCCTGCCCTCCACGTCTTTCCCTGATGGCAAGAATACGTTCTCGTCCTCGCCATCAGATCTGAAGGTCGGGATCATTTGCACTTGTTGGAAAAAACTCTCTATAGTCTTATTTTTCTTCCCTTTTCTAGGCATTTTCCCAGCCAGTTACTTGGCTTCTGAGATTCCTTTCCACCTCCGCCTGGATCCGCCCAGCTAGCGCTTGTCCTCGGAGATTCAAATGCGCTTTCCGCGGCAAACTTTAGTTCTGGCGCAGGGGTGGGGGCAGGGCCACCTCCCAAGCTCGGTCCCTCAGGGGCTTTCTGCAGAGACTTTCAGGAACGGAGCGGGTGGGGGCGGGGTGGGGGGCCTGCCTCCTATGCTGAGCTCCCTCAGGGGTTTTATTCAGAGGCCTTCAGTAATAGAGCGGGGTGGGGGCAGGGCCGTCTCCCAGGCTCAGCTCCCTCAGGTTGGAAAGACCTTCAGTATTGAAGATCCTACCTGCTGCTGGGGGATTCCTGAGTCCTGGGCCGCTGCGCCTCAGCCACCGCCCACGCCTCTGCCTCCGCCGCTTCCTGCCCCTGTCTCTGCCGCCGCCGCTTCCTCCCGAGGGGGCCCGAGTCACGGAGATGCTCCACTCCCCTCCCCTAGCCCAGCCTTCTTTCTCACTGACCTGTAGCTTCTGTGGGCGGAGGGACTTTCCTGGCTGCCGGAGCTTCCCTCTCTGAAGCCTGCTCGGGTCAGCTTCTCTGGGGCCGTGGCCAGGGCAGCGCTGGGGGTGGGGTCCGCTTTCCGGGGCACGATGGACCCCGGGGACGGCTCTCCAGAGCTCAGTGGAACGGAAATCTCTTCCCCTATGTTTATGCACCCCCTGCCGTGATTCAGAATTTATGGGGATCTCTTTTTACCTCAATTCCATGGGTTGTGGGCTCGGAGCTCATAAATGTGCGTCCTTCTACTCCGCCATCTTGGCTCCGCCTATCAACATTATTTTGATAAGGAATTTCATTATGGAATCTAATAAAACCTTAAATATGTAAGCTGTATGTAGTACAATGGCTAAATTCCAGAAAGTTATTGACCTGCTAGAGAGAACCTATACAAGAATAAAAATTTTTTAAAAGATTAATTGAATGAATTTCTAAGAATTAAAAGAACTAGACAGCAATAGTTTCATTAAATGAAATATAAGTTTAAAAGATAGCTATGTTTAATAAGTAGAAAATAAATGGAAAACCTATGCCTGAAAAAAAAAGCTATACCCCATTCATATCATCCTCCTCCTCCCCACCAAAAAAACTTGGCTAAGCCTGGCTCACAGTCTCCTGCAATTCTTACTCTTCCTTCCTAATTAAAAGTCATAGAATGATAGGAAATCATTGAAGCAGAGAAGAAGAGTGGGGAGTATGTTTTGTCACTTGGTAAGATATTAACTTGGGGGGCAAGATGAGCAATTATTCCTTGGATGTGATAACAGTTGCAAACTACCATAATGTACTAGAGTAACTAGATGGAGAATCTCACAGCTTCTAAACGTTATGCTTCAAATCTGCTATATTTTCCCTCTTGTCATTCTCTCCCTTTTATCTAATTAAGCCTAAGGAATAGGCTTGAGAAATATTAGGATAAGTAAGTACTTCAAGGATCTATTCTTTCACTGATGCAGGCACAACTTCTGTTGATGCAAGTTACCACCAATTATGCTCTAGTATCCATAATAATCATGAGTTGCTTTGGCCAAATATTTCATCATCCAGTGGCTAAGCTTCCATAAATGAGATTCTTCTAGTATCTGAAAGATTATAGCATGGAGAGATTGAATTGTTCTGTTTGGCTTCAGAAGGTTAGAACCAAGAGCCGTGGGTAGAAGATGCAAAGAGAGCAATGTAGGTTGAAAATAAGAAAAGCCTTGCTAAAAATTGGAGTTGTTCAAAGGTGGAATATGCTGCTTGAGGCATAGTGCCTTTCTCTTCCTTGAAGCTCTTCGAGCAGAGGCTAGAGATTATTGGAGATTTTATCATGAGGATTTCTTTTATGTTGAGTTCAAGTAGATGGCACTGAGTTCCCTTCTACCTCTCAAATTCTGTGCTTCTGTGATTTTTCTAATCTTTAGATGACGTCCAGTTAATGGTTATATCTAGACCAGCTAGGTAGTGCTGCTTTAAATTCTTCTGACTTGGTTTTTGAGATGCCATGGTTACCTCCATTACTGTGATGAGACATCAGAGTGAGACACTAGGGAATTAAAAGCACCATTAAATTAAACCACCAAGAAAGCTACTTCTGCTCTGTCTGACACTGAATTTTCTAGAAATTATCTCAATGGAGGGTTCTACATGCTACTGTCTCACAATTTTTAGGCAACTCTGGTCAGTCATTTGTATGTATGAATGTATGCATGAATGTACATGTGCATTAAAGACACCTACAATATGCATGATATAGATACACTTTTAAAAACAATACATTGTTTGTCCTTCCTTTGCAAAGAGGACCAATGACTTCCTGGGAGTGATGTGTTGACTCATGCATGACTTGTATTTGAGTGAGGCAAAGTTGCACGAAGTCATCAGTATCAGTCTCACTCTCTCTTCCAGAATCATCAAAGTCTAACGGCACGACAAAAGTCTAGACAATTGGCAATGGCCTGGGATGCAATGGATGACTTTGGTATCTTTGATGTTGGATCAAGGTCTAAGTGTGCCACAGTACCTGTTTCTACTGCTTTTATGGTCATTGTAACAAATTGTTCTCATCCACCCATTCCACCAGGAGAAGTCTTCACATATTTGGGGTAGACACCACCCTAACTCACTGACAGGTTTGAGACCTGTAGGTTATCCTCAATGTGGTTTAGCCCATCTGCTGAGATGGTTTTACTGCTTGTGCTATAGCTTCCTGAAGCCACAGGTGAGGGCTGAGTTCCAGAAAGACAACAAAGGTGGATAAGGAGCCTTGAAAAGGGCTCAGCAGCCCTCACACTACAGGTGCTAGTGCTCCCTGAACACCCCACACATCCCAAACACAACAAAGTAGTGCTCCACTTAACCTGCAGTCAGAATTCTGGCAACTTCAACTGTCCAGAACACAACCACAAACTAGAAAGTAAATGAAAAGGACCTTTGAACAAGGGGAATCAGCTGTCACAAGGCTACTTTTGAGATGGAGGTGCCTCTAAGCCTTCAGGCCTCAGTCTCTTTTCTTATTTTATTATCTAATTACATGTAAAAATAAGGGCACAGATCTAATAATTTCATCTTTTTAAAGGCAGAGGATGATGTAGCTGCCTGTCTCCATTTATATAGGGCAAGCTATCAAGGAATGATAAGACCATGCAAACCATAGACCTCTATGTACAAAATGGTAGGAAGTGCATACTCTCCTACCCCAAGCCCCAGACACATCTAATAATGCAAACAGTGTTTTCCCTAAAACTGACTCACTCAATTCTGAGTATAAGGAGAAGTGCCTCACTTCTGAGTTCATCTCACTGAGTTTCCAGGAACAACTAAACCTCAGTCAATCCAGATTTAGAAGTCACTGGTAATAAGAAGACTGGTTTGCCTCCTGCTTAAGAGTTTAGATCTAAGGTGCTCAATTTTCTACTTTCAGAAAACAACACTCAAGAAAGAAGCAGCATTTTAACCAGAGGATCTTGGAGATGTTATTGTTGAGAGTTAGCAGTAATCATGGAAGAATGGGAGATATGTCAGAAGGCTAGAAAGGGAAGCCTTCCCAAACTACAGACTAGAATTTGATGTTTGTCCTTGGAGAAAAAGAGCTAACTACAAATTATTAAGTAGAGGGTCATAAAATTTAGAGCTAGAAGGGAACTCAATTATATTTCAGTTCAATTTCTTCTCTTTTTTATTTTTTAAACTTTTATTCTCAATTTAGCAACACCAAATAAAATGAGTATGTCCATATGCAGAACTGATGAGAACTGTGCCTGAAACTATGAATCTGTGCTATGTACAGCTTACTTTTCATTTCTTTTTTTGTATATAATAAATATAACACATAACTTTCAAAGTTATCCTGCTTGTGTCTTCACTTTTCTTAAAATGCTCAATGTCAGACAGGAATTAAGTTACAGAGTGAGAATCTGAACCTAAGTAGTCTGATAAGAGATACTCTTCCCATTACACTATCCTGGGAACTTCTACCCAATATGCATTTGGTTAAGTCATGCCAACTTAACCACCTTTCCGTTCTTGGATAGGATTACTAACCTGGGTGAACAGGAGAATGACATAGTGATAAAAGATCTCAATTTTAGTCATTTACATTTGACAAAGTTTGTCTTGGTACCTAATGGAATATTTAGGAGAATGTAGTCACTGGGGATAAAAAGATTTTTAAAATAATAGAATATCTACCATCTTGGAGCTTACATTCTATTAGAAAATACAACATGTACAAAGATAAGTAAAATGCAAGAGAGTGTGATCAGGCAAAGGAAAAATTTAACCAAAAGGCTCAAAGAAAATTGCCAGAGGGAGGAAATACACTAAGCTTTGGGGGCAGAGAAAACTTCAAAAAGGTGGTGGTACTTCAGTTTATCCTTGAACAAAAGGAATGTTGACAGATGGAGTTGAAGAAAGAATGAATTGCAAGACAGGGCAATATTCATGAATCATGAGGGCAGGGGATGCTATGTTAAACTGAGGAACAGCTAGTAGTTTAGTCTAGCTGAAAGATTATTTTAAGAGATATAATGTGAAATAAGGCTGGAAGAGTAAAAGTAGCCAGAAAGTGAAGGGTTTTAAATGTCAGAATAACTAAACCTCAGAATGAGATGGAACCTCAAAATCTCTTCTCCTGGATCAGAACTGGGGTCTATAAACTTGGTTCCCCTGCCACTTTGATATATTTATTTCAATATAACTAATTTTCTTTGTAATTCTTTGTATTCTATTTTATGCACTTAAAATGATTATTCTAAGAAGGGGCTCAAAGGTTTCTCCAGATTTTCAAAGAGATCCTTAACACAAAAAAAGATTAAGAATTCTGGATCTAGTCCACTTTATATGTGAACAAGGATTTCCTATGTAACAAGTGGTTATCCAATCTCAATTTGATGACTTCCAGTGAAGAAGTCTTGTTATTAGATATAAAATTGTCCCTACCCATTGCTCATACTTCTGCCCTCTGGGAAGAACCAGTTTAATCTACCTTCCATATGAGAGCTACATATACTTGAAATAATTGTCATCTCCATATATTCCTTAGAGTCTTCTATTCTGAAAGCTGAGGAACTTGTTTTTTTCAACCAATATTCATATGGGATCGTTTTGAGATCCTTTACTGTCCTTGTCACCCTCCTCTGGAAACTTTCTACATTATCAAACACTAAACTTCAAAAGTGGCTTCACCAGGACCGAATTCAGTGGAAATACCACCTCTCTTACATTAATGCAATCTTAGTGGTTTTATTTTTGTTTTTGCTGCTATATCATATAGTTGACTTTTACTGAGATAGCAGTCTCTTAGATCTTTCTCAATCAAATGCTATCTATCACTCCTCTTTTTTTGTACTTGTGAAGTTAATTTTCAAATGCAAGCATTCAATTTTTTTCCCCAGTCATGTCTGTCTCTTTGTGACTCCATTTGAGTTTTCTTGGCAAAGAAAATGGAGTAGTTTGCCATTTCCTTCTCCAGCTCATTTTACAAATGAGAAAAGTGAGGCAAACAGGGTTATGTGATTTGTCCAAGGTCACACAGCTAGTAAATGTCTGAGGCCATATTTGAAGATGAGTTTTCCTCACTTCAGGCCTGGCATTCTATCTACTATGTCACCTAGCTGCTCATGACTTTGTATTACATTAACATTAAACTTTAACTTAGATAACCCTGAATTTTTAATGGACTCGGTCAGAACAGTTGTATGACTCCTTCCAGCAGCACTTAGCAATTAGTGAGTAAGAGCAGAAAGTAGGTAGCATAGGTGAACAAGGGCTGAAAATCAGCAGACTGTTAACATGGGTAAGACAAGGGGCTAAGAGATTCAAGGGTGGAGGACAGCACCTTGTTGAACTGGCTAATTATATGGCTGAGACATGTTGAAAAGAAAGGTGAGTATAGGATTGAGAGACTGGGAAAACAGGGAGGGACTGAAGGACTGGGGGCATAGAGAGGATGATAAGCAGGTTTAGAGAGAATGAGGCAGTTGAAGAAGCAGAAAGAGAGAATCAAATACAGGTAATTTTAGAACTCAGGATAATGTATGTGGAAAAGTTAAGAGTAAAGGTGTTGACATAAAGCTGTCCAAATATGAAATAGGTTTGTCTTGGAAAGTAGTGAATGTCATGTTCCTGAAAATGTTCAGAGAGAAGGCAGATGCAACTTCTACTCATTGCTAGAGATCCTTTGGTGCAAATTCATAAATTCAACTTCAGTTTCATCAAATATTATTTACATATTCCATGCAGAGCACTAAGGTAGTCAGTGGGTGAGTCACAAAGTTTATACAGCCCTTGCCTTTACTGAAGAAGCATCTTCCTTAACAAAAGCAAAAGAGCTGAAATCCAAGTATTGTGGGATGTATGAGGATCACTGATGAGTGGGACAGGGATGAACCATGAAGTATATGACATGTGACCTGGACATCAGAAGAGAGGTGTAATTACAACAGGCAGAGATGCATGGATGAGGGTATATTCCAGATATAAAGAATGACATGAGCAAAGGCATAGAGGTGAAAATGTGGAATGTATATAGGAGAAAGTAAAAGAATCAAGTTTGGTGGTGAAAGTAGTAAGAGAATGGAGAAGTAAGGAAGGAGTTAAAGGTAGGAAGATAAGGTAGTAGCTGATAGTTCAAGGTCTTAAAAGTGGACTGATGAAACTGAGTTATGTTCACTAGACAAAAGGAAGTCACTAAAAATTAATCAGAGAGAAATATGGAAGATGAACTCGAGGGGAGAGAGAGTGGAAGTAGGAAAAGCAGTTAGGAGACTTTTGTAATAGTAGAATCAGGAGATAATGGGGGTTAAGTATGCCTTATTTCTACTTCCACCACTACCACCCAAGTTGCCCAGCTGACCTGGGTTTTTCTGCCTCCTTTCTTTTCCTTTCCTTTCCTTTCCTTTCCCTCTCTTACTCTCCCCTCCCCTTCCTTTCCTTTCCTCTCCCTGTCCTCTCCCAAAATCCTAAACTTACTACACTCTGAAACTCAGACTCCATTGGGGCCCTGCCTGAGGGCTCCTCTGGACCCCCCTAGCTTGAGAGTGATTATCAGTAGTAACTGTTGCTGTTTTCCACTCAGCCTGATGTCTTTCTTTTTCTTGACCTCATTAAAGGGACCATGCCCTGGCTACTTCTTAAACAGGCCTATTCAATGAATGGGTGTTGCCTCACCCTAAGTGAGTACCTGCAAAGACCTTGACCTAAAGGACCCAAGGTCTCCCAGTGCATCCTGGGTCATCTCCAGTCATCCTGAGGAATATCTGGTCACTGGATTCAGATGGCTCCGGAGGAAAAGTGAGGCTGGTGACCTGCACAGCCCTCCCTCACTCAAAACAAAGTCAAGTGCAAGTCCTGTCATCATTTCTCTGATGGCATGGTCTTCTTCGGCAACAAAGGACAAACACAACCACCCAAGTACAGAATCAACTATCACAAAATAGTATTGATTGTTTGGTATAAGAAAAAACGACTCTACTACCTTAGTCACTCCCAGGATAATTGTAGAGTAATATGTTTATTGGAGCTTATAAGGATGATCCTGATATATTCATATACGCTACCAAGATAGAATTAGTGCTCCTTTACTCAAAATTCAAAAGAAGTATGAAGACCTGTTCCCCACCCCTAGCCTCTCCCCCAAAGTTCTGGCATTTAAAATGGTATGTCAGTTACTTAGAAAATTCACTTATGTAGAATGTCCCATTCCTTGATAATACTGGATAAATGAGGCATTACTTTACTGTAAAAAGGAACTAATCTCATCCAAATTATTTTTTACTAATGTAAATTAATCAGGAATGCAATTATACAAAATCCAAAGGGAGGGGGAACACTAACAACTTCTAAATACACCTCTTCTGTGATTTAATATAGTCACTCAGAAACATCTGGATGTATCACTAAGAACTGGATGGAATTCTATTTTTTATGTAACTTCTAGGCAAATATAATATAAGTTTATGGCAGATTCTTATCCTACCAAAGAATTTTATATATACATATATATCCCCCACTGAGTTACAGTTGCTAATTAATATGGCATTCTTATGTCAAGATACAATATTACCAAACTTCAACAGAAAATACATTTTGTAAGATTTACTAAAAGTTACATTCCCCCAATTTGAACCAAACATACCACAAAATTGGGGGGCATAAAGAAAAGTAAGCTTCTTCCAATCCACTCCTTTCCTAGACTCTGCTTTTTCAGAGAGCTTCTCAGTTCTATGCTTCTCTCCCCAAAGGTATTTCATCTGAAGTAGAGTTGTTGTAGTGAAAATAACAACTTGGAATCAGTTTAGTATAGTGAAAAGAACATTGGATTTAATATCAGAGAATCTGAGCTCAAATCCCATCTCAGTTCACTATATGTGTCAACTCAAGTTAGTCATCTAAGCATTTAGTTTTATTGTCTGAAAAATGAGGAGGTTGGACTCCATGACCTGTAATGTTCCTTCCAATTCTATTAGAAAACCTAAGCTTTGAGTTTCATCTACACTTACTGTCTTGGGCAAGTCATTTAAACCTGACTTTTGTTTCCTCATTTGTAAAGTGAAGATACTTATATTTACTGTACCTATCCACAGGTAAAGGTCACTACAAGAATTCCATTTTTTCTGATATGAAAACACCACACAGAGTTGGAAGAAGCCCATAATGTGTGGTCATCTTTCTCTGATCTTGTAACAGAGCATCACTTGACACTGTCCAGCATTTTGGAGCATTCTATGCCTAAGACCTCAAACAGCATATAAAACAGACAAAGATAGAACACTTGCCTCTAGGACCCACACAGTGTAGGGGAACACAAACACATGCAGTGGAGAGTACAAAAATTTTATCCATTAAAGTGAAAGGTCTTTATTTCTTGGAACAGTTAACAACACCAGGAGGATCTGCCTATTAAATGAGATAATATTTATGTGGCAGGTAGCAGGTGCTATATAAATGCTTATTCTTCCCTTTGTCCCTCTCCTATTTACAACACAGAGTAGGATAATTTACTTAGTGGATTTAAGAGGCATGTAGGAGATAGAAATTCCAATGGAAAGAGAATAAAACTTGAAGACAGAAGATGGTAATGTATTAAGATCTAGAGAAGCCCTTTCCAAATACTCCAGTAAAATTCTAAAACTGCATGAAAAGGGACAATGATAAAAAAAAAAAAAAGAGCGAATTAGCAATAAGCCCCTTTATGCAGTTCAGAACTGCACAAAAAGGCTGCCAGAAACACTGAGCATATGAAGCAACCCAGTCACAGCAGTAGATAGGGACAGAGCAGCACTTAGGGGTGACCCAGTGACCCTGCCCTGATAAGAGATAGGGAGAGAGCAGGAGAGAAATGAAAAGAAGAAATCACCTTTCAATCTGTGAACAAGAGAAAAACATATGACCAAAATAAGTGATAAAAAAAGAATCACAGAAAACAAAAGGGAAAATTTTTATTAGATAAAATTTAAAAGTTTTTGCAGAAACTTTTTTTGTTTGTGCAACGAAATTAAAATTTGAAGAGAAATTGCTAAGTCAAAAGGAAAACTTTCACAACGATTTTCTCTGATAATGATTTAAATTTGGGACAACTATTTCCTAATAGATAAATGATAAAAGGACATAAATAGGCTGTTTTAAATTCCAAGCTATCAACAAGTATAATGGTCCAAATGAGCTCCAAAATATTAAATTAAATTCAAATTAAAGTAACTCTGAGGTTCTACCTCAAACCTGTCAAAGTAGCAAAAATGGCAAAAAAAAAAAAAAAGGAAAATGACAATCGCTGAAGGAATTACAGAAAAATAAGCACGCTGGGTGCATTATTGGGGGAGCTATAAATAGACCTAGACATTCAGGAAAGAAATTTGGAATGATGCTCACAACTATGCATACCCTTGGACCCAGTTACACATTATTATCTACCTTGTACCTCCAAACAGATCAAAGAGAGATGAAAAAAGGATATATTCACAAAACTATTTATGGTAGCTTTTTTATTGTAGCAAAGAAATGAAAAATTAGATGGGTTGCATATCTATTGGTGAATGGTTATACAAATTAAGGTATATGGATGTAATAGAATATTACTATGCCATAAGAAATTAAGAAGGAACCAATTTCACAGAGACATGAGAAGACCTGTATAAATCGATGCATAGTGAAATGAGCAGAACCAGACAATTAACAAATGACACCATAATTAAAAAAAAACTTTGAAAGACTTGAGAACAATGTAAAGACCAACCATGATCACAAAGGACTGATAATGGAGCACGATATCTACTTTCTGACAGAGAGGAGATGGAGTCAAAACACAGCATAAGAACACATTTGGGGGCACAGTCGAGGAAATGGTTTTGTTTACATGTCTGTGTATGTGTCATAAAGGCATGGTTTTTCTTTTTCTCTTCCAACGTAGAAGAGGGTTAGGAGGGTAAAGGGGATAGAGATATGGAGGAAGGGAGGGAGGGAGGAAGGGAGGGAGGAAGGAAGGGCATTATTGAGGCATCATATAGACAAAAGGGTCAGCTTTGAAAGCTATAGGATCAGAGCTCCGCAGTTTTGTGTACAATCCTTCAATTCTATGGTATATATGACAATGCCCATTTTATTTGGAGCTTAAGTTCAGAATTTAAAAAAAAAATTAGATAAAATGAGAGCATCCTTCTGAATGCTTCAAAGACTAATTAGTAGATAATGACAGAATGGGAGGCATGAAGCACAGGTACCAGCAAAGGAAGAAGTAATAGGATGGACTCATCTAGAGAAAACTGGGAATGGAAAGCAGAAACTCCCTGGAATAGCCCAGTAAAAAACATTTCCTAAGCCACCAGAGAAGACCTTTTGTATAAAGGGTCTTGCTGTGGGATCCAGATGTTCAGAAACCAGAAAGCATAAATAGCCTATTGCCATTCCAGCCCCAGAGGCATGAAAGAGTTGTAAAACTGGCAGCTAAGGCTCTAGTGTAATCTCTCCATGGGCCCCTGCTCAAAAGTTAGTCCCCAGAGTTATTAAGTGCTTTTTGGAATGGATTGAATTGGAGCTCTCTGGCACCAACTGTAGGGGAGCAGTGAGCAGAGTAGAAGTCAGGGCGAGGGGGCAGGGAAGGGGTGGTGGAGAAGTTTGTAAGGGATCTGGAAAAGAGAAGAAGCCAGCAGAGAAGCAACCCTATAGGGAGCTAAGGCAAAGGAGCGCTGTCAGCCAAAGAGCTACATGGTGGGAGAACATCAGCATGAAGTCTTTCAGCCTCACCTCAAATGGACATATGAGTCATAATAACTTCATAGGTCACTTGGAGGAAGGTAGTAGCTGGTTTGAGGGGTCTCTGGACAGTCTTGAGCTTCACTATGTCCTTTACTGAGTAAATTAAAATGTCCTGTTTTGAAGCCTTGTTAAGCCTGAGCTTAATAAGGGGAGCTAACAGTTACTCTTAGAATACTGCTAGATGCTGAAGTTTCTGGGTGCCATCTACAAAGGGAAAGTAAGTTCCCCCAAGTGTAGACTGACCCTCTGCATCCAGAAGAAACCTCAGGCATAGGGGTTACACAGAAAGGCTGCCATAAAACTATGTTGCCCAGAGCCACAATGCTCTTTTGTAAAAAGGTTTCATCTGGCTCTCCTGATGACCAGTGCCATCTAAAACACACAGTTCTATTACTATGATGTAATGGGCCAAATTAAATAGAAACTCCAAAGCCTGGCTTCTAGATGCCTTTCCTTCGGAGGTTTGAGGAAAACCCTCATGTAGGAGGTGGTATCTGAGCTGACCTTTAAAAAAAAACTTGGGATTCCAAGAGACAAGGGTAAGAAGGGAGTGCATTTGGGACAAACGCATAAGAGACTGGAGACAAAATGTTGCATATAGGGAAGAACATGAAGGCCAATTATGCTGGAATGTAGAAGGTATGAAGGAGAATAATATTCAAAAGCCTAGAAGTTAGTGTGGAGTCAGACTGTGATAGGCTTTAAATGCCACATAGGAGAAATAGTCTCGGCTCTCAAGGAGTTCATGATCTGATGGGTAAGTCAACATGCAAAAAAAATATATACAAACAAGATACAGATAGTATAAACTGGTAGTAATCTCAAAGGGAAGGCACCAAGATTAAGGAGGACTGTAAAAGACATCTGGCAAAAGGTGGGACTTTACTGAGACTTAAAGAAAGCCAGAAAAGCAGGAGGTAGAGATGAGAAAGGACAGCATTCCAGGCATGGGGAACAGCCAGTGAAAATGGCCAGAATCAGGAGATGGAGCGTTATGTATAAGAAACAGCAATGATGTGGGAGACAGGTAGAAGGACCCTAGAAAGGTAGAAAGAAACCATTATTTCTAATTTCTTGTTGGTACAAAATCAAAGGAATTCTTTCTAAACTATTTTTCCTTGGGGAGCTCATCAGCTCCCATGATTCAATTATCATTTTTAAGTCAATGATTCTCAGCTCTATTTGTCAGGTCCCAGCCTCTCTCCTGACCTCCAATATTGCATCTCCAGCTACCAATTATTTGACATCTTGAGCTGTATGTATCATAGCCATCCTAAACTCAGCACGTCTAAAGCTGAACTCAAAAAATCTTCTCCCTACCCCCACACATACTCTTCCATATTACTATATAGGATACCATCCTCCCAGTCATGCAGGAATCCTGGATTCCTCATTCTTTCTCACCCTCTCCCCCCACATCCAACTGGTTGCCAAGTTCTATTGTTTCTACCTTGAGAACTTCTTTCATATATATATATGTATATATATATATACATATATATATATGTATGTATGTATGTATACCCCCTTCTCTCCTCTAACACTGCCATCCTGCTGGCACAGGCCCTAATCACCTCATGGCTAAACTACATCTCCCTGCCAAAATATCTCCTCCCTCCAATCCACCCTTCACTCAGCTGTCAAAATTATCTTTCTGAAGTACAGGTCTGACAATGTCATCCCTTGATTCAATAACCTCTATTTATGGCTCCTTATCGGCTCCCTGTTATCTCTAGGAACAAATATATCCTTTCTGTGGCTTTTAAAGCCCTTCATAACCTAACTTATTCCTCCCTTTCCATCTTCTTATATCTCAGTCCCCTCAATCCACTATTATTCAGTGATGTTATGTTTTTCATTGTTTCTCATCTATAACACTACATTTCCTGACTCTACATTACACTACATTACACTGACTGTCCCCCATGCCTATAATGCTTCCCCTCTTCATATCCAACTCCTGGTTTCCCTGGCTTCCATTAAGTCTCAGCTAAAATCCCATCTTTCACAAAAAGTCTTTTCCAATCTTTAATCTCAGTGAGATTACATCCTTCTTTTGAGATTACATCCAGTTTATATCGTCTATACCTTATTTGTACTATGTGCATGTTGTTTTACCCCACTTGACTGTGAGCTCCTTGAGAATAGGGATTGCTTTTTTTATTTCTACAACTTAACATTTTTCCCAATTACATGTGAAAACAATTTTAACATCCTTTTGTCAGATTTTAAGTTCTAAATTCTCTCCCTCCTTCCCTTGACCCTCACTGAGAAGATAAGCAATTTGACATAGGTTATATATGTGTAGTCATGCAAAACACATTTCCATGAGGTCATGCTAGGAAAGAAAACAGACAAAAAACACAAGAAAAATAAAGAAAGCAAAGAAAAGGTATCTTCAATCTGCATTTAGACTCTACCAGCTCTTTTTCTGGAGATGGACAGAACCGTTTATCCTAAGTCCTTCAGACTTGTCTTAGATCATTATATTGCTAAGAACAGCTAAGTTATTGGCAGTAGATCATCACACAATATTGCTGTTACTGTTGTACAATATTCTCCTGGATCCGTTCATTTCACTCTGCATCGTCTTTCTGGATTTTTCTAATATCATCAAGCTCACCATTTCTTATAGCACAATGGTATTCCACCACAATCATATACAACAACTTGTTCAGTCATTCCCCAATTGACAGACATACCCTCAATCTCCAATTCTTTGTCACCACTAAAAGAGCTGTTATAAATACTTTTGTACATATAGGCCCTTTTCCTTTTTGTTTGGTATCTCTTTGAGATACGGATCTAGTAGTGGTATTGCTGAGTCAAAGAGTATGCAAAGGGTATGCCCTTTGGGCATAGTTCTAAATTGCTCTCCAGAATGGTTGAATCAGTATACAACTTCAGCAACAAAGCATTAGTGTTTTAATTTTCCCACATCTCCAATATTTGTCACTTTCCTTTTCTATCATACTAGCCAATCTGAAAGGTGTGGTGGTAACTCAGAATTATTTTAATCTGAATTCTCTAATCAATAGTGATTTAAAGTATTTTTTCATGTAGTTATAGACAGCTTTGATTACTTTGTTTGAGAACTGACTGTTAATATCATTTGACCATTTATCAACTGAGGAGGGCTCTTTTTCTTTTTCTTCAGTGACCTTTGTACTTCCTTTTCCATTTGGCCACTTCTACTTTGTAAAAAGTTCTTTTCTTCAGTCACTTTTGTGCCTCTTTTTCTATTGGGCTAATTCTGCTTTTCAAGGCATTCTTCTCTTCATTGGATTTTTGTGCCTCTTTTACCATTTGGCTTATTCTGTTTTTTAAGGTCTTATTTTGTTCAGTATTTTCATATACCTTCTTTACCAAGCTGTTGATTCTTTTTTCATGATTTTCTTGCATTACTCTCATTTCTCTTCCCAATTTTTTCTCTTCCTCTCTTACCTGATTTTTAAAGTCCTTTTTGAGTTCCATGGTCTGGGGCCAATTCATATTTTTTATTTTTTTGAAACTTTGGATGCAGGAGTTTTGACTTTATTATATTCTGAGTTTGTTTTGATGTTCCCTGCCACCATAGTAACTTTCTATAGTTTGGGTCTTTTTCTACTATTTGCTCATTTTCCAGCCTATTTCTTGATTTTTAACTCTATGCTAAAGTAGAGGTCTGCTTCCAGAATGGAGAGGGCTCCATCTTAGGCTTCAGATTTTTTTGTACAGCTGATTTCAGAGGTAATTATGGAGACCTGTAGGTTTTCAGTTCTTCCAAGGTGGTACGATCTAGGGAGAAGTATGTTTACTACTCTCCTGGCCTAAGCTCTGTTTTCCACCTGGGAATTATGATCAAGGTCTTTGCTCCTCTGCAGCCCACAAGCTTTGGCATGCTAGTTCTTGTCCTTGCTATGGGATGGAGACTCAGGACTGCAAGCCAGATCCAGGTGTGCACAATGCAAGAGTCCTGTCCCCAATGCCAGCAAAGGGAGCCCTGTAATCTCCTTCTGACCAGCTACCAGATCTGCTTATCATCTGTAGGTTGAGAGGTCTAGAAACCACCACTGCTGCCATGCTATTGATTCAGTTGCCCCAAGGCCTGCTCTTGGTTTAAGGGTCAGTCTGCACTGGTGTGCCTGCGCTGGACTGCACTCCACTCTCACCCTGGTGTAAAAGATCTTTCCTTGTTGATCTTTTATAGATTCTCTCACTCTTGAATTTGTTCTGAGGCATTATATTAAGGTATTTGGAGTGGTCTGGGGGAGAGCTAGGTGAATCCCTGCCTTTTCCCCACCATCTTGTCTCCACTTTGTTGTTGTTTTTACTTTGGAGATAAACCTGTGTTCTCAAAGGCTATGTCAGTAGAATGCAAACTGACAATTTCTATCAGTCTGGACAGGTTTTGAGTATTGTATAGCATACAAACTGTTAAGGATAGGTTTAGCTAATCACAGAGAGACTTAACCATCAGTAAGCTAACCACTACATCACAAATTATTTCTTGATGACAATCCAAAAGATCCTAAAGTCTATATCCACCACTATATCTTCTGTAGTCATGGTGGCAGTATAATTAAAGAGGGGCCAGAGAGTGTTAAAAATAGTTTTTTTATGTCCATAGATATTAATTTAGCTGTCAGTACTCAAAATGTACAGTCCTTGTCCAATGACTAAAGTGTTGTTAGATTATTAAAGGAACCGAACCATCTCTACATAGCCATTCTCAATATAAGTGAAACCAGCTGGTATAAGACAGTTGCAACCAAACGCCTCACAGATTCTCTTTGGAGAGGCAAATAAAGGAATGAGTGTAGTCAGTTTCATTCATCATCTGGGGCAACAAGAAGCACCATTTTAGGGCATATTGGTCTTCAGGTAGTATCCCTGTACTCAGTTTGAACCTAGCTGCAGCCCTGACACTCTACATTTTTCTACCTCTGGCCTTGTGGGCCCCTCTTCCGATTGGTGAGTTCCTACTTGAAGCTTCCATTTGAGGATGTGTCCCAGTCATGCTCACCTGAAACCCAGCCCAGCTCCTGACTCTCTGAACTTTTCCGCCCTGTCCCCACCTGCATACCTTCCCTAGACCCAAACACTTTTAATCTCTTTTATGTGTCATCTTCCCCCCTTAGAAAGTAAGCTCTAGAAGTCAGGATTCTCTTCCTTTCTTCTTTTCACTTGTATTCCTGGTGCTTAGGAAACTCTTGGAATCAGACTATTATGGGTTTTAAATGCTACACAGAAGAGACAGACTCTGCTCTCACAGAGCTGACAGTCTGATGGGGAGACAACATGCAAACAGCTATGTACAAATAAGATAAATTGGGGATAGTCTCTGAGGGAAGGGACTGAGATTACAAAGGGCTGGGAAAGACTTTTGGCAGAAGGTGGGATTTAAGCTGAGACTTCAGTGTACTGCAAGTTCAGTGATAAGGCAGCCGAAAGACTAATGAAATCCTTAAGAATGAATGAAAATCTTAAGAAAAGCAAAGTTTTCAGGGACAAAAGAAAGTCCCATCTCTCCCATAATTATACTCATTGTGTGATAGGTAATTTTTTTCTCCCTGGCCTTCAGTTTTCCCATTTGTAAAGGAAGGGATCAGATTAGATGTTCTCTAAAGTTCCTCACAATTTAATTTTCATTTTGTTACTACAGTGCCTTGGGCAGAGTAGGAATTTAATAAAGCTGAACTGAACTGAACTGCCCACTAAGTGCCAGAATCTATGCTAGGCAAAAAAGGATTAAAAACATAGATATTTTACAAACCTTGCTCTTACTCTAAATGAGGGTAACATGCACACAAATAACTAAGAGAAAGGAGATAAGAATATAAAGGAGAGATCCAGACCAGCAATATGAGAAATCTGAGGAACAGGTGTTGAGGAACTGTCACATATAAAGGGGAGAGGGGAAACAAGCATTTTAAACCCCTACTATGGGTTAGGCACTGTGCTGAATACTTTTTAGGTCTTATCTCATTTGAAGAAAAGGGACTAAATTTTTTTGCTGATTAGTCCCAAAAGGCAAACTTAGGAGTAATAGGTAAAAATTACAGAGAGTTAAATTTATGTTTAATCTAAGAAAAAACCATTCAAGATATCCAAAAGTGGAAAGGGATGCCTTCAGAAGTCAAGGTTTCTTTTCTATTGAGAGTCTCTTGAGATAGATGGCCACTTCTCAGGTATGTTCAAGAGTGGGCAGTACCAGAGGGCCTCTGGGGCCCTTTCCAACGCTGAAATTCAATAACATCCACCTGAGAGAAAGGGATAAAGGTTCAGGGAAATTTTCATATAGGAGATAACAACTGAGTGGGACTGTAAAGAATTATGACTTTTGGATTATAGCAATATTCATCCCCTCTCTGTAGGGAGAAAGAATATGAAAAGGAGAATGACAGTGAGAAAGAAGACTGCTCTACTGGGGAATAAGAAGTCAGAGAAGGGGGATACGGTCCAAGGGGAGATCTTTAGTTGGAGTTTGTAGGGACTTCCACAGAAAAAGGTAGGAGGGAGCTCAGTGAGTGTAGAATGTTCTTTCTAGAACCTGGAATTAAAAGGGGCGGGGGGGGAAAGAGTCGATAATAGCTTCAAATCTCACCAAGGTCAAGGAAAGGGGTTTGTTTGTTTAAGGATATCGTGGATATTGGAGTATTTGTAGCATTCTCCAGTTCTAACAGTGGAATGTTATGTTTATGGACATTAATCACTAAGTTAAGCACTTAATTTAATCTAATGCTAGTACCTAAACACTCCTCCTTTCACAGATTACTCTTTACCAAAGGTGAAGATGGGAGAGATGAAAGGTAAAAGAATCTAATTACCCCACACACATGGTCTTCTAGACATAAAGCATTCTGTGTTATGCGGGCCATAGATCATGACTACAAACTGAAGACAGACTACCTGTTCAAATAGCGATAGGTAATAAATTTAAATCTATATACTTAGAATATTGTCATTCTAAAATATAGTCATTATGAACATTATTGTGAACATTTGCAACAATTTTGTTTAACTCATCATACATAAAAAGATATTAATAAGGTTGCTTTTAGGAGATAACATCAAAAGACATGAATGGAAAAGCTGAACAAACATGAAAATCTTACCAATAACAGTTAAAGTTTACAATTATTTGCATATAAGTTATTCTCATTTTATGAAATGGTCTGGTTCCTTACCAAGAAAAGTTGCCACAAATATTTTTAGCTTCTCAAATGATGGATAAAGTTTATTTCAACTATTGTATTATTACTCTTTTGAATAGAGTTAGAACTATCTTCAGTATTTTAAATAACATGAAATTAGTTTACAGGATGGCTTATAATGTGAAATACCAAAGATCTAATTTTGTATTGATTTTATTTCCTCAAGTAGTGGCCACCTGTTTAACATACCTACAGGTAATGTTAACTCGCATAATAACTTGTTAAAGGGGCCCAACAGTTCAAAATGAATTGCAGTACTTTCATACTTTCATAGGACATAAAATCTTTAAAAATTTGCCTCCTGGGACTTTCAGGATATGAGGTAATCACTAAAATATGACCCCAGGAGTAGTGGGACACTCTTTAGATAATATTAAGAATCAAACTGAGGAAAAATTTTAAATTGGCAGTCTGTCTTCAGAATTCTCTGCCTCCACTTGTAGTACCTCTTTCTCTTCTCATTTGCATCATTAATGTGCTCCTCCCCAGCTTCTTCAAGCCCTTTCTCCTCATCATGGGATAACACTGAAGCCTGCCTTCCCCAAAAGAAACTTTACTGCCCCTACCTTTTCCAATCTACAAAATAAATATACTTATACATGGTTCCAGTCTTATGGGAATCTACTTGAACAAAGCTATGAGATTTCAAATCAAGCTGAGAAACCAGTTCCCACTAAGTTTAATGTATTAACTCAGCACTCCTCTTTCCCTACCTCCTTTCTCACTCCACCAGAAATATTTGCATTTTAACAAAAATCACAACGCCTAAAAAGGAATAAATTTTCCTGGAAAGGTGCAACTTTAACCATGTAGGTAACCTGTCCCTCAAAAAATACTGGAAAGGACATAAGATGTAATGGAGGCCATAATTAAAGGGAAATTCCTAAAATACTCTAAGAAATTCCCTTAATAAATTCATTACTACAGTGATTCATATACCTCATAGAAACTTAATGATTATGTAGATATGCTAAAGTTACCCAAACATCCAATTGTGATGATTGTGCAAAATGTAAAAATCATAATTTGAATATAATATTAATATTGTGTTCTAATATATTATTACTTCAAAAAAATTGGCTTTTTAAGATATTTGAATAGAGCATTAACTATAATAGAACTTCATTGAAAACGCTTTTCTGTAAATTAGCTACAAGAACAATAATAATAATGCCACAGTCATCTTCAATCCACCATGCCCAAAACTTGAACTGGGGCGGGCTGGAGATGACAGCTAATACCAGCTCACAAGAGTTGATTGTGAAATTTTCAGTGTGACCAATTATATTATCTACCTTATAGACTTGAGAGGATCACATGAAATTTTATATATATATATATATATATATATATATATATATGTGGTGCTTTACAAATCTTAAAGTGCTATGTAAATGCTAGCAATGATATCAATGATCATGATAGTGGTGGCAATGTTTCCTTCAACTTTCTTTTCTTCACAGAGAAATGTCAAAAAGAGTTCTTTAACCAGTCTTTATGTGAGGTAGTCTATAGTCCTCTCACCATCTTGAATTCCCTCTGGTGGCCAGGCTCCAGTGTGCCAGTATTCTGCTCAGAATACGGTAACCTAGAATTGCGTAAAGTCTCCAGATTTGGGCTGACCTCGTTAACTCACATTATCATTAGTGCTTAACTAGACTACTGCAGGATCAGCTAGGTGACTCTGCAGATGGAGCGCTAGATTTAGTTAGGAAGCCTCAGATGCTGACTAGCCTTGTGACACTTGGCAAGTCACTTAACCCACTGGTCTCAGTTTCCTCATCTGTAAAACAGGGACAATAACAACACCTCCTTCCCAGAGCTGATGTGAGGATTAAATGAGATAATGATTATAAAAGCACCTACAGAAGAAAAGGAGGAAAAATGCTAGCACACTGGGTATAGGCCAGGGGGTTAATGCATGAGAGGATATGGACAACTGGCACACGAGGCAGGCAGGCAAGGGTGGATGATGATTTGTTTCTTATGGAGTGAATTTCCAAGTTGATGAAATGACAAATCCATTTGAAAATCTGAGTATTGTTAATTATTCTCAAATTCTATTTTGAGTTCCCTGGAATATTTGAGTAAATCCATGGAAAACAAGCAGATTTAAGAGGGTAGCAAAATATCTTTAAGGAATGAGGCTGGTCATTAAATTTTCTATTGTAAGATCAATTCCTAAATTAAGAAAAAACTAATTAACATTTTTTAAAAAAGAAATTTATTGAGCAAATGATAGAAACACAACTTCTAGCTAGATATTCCACAAGTAGTCTTGAAACTCTAATCACCTTAAAAAACTTTTACCTTCTTTTTGTAGGTTATGAAATATCACAAGATAAGGTGAGAAAATGTATGTCATCAAACTTAAAGCAGGGCAAAATATCACATAATAATATAGTGTCATATTAATAGGCTTCATGGACTAAAAACAATGCTTTTCTTCATGCTCACTTTTCTTAGTCTGAAACTTTTGATTGCGTTTATATTTTTTTAATTGTTTCTTGAGGAAGAGACTCCCTATGGCAGGAAACTCCTCTGCAGGTACCAACTATGGATAAATCCTCGGATGATTTAATTTTTCAATCAGATATTTTAGCAATGGAGAGACAACATATATTTTGTAAACCAAGATATCTAATTGACTTGATTTTTCATATTAGATCACTTACATTCCATTGCTTCTACCTTTGAAATACTTCCCATACATCACCTCTCCCAAACTCCCTATCAGTACCACAGCATAGGCTATCATTACTACCCACAAGGACTACACTACAACAGGCTCCTAACGAAGTCTTCCTGCCTCCACCCTCTTCTGTCCTCTAATCTATCCTTCATATTGCTGCCAGACTAATCGTTCTTATGACTAGATCTGGTCACATTTAAAAATCTTCCGGTAACTGGAGTCAGGAACTGGCTTTCAATTACCCATAGATGTAGATGGACAGAAAAGTAAAATGGTTATTCTAATTGGATATCACCTAGTACTCGTGATTTTTACTGCAAAACCTTCATGATTATCAACAAGTCAAGTCAACAAACATATTGACTTGTCATGATCACTGGCCCTAGTTTTCCTGATTGGATCACTTGGTATTTACCTAGTTCCATAGCTAATAAACTCCCACTTCCTGCTCCCCTAATCCCTATAATTCAGAACTGACATCTTCTAAGGCAAAAAACCTCCCCTCCCTCCACTGTCTTTGCCCATATCTAATTCTACACAGCTTAATCCTATCTCTGTCTTTTCCAGTCACTATTTTTCTATGGCCTTTGCTGTATCATTTTAAACAAAAGAAAACTTCCCTCCATCTAATTCTCTTCCTTTCATACTATTTCCATCTTCTTACTGTCAAAGAAATTTAGTTACCCCTATAAGACACCTCAGCTCTGCATCCTCTCTCCAGTATTGGATCCTCCTTATTTCATGCCCCACAATTTACAGGACTAGGAGTCTAAACAGGACTATACTCCTTAATCCCCAATATCACTTCCAAACTTTCCACTTTGCCACCATCAGAAACAATTCCACCTTTCACTCTATTCAAATATATCACTCTGTCTAAATAGTTTTTTTATTTGTCAACTACAGACCTCTAGGTCACCCTATGCTCTTTCTCAGGGAATTCAGTATCTGATTCACACTTTTATCCCCCATCCTACTCCTTCTCATCCCAATTATCAACTTCATTATTCATAATGATTTGCCTTCAAACAACGTGGGCTGCCAGTTCATCAGTCTTCTCAGCTTCCATCACCTACATCCCTACTCTACATTAGCTACTCACAGTGTCAATCATGCTTCAACATCACCCAAAGCTGCCCTACCTCCATGATATGCAGTATTTTGATATCCTCTTTTCTTTCAAAAGTTACAAATGACTTGGGACTAAATCAAATGACCATGTTTTAGTCTCTGTCCTCCTTGGTTTCTGCAGCTTTTTACACTTTTGATCAATCCTTCTATGGACATTCTCTTCTCTCTTAAATTCCATAACACTGCTCTATCCTAGTTCTCCTATTAGACATCTATTTATTCTTCAGTCTCCCTTACTTGTCTTCCCAAAGGCTCTTCTCTGTTCTATCCATGCTTTCTCCAAAATTGATCTCCTCTGCTTCTACAGGTTCAACCTGATCTTTATAGAGATGATTCCCAAACTTCATATATATATATATATATATACATATATGTGTGTGTGTGTGTGTGTGTGTGTGTGTGTGTGTATCCATCCTAATCTTTCTCTTGTATTTCACTTCTATAACACTGACTCGAAATCTCCACTTGGATATCCTGTCAACATCGCTAACTCAAAATGCTCACAACAGAACGTAGTATCTTCCCCCTGCCCTAAATCTACCCTTGTGCCAAACCTCTCCCTGTTGAGGGCAACATTATCACCCAGAAGCCATCTTTTACAGATAGAAAAAATAATAATAAGTTAAAGATAATGGAACAGAAAAGCATAGAAGCTGTGAAGACTAGGAAATGTTTCATACAGTGACTGACCTGAATTTTGAAGCAAACTTAGGAATTTTAACAAGAAATGATAAAAGATTGTCAACCATAAATGGAACATAGCCTTCACAAAGACACAAAAGTAAGAATTGGGATACTGTACGTAGGCAACTGCAAGAAGGCAAGTGCGGCTAAATGGAATAATCCATGAAAGAGAATAATGTATAATAAGGTGGGAAATACAATTTGGAACACAATTATGAGGAATCTTAAATGACAAACAAGCAGGTTTGTATTATATCCTAGAAAAAATAGAGATCTAATATGGTTAATTGAGAATGGGGAGTGACTGAGTAAGACCTGGGCTTTGGGGATAGCACTTTGGTAACTACGTGGAGCAAAGGATATGTGAAGGAGGGAGACCAATTAAGGGGCTGGTATAATAGTTGAAGGGAGAGGAGAGAAGAGCTTGAATTAGGGTAGTGGCTCTCTAAGTTGAGAGAAGAGGTGGATGTGACATATGCCATGGAAATAAAATTGGACATGGTGAGGGAGGGAGGGTGAGGAATTGAAGAAGATTCCAAGGTTTCAAGTCTGAATTTCTAAGGGGATGGTGGAACCCTTAACAGAAACCAGTAAGTTCAGAACAATGGATTTCTGAGAAAGGATGAGTTGTGTTTGGAATATGTAGAACTGTCCAAAAGGCATTTTGTGATGCAGGACTGAAGCTCAGGAGAGAGACTCAGGCTGCAAATATAGATCTGGCATACATCTGGGTAGAGATAACCTAACTCAAGAGAATTGAAGAAATTTATGAAAAGAGAATATAAAGAGAGAAGAAAAGAGGATCGAGGACAAAGCCTTGAGATACACCTACCATTAGAGAACAAAAAATGGATGGAGATTCAGCCATGGAGACTGAGAAGGAAGAGAGAAAGCTGCTAAGAAAACCCAGAGAAGATAGCATATCCATCCAAGAGAAGAGAGTAATCAACACATGTACATGCACATACACATATACATATATACATATACACATACACATACACATACATATATACATATAGTACACAAGTGGTCTCCCCCTTGGGAGAGTAAACTCCTTAAGAGCAAAGGCTACTCCTTTTTGCCATAGTGTCCAATCAACTAGCATGGGATCCAGCACAGGGATGGGGAACTTGTAGCCTCAAGGCCACAAGTAGCCTCAAGTGTGGCCCTTTGACCGAATCCAAACTTCAGAGAACAAATCTCCTTAAAAGAATTTGTTTTGTAAAACTTCATCTTAGTCTAAAGGCCACATCCAAGGACCTAGAAGGCCACATGTGGCCTAGAGGCAGCAGGTTTCCCACCCCTGCAGCACATAGCAGGTTCACTGACTGATTAACCAATTGATTGAAATGGTACAGTGAGGTCAAAAAGGTCATCAGACTTGATGATGAGATCATCAGTAGCTTTGGAGACAATGGTTTTAATTAAGTCAGATTTCAAGGGGTTAAGTGAACAAGTAGAGAGGAAATAGAGACAAGGATTGAAGACAGATGTTTTGAGAAGTTAACTGTGAAAAGGAAGGCATATAGTAAGGTTTTTTGGTTTGTTTATTTTTAAGGATAAATGAGGGTTAGAGAGAGGGGGGACCTGGGTTATGTAGGCAGAAGGGGAAAAAGAAACTATGGGAAATACTACAGTTTAAAGAGATAGGGGGTGGGGAGGAAAATGGAGAAGGACTCTTCCAAAGAATATAGGAAGGAATAGGAACAAAGGTGTGATTGGTTCTCTTGGCCTAAGCAAGGAGAAAATGACAACTTTTCATCAGGGATGGGAAATAGGAGAAAATGAGGTTTTCAGATGCAGAGTAGGGAAGAAAAAGAAGCTTATTGCAAATGGTCTCTATTTCTCAGTAAGTTATGAGTTAAGGTCTTCTACTGAGAGGAAGAGGAGGGAGTAGTGTGGGAGAAGAGAAGGTTTGGAACAGTTGTTGTGGAGATTGCAATATAAAACCATTCAGGAGAAGTAGAGACAAAATTGAAGAGAAACAGGAAGTACACAATGAGCTACCCCCCCCTTCCACACACACAATACACATAACCCAACTCCTCCATACAGATCTAAAAAATGCACTAAACCAAATCTTGATGGGAAATCCAAGAAAAAGTTGCAGTGAGTCATTTTTCTAGTCCATGTTGGCATGGGGAGATAGTCAGAGGGGTCTGTGGACACTGGGGTTAGAGTCTGACCAAGAGTGGCCATGCCCAGAGAAAAGCTGTTGATCAGGGCAAAAGGATGTCCCATACCCTCAATGAGTACAATGACCTTGTACTGGGAATATGAACAGGTGACAACTGGCAGCCCTGTCACTTCTTACCAAGCTCTGTATCTCAAATCCAGGGCAGAATGCAACAAAGAGTGGCATTCCAGAGTAAGGAGATGTTGCAGGCCCAATGCTATGGAGCAAAAGAAGAGCTAGTTCAGAAGCAAGCAGCAAGAATATGGCTGGGGGGAAGAGAGAGGCAGAGCCAAGATGGCAGAGTAGAAAGTTGTATATACTTTAGCTCTTCCCCTACAGCTCATAAAATATCTATAAAGAAAGACTCTCAACAAATTCTAGAGCAGCACAAGCTACAGAAAGATGGAGTGGAGGAGATTTCCAGCCCACGGTGACCTGGAAGGTCGATGGGAAAGGTCTGGAGACCAGACACGGATGTGGAGCAGAGCCCAGCCCAGCCTTGGCTGCGTGACTTTGGGAAAAGCAGGCTCACAACAGGCTTCAGGATGAAATTCCCAGAAGCAACAGTGGTTCACAGATCCCTCAACCCACAAGAGTCAAAGGTCAGTGAGAGGGCTGTTTCAACCCAAGCAAGAAGGGAGCAGAGTCCACCCCTGGCCCTGGCCCAAGGTGTCCATGGAGGATGGGCAGCAGAGGCTTCTGGAGGCAGCAGCAGGCAGGCAGCAGCCAGCATCCATTGTCCATTGTTCCATTTTTGGAACACTGAGTATAAAGCCCCTGGGAGAATTGAGCAACTGATCTGAATCTCAGCCCTGAGCACAGTCCTGGGGTAAGAAGGAGCACTAGGACCCTCCTCTTGACAAAGGATTCAGAAGTCAAATAACTGGCTGAGAAAATGCCCTAAAAGAAGAAAAACATAAGACCAGAGAAGGTTACTTTCTTGGTGAATGGGTATCTCCTTCCATCCTTTCAGATGACGAAGAATAATGCATACTGGCAGAGGAAGTTAAGGCTTTGGCATCTAGTACCTCCAAAATGAATATACAATGGACTCAGGCCATGGAAGAGCTTGAAAAGTGAGTCAGCAGCTTGCTAAAGGAGACCCGAAAATAACACCTTTAAAAATAGGTTAACTCAATTGGAAAAAGAGGTCCAAAAAGCCAGTGAAGAGAAGAAGGCCTTAGAAAGCAGAATTAGCCTAATGGAAAAGGAGGTTCAAAAGCTCACTGAAGAAAATAGTTCTTTAAACATGAGAGTGGATTGCAGAGAAGTTAATGACTATATGATAAACCAAGAAGTTGCAAAACAAAACCAAAGGAATGAAAAAATAGAACATAATGTGCAATATCTCATTGGAAAAACAACTGACCAGAAAAATAGATCCAGAAGAGACAATTTAAAAATTATGGGACTACCTGAAAGCTATGATCAAAAACAGAGCCTAGACATCATCTTTCATGAAATTATCAAGGAAAACTGCCCTGATATTCTACAACCAGAGGGCAAAATAAATATTGAAAGAATCTACCGATTACCTGATGAAAGAGACCTGAAAAGTGAAATTCCTATGAATATTGTGGCCAAATTTCAGAGTTCCCAGGTCAAGGAGAAAATATTCCAAGCAGCTAGAAAGAAATAATTGGAGTATTATGGAAATACAATCAGGATAACACAGGATCTGGCAGCTTCTACATTAAGGGACTGAAGGGCTTGGAAAAGGATATTCCAAAAGTCAACAGAATTAGGATTAAAACCAAGAATCACCTACTCAGCAAAACTAAGTATAATAACTTCAGGGGAAACAATGGTCATTCAATGATATAGAGGACTTTCAAGTATTCATGATGAAAAAACCAGAACTGAAAAGAAAATTTGACTTTCAAATACAAGAATCTAGAGAAGCATGAAAAGGTAAACAGGAAAGAGAAATCAAAAAGGACTTTCTAAAGTTGAACTGTTTACATTCCTACATGGAAAGATAATATGTGTAACTCTTGAGACTTTTCTCAGTATTTGGGTAGGTGGAGAGATTATACACACACACACATATAGATAGAGAGCACAGGTTGAGTTGAATCAGAAGGAATGATATCTATAAAAAATAAAATTAAGGAGTAAGAGAGGAATATATTGAGAGGAGAAAGGGAGAAATGGAATGGGGTAAACTACCACTCATAAAAGAGACAAGAAAAATCTTTTTCAGTGGAGGAGAAAAGGGAGGAGGTGAGAGGGGAAAAGTGAAGCTCACTCTTGTCACATATAGCTTAAGGAGGGAATAACATGCTCACTCAATTTTGCATGAAAATCTAGCTTACACTACAGGAAAGTAGGGGAGAAATGGACAAGTGGGATGAGGGGGATGATAGAAGGGAGGGCAAATGGGAGAGAGGAGTAATTAGAAGTAAACACTTTGGGGAAGGGACAAGGTCAAATGAGAGAACAGAATAAATGGGGGACAGGGTAGGATGGAGGGAAATATAGTTAGTCTTACACAACATGGCTATTATGGAACTCTTGTGCAAAATGACATATATGTAGCCTGTATTGAATTGCTTGCCTTCTCAGTGGGGATGGGTGGGGATGGGTGGGGAAGGAGGCAGGGAGAGAAATTGAAATTCAAAGTATTAGAAATGAATGTTGAGAATTGTTATTGCATATAACTGGGAAATAAGAAATACACGTAATGGGATATAGAAATCTATCTTGCCCTTCAAGAAAAGAGAAAATGGGGATAAAGGAAGGTTGGGGTATGATAGCAAGGAGGGCACATTGAGGGAAAGGGTAATCAGAATGCAAAGTGTTATGGGGGGGAGGAGAGAGATGGAGAGAAAAATTGGAACTCAAAATTTTGTGGAAATGAATGTTGAAATCTAAAAATAAATTAATAAAACTATAAAAAAAAAAGAGTATGGTTCAGACTTCAAGAATAGAGTTCAGTCATAGTTCTAGTTTCTGTCTAGTCTAAAGTCTGTAGAGGAGTAGCCAGGGGAAAAATTCCAGATGAAAGGGGAGATTACAGTTCTGTCATTCCAAACCAGCAGAGATTCCCAGCTGGCTGAGAACTGAGTACTGCAGCATCTACTGATGCTCAGACACAAAACCAGATCAAGAATTTAAAAAGCCCAGACCAGTGGGGCAGTGATCAGACTTTGTCCTGGATCAGACCACTCTGGAAGCACTGAAAGTTTACAGATCCCCAGCCTGAGGCTCCTGGAATAATACAACACTCAAAATCCTAAGCAGGCAACACCAGAATTGGCCCAGACTTTTTCTTCAGAAGTATACAGAACTCAGTCCTAACATCATGCATTAAGTCAAGAAGCTACTAGGCTAGAAGCCCTAACAAATAAAAAAAAAATCCCACAATAAAAGACAATTATGGTGACTGGAACTGTTGAGACACAAACCCAGAAAAGAATGACTCCAAAGCATCTACAAGCAAAGCCCCAAAGAAAAATATTACTGAAGCTTTATTAAACTAAAATACCTGGAACATATGAAACAAGACTTTTAAAAAAAAAGTTTAAAAAATTTTAAACAATCAAATAAGAGCACCAGAGGAAAAGAAACAAGAGCTGTGGAAGAAAGAATTAGAAAGAGAATTAACAACTTGGAACAAGAGGTTCAAAATCTTGCCCAAGCAACAAATTCCCTGAAAATTAGAATGGAGCTAATAGAAGCCAATGACTAAAAAAATAGAAGAAAATATAAAGTATCTCACAGCAAAAAAAATTGACTTAGAAAACATATTAATGAGAAAAAAAATAGAGAATTATTGAATTACCTAAAAAAGAACCTACACATCATATTTCAAGAACTCTTTAAAAAAAAAACAAACAACTGTCCCTATCTCTTAGGAACACGGGGCAAAGTGGAAATAGAATCCACAGGCCACTTTCTGAAAGAAATCCCCAAATGCAAACTCCCAGGAATATTAGAGCCAAAATCCAGAGCTTCCAGGTAAGTGAAAAATATTACAAGATGCCAGAAAGAAAGAATTCATGTATACAGGAGTCACGGTCAGGATCACAATGATTTAGCAGTCACCAACATAAAAGAATATAAAATTTGGAATATGCTATTCCAGAAAGAAAAGAATATGCTCATAGCCAAGAATCACTTACCCAGTAAAATTGAGAATGGGGGCAGGGGCAGGGAATCTTTAAAGAAACAGAGGATTTCCAAGGATTCCTGATGAAAAGAACAGAGCTGAGTAGAAATTATGAAATTCAAACACAGGACTTGAGAGAAACATAAAAGGTAAATGTGAATGAGCAATTCTAAGGAACAAAAAAGATAAACTGCTTAAATTCAAATATTTGGGGGGGGGGGGTGGGAGCTCAAGGTAATTGGGGTTAAGTGGCTTGCCCAACATCACACAGCTAGTAAATGTCAAATGTCTGAGGCCAGATTTCAACTCAGGTCCTCCTCAATTCAGGGCCAGGGCTCTATCTATTGCATCACCAGCTCCTCCTTACATTTAAATATGGAATGATGACAATGTGTCCCCTATGAATTCAATTTTCATTTGGGTAACAGATAATTAGACAAGACCTGAGAGCAGCTCTGTTATATTTTAATGATCACAAGAAAAAAAGTAGAAAGAAAGGAGAAGTGGAATACACTGGGGGGAAGGGTAAGAAAAGTTAGGGGAAATTATCTCACATAATCATGGGACACAAGTAGATATCTTTAAAAACAAGGTGAAGTTGGGGGACAGCTAACACTTGAATCTCACTCTCATCTGAATTGGTCAAAGGAGGGAAGAATGCACACAAAGACCTGAGGACAGAAACACACTTTCTTCAATTGAGAAATGGGAGAGAAAAAGGGAAAATGGGGAAGGGGGAATGAGAGGGAGGGTAGATTGACAGAGAGCAGTCTTAAGCAATGTAAATTCTTACCTAAGGATGCACAAAAATATTTATGCCTTTTTTGATGTGGCAAAGAATGGAAAGCAGAGTGGGTGCCTATGATGTAAGGGATGGCTAAATAAGTACATAGTACATAAATATAGTACATACATATGATGGAATACTGTAAGAAATGGGGATGGGGATGGATTCAGAGAAACATGGGAAGACTTATATGAACTGATGCATAATAAGTCAATAGAACCAGGAAAACAATTTATATAATGACAAAAGCATGATGTAGATAAACAAATTTGAAAGAATTAGAGACTCTGATTAATGCCATGGCCCAACTATGTTCCAAGAGGGCTAATGATGAAATATGTCACTAAGCTGCTGACAAAGAGGCAGACTTGAAGCAAAAAAGGAATTTTTTTCCTTTTTTTGGACATGACCAGTTAGAAAATTTGTTCTACTTGCCTACACATGTTTGTAACAGGATTTTTTTCTTTTTCTTATCAAATGGAAAGAGCAGAGTTGGGATCAGAGGGAGAGAAAGCAGATTTTTGTTTATTTAAAATTATATAATACAAAAAAGAAAAATTAAAAATTTAATTTAATTTAATTAAAAAGCAAAATCAATTGCAAAACAGTGAAAAAGATTTCTTTAATTCAGTGAAGGCCCCATTGATACTAGAAACATTGTGTGACTTTCTAGATCACAGCTGAGAAGCAAGTAAACAGGAGCAAAGGAAGAAAATGGTGAGAGCAACCTACAGTTACATTTGGCAAGACACAACTGGCAACAGGAGAAAGGGGTCAGGGATTCAAGATAAGGGGGAAAAATTGTGCCAGAGCAGGGGTGATAGCATTGGAGAATACTGAGGGCTAGAAGGGATAGAAGAAGAATAGATTTGGAGGAATGAAACATAGGGAGAGATGAAATAATAAAAGATTATGGTCAGTATTTTGCCAAACTTTATGCCCACAAATTCAATAATCTAAATGAGATGGATGAATATTTTAAAAAATACAAATTACCCAGATTAACAGAAGAGGAAATAGAATACTTAAACAACCCCATCTCAGAAAAAGAAATTGAACAAGCCATCAATGAACTCCCTAGGAAAAAATCTCCAGGACCAGATGGATTCACAAGTGAATTCTATCAAACCTTTAAAGAACAGTTAATTCCAATACTATATAGACTATTTGGGAAAATTGGGGAAGAAGGAGTACTCCCAAATTCCTTCTATGATACAAATATGGTTTTGATACCCAAGCCAGGAAGAGATAAAACAGAAAAAGAAAATTACAGACCAATTTCTCTAATGAATATAGATGCAAAAATTTTCAACAAGATTTTAGCAAAACGAATACAGCATCTTATCAAGAGAATAATACATTACGATCAGGTAGGTTTCATACCAGGAATGCAGGGCTGGTTCAATATTAGGAAAACTATTAGCATTATCAATCATATCAACAAGAAAACCAACAAAAACCACATGATTATCTCAATTGATGCAGAAAAAGCTTTTGACAAAATACAACACCCATTCCTATTAAAAACACTGGAGAACATAGCAATAAAGGGAACCTTCCATAAAATAATAAGCAGTATCTACCTAAAACCTTCAGCAAGCATTATATGCAATGGAGATAAGCTAGAGGCATTTCCAATAAGGTCAGGGGTGAAACAAGGATGCCCATTATCACCATTATTATTCAATATGGTACTAGAAATGTTAGCGGTAGCAATTAGACAAGATAAAGAAATTGAAGGAATAAAAATAGCCAAAGAAGAAACTAAGTTATCACTCTTTGCAGATGATATGATGATATATTTAGAGAATCCCAGAGATTCAAGTAAAAAGCTACTTGAAATAATAAACAACTTTGGCAAAGTTGCAGGTTACAAAATAAACCCACACAAATCTTCTGCATTCCTATATATTAGCAACAAAGTCCAACTCCAAGAGATAGAAAGAGAAATCCCATTTAAAGCTAGAGTAGACACTATAAAATACTTAGGAGTTTACCTGCCAAAACAAACCCAGGGATTATATGAACACAATTACAAGACACTTTTTGCACAAATAAAGTCAGATTTAAGTAAGTGGAAAAACATCAGTTGTTCATGGGTAGGCCGAGCTAATATAATAAAAATGACAATTCTACCTAAATTAATCTACTTATTTAGTGCCATACCAATTAAACTATCAGATAATTATTTTCTAGAGCTGAATAAAATAATATCAAAATTCATTTGGAAAAACAAAAGGTCCAGAATATCAAAGGGACTAATGAAAAGAAATGCTTGGGAAGGTGGCCTAGCGCTACCAGACCTCAAATTGTATTATAAAGCAGCAATTATCAAAACCACTTGGTATTGGCTAAGAAACAGAGGGGTTGACAAATGGAATAGGCTTGGCACTCAAGACACAGTTGGCAAGGAATATAGCAACCTCCTGTTTGACAAACCCAAAGATCCCAGCTTCTGGGATAAGAACTCATTGTTCGACAAAAATTGCTGGGAAAACTGGTTAACTGTGTGGCGGAAATTAGGCATAGACCCATGCCTGACACCACACACAAGAATAAAGTCCAAATGGGTACATGATTTAGGTATAAAGATTGATACCATGAATAAACTGGAGAAGCAAGGAATAGTGTATTTATCAGATTTATGGAGAGGGGAAGAATTTTTTTCTAAAGAAACGATAGAAAGCATTATGAAATGCAAGATGGATAATTTTGATTACTTTAAACTGAAAAGTTTTTGCACAACCAAACCCAATGCAACCAAAATTCGGAGGGATGTAGTAAATTGGGAAAAAATTTTTACAGCTAAGCTCGGGGATAAAGGCCTCATTTCTAGAATATATAGAGAACTGACTCAAATATATAACCATCCAAGTCATTCCCCAATTGATAAATGGTCAAAGGATATGAACAAGCAATTTTCAGGGGAAGAAATCAAAAATATCTATAATCATATGAAAAAGTGCTCTAAATCACTATTGATTAGAGAGATGCAAATCAAAACAACTCTGCGGTACCACATCACACCTGTAAGATTGGCAAACATGACAGAACAAGAAAATGATAAATGCTGGAGAGGATGTGGGAGAGTTGGAACACTAATTCATTGTTGGTGGAACTGTGAGATCATCCAACCCTTCTGGAGAACGGTTTGGAACTATGCCCAAAGGGCTACAAAAATGTGCATACCCTTTGACCCAGAAATATCACTACTAGGATTGTATCCCCAAGAGATTATAAAAACGGGAAAGGGTCCCACGTGTACAAAAATATTTATAGCAGCACTCTTTGTGGTAGCCAAAAACTGGAAGTCAAGGGGATGCCCATCAATTGGGGAATGGCTGAATAAATTATGGTATATGAATGTAATGGAATACTATTGCGCCATAAGAAATGAGGAACAAGAAAACTTCAGGGAGGCCTGGAAGGACTTATATGATCTGATGCTGAGCGAAAGGAGCAGAACCAGGAGAACTTTGTGCACAGCAACGACCACAGTGTGCGAGAGTTTCTTTTGGTAGACTTGGAACTTTGTAATAACACAAGAACTTACTGAGGAAAAAAAAAAAAAAATCCTAATGTCGGTCTTCAAAGGCAAAATGCCTTCCACACTCAGAGAAAGAAATGTGGAAGCCACTTGCAGAATGTAGCAGAGCATGTTTGTGTGTGGGTGGGTTTCAGTGTAATATGTGTTGAATTGTTATATGATTTCTTCCATTTATTTTAGTTCGACTACATAGCATGAATATAGTGAAAATGTGCTCAATAGGAAAGTATATGTAGAACCTAAACAGAATTGTATGCTGTCATGGGGAGGGAGGGGGGTATTGAGGGAAGGGTGGGGGGAATAAAATCTTAACTTTAAGGAAATGATTGTAAAACATTAAAAAAAATAAAATTTAAAAAAAAAACTAAAAAAAAAAAAAAAAAGATTATGGTCAGGTAAGTGAATGTCAGAATTCTTGATCACAGCAATGGAACACTGGAGGGTAACAGAAAGATTACGGGTGTATCTATCCTTGTGTATGGTTGGCTGATGTAGACCATGTAAGCTTAGAAGAAGGAGCTTAGAGGCTATACATATGGAGAGAGTGAACCTCCGAAGAGGATAAATTGCTGAGTGATTTTGGGAAAGGGGGAATCTGGAAGCAGCAACAGGAGTAAGGAGTATGCTAACTCCAGGACTCATGTGTCAGGGGGCATGAAAGAAGATGCAAACAGTACTGGAAAAGATGGCCAGGGTCTCAGGGATCATGTCACTGCCCTGCTCAAATTCCTCCTGTGACTCCTTATTGCCTGTAGGATAATATACAAACCCCTCAGGCTGGTTTTTCATGTCCTTCACAGTGAGACTCTAAACTAATGTTTTAGTCTAATTTCACATCACACACTTCACACACACTCTGCTTCTAGCCAGGCTGATCTGCTAGCTGTTTCCTTGTACTTATATAGCCTTGACATTTCACCTTCCATCTCCCTATATTTGTACCAATTGCCCCTCAGGCCCAAACCACACTCCTTTCTCATCTCTGCTTTTTAAAATCCTTATCTTCCTTCAGTGCTTATCTCTGCCTCCATCAAGCCTTCCTCTTTACATTAGTATATTTACCCTCTTTAAAAGATTTTACATTTATTTATCTGCGTATATATTATGAATCTGTCCTCTCCACCCCACAGAATAATGCAAGTTTCCTGAGGTCGAATACTACTTGAGTTTTGCATATCTGATGTCTAGAATGAGGTTTTGCACAGAGTAGGTGCTTAGAGCAAGATTGTTGAACTGAATTATGTTGTTCCTTGCAATCATCTAGTAGTGCTGAAGCTGCAACTGATGCCATGACCATTTCACATATGCGAAAGTTGAGGCTCAGTGGATTTAAGTGTCATTACCAAGGCCACCTGGCTAGTACAGCATGGAAAATGGACTCAAACCCCGATTTTGTGACTCCACTGCTCTTCTAGTATATCATATACTGCCTTTTAAAAAGAGTGAAGAGATAACAGTTAACAATTGGTATTTAATATAAAGATAGAAAATATAATCTCATTTTATATTTGCTCATATTATTCCATTTTCCTCAAGGGCAAAAAATAAAACAAACTTAGGAGGTTTGGTAGAATAATCTATGTTTACTTTGGGGGATTTTTTAAAAGTCACAGGTGTTTTTTGAAGGTGATTATTTTAACTTATGCATTTTAAAATCACAATTTTAAGTTGATATAAATGGGTGAAGTTAAAATAACATACAATATAAGAGCAACAAAAATCTTAGCAACATATGTTAGGTTTCATATTACAAATATATTTAAAAGAAAGGAAATCACTGGCAGACTGGGTAAGGAAAACAGAACTAAATCTCTAGGGATAGTATTTAGGCAAATAATCTTTGTGAACTAAAATTAATTTTCTAAAAAATTTTAATACCTTAAAAATAAAGAACAAGTGAGTCTTACTTAAAAAGTGATTCTATTACTTAGCCCTCTAAAGCTTGAGCATCTGTATTCTTAGTACGTAAAAATATCTCTGGAACAGGACTCATAAGTGATAAAATTACCCAAACACTAAAACTTTTTACTTTTAACGATTGTTAAGCTGGTTTAAAAGTAATATGAATCTTTCAGTCATTTAAAAAAGTTTAATAAGAAAACATTTGTTTACCTGTGCAGATAGCAAAATTAATAATGAACAAATTTTAAGATTAAATGAACTTTAATTGGTTGTATCTTGTTTACATGCCAAGACCTGAGTTCAGGGTTCTATTTTTCTCTTGCAATAGAGGGAGGTGTTAGTGATGTCATTAAGTGCCACGAAAGAAATAAGGACCCATGAACAAGGCTCTTGGCGGAAAAAACAACAACACCTTTTTAGTTTACCTTCAAGTTTAAAATAAATAGAAAAATTACTTTATAGAGTGTCTGTCCAATATATGCTTGCCCTAAAGGGATAATCCAGTCCTTTTATTTCAAAAGTTTTCATCTGGGTTCCAGAATTCAGGCTAACAACACTGGCACAAATCTGTTGACTTATGAGAAAACTTATTAGTCTAAGACTGGGTTTCCACAGTAAAAACAGCAAGAATTCCATTTGAAAAAGAAACAAGCAGTGTGCAATACAAAAACCAAAATGAATTTTGACTTAATTTTTCACTTTTCAAATGACAGAAAGTCTTAGATTTGTACAAAGACATGGACAAAAGTGAAAGAGGATAACAAAATGCAAAAGGGTGAAATTTCAACTTATGTCAATAAACTCAAAGACCCATCAAGGCATTAAAGTAACAAAGCTTTCATCTCATTATACTTGCACCACAAATGTGGAAAAATTTACTACTCTTAAATGAATGGAAAGTAACAATTGATTTCAGTTTTAACAAATCTCCATGATATGAAGCTATGTTTCTATGTATACCTATCGCTTCTATTTTTAATAATATATAATAAAAATATACATGCCTCAGGAAAATTATCATTGTCTGCCTCAATAACACATTAGCAATAATCTAAGGTCAAAGGTCAGGATTTTTAAAAATACTTTTGGTAATCTACAACATAAAATGGAATGCAGATATTTAAACTTAACTCTCACCTTTTCAAGTTGCTCTTGAACAGGAGTGGAGGTTTTATATCCAAGATGCAACAACATTGCCTCTGCTGCATTTCTTTTGGCTATCTTCTTACTAAGACCTATTCCAGTAGCAACTGCACTGCCAACCTTAACCTGGTAAAATGAAAAGAAATAATTAATAATAACCATTACACAAACATAACTTCTTGACATCCCCAAATAATAAGCTCTGAAGTGATTCCATTAGAACTACATTCAGTTTCAAAAATCCCTAAAACTCATAGAATTTTATCTTAGAGATGGATAGAATTTAGGAGGTCATCTAATCCAAATATTTTTATCTTTCAGATGAGTAAAGTAAGGTTTAAATGCAGACCTGAAATCATGCTGCTAAATGAGTGACAGACCGAAGACTAGAAGCCTTAACTATTAAGTCAGTGTTTTCATGCAATTCAGAAAGTGTTTAAGGTACATTTCAAATGTTATATTACTATAGTTTCTCAAGTGAATTACTATCATTTTTACTAAAAAGAAATCTTTTGGGTTTTCTATATGTTTCATGGATTTATAGGCATATATCATATGTACAAAGTAATAAATATTGATCTTTGTCAGTAAATAAAAATTTAAAGATAGTAATATAAGTCACTAAATTTCCAAATGGTAAAGTTAGGCAATTTTGGGGATGCATTATTAGCCCTTTTAAGCCAAAACAACAATGTGGATACATTTATTTATTTATTGGGGTTGGGGGAATGGAGGTGGATGGTTGGTAAAGGATACAGACTGGTGATTTAATAGGTGTAGAAAACGCCCTCTTTTAAGGAAAACCAGCAAATGAGGCACAAATTAATTTTAGCGAGTTGTCTGGGACACTGAGATTAAGCAAGACCAAAGTCACATAGCCTGTGTATCTCAGCAGCAAGACTTGAACCCAAGTGGCTCTGACTCCAAGGCCAGCTCTTTAACCACTATATCACACTTCCTCAATACCAACCTAAGAAAATAAATTAACCAAAAAAGCCTATCTGATACACAAAAATTCATTGATTCACTGACAAGAACTGTTTCATTACTTAATAATGGAAAAGAAATAAACATCTTATGCATGTACATTTTAAAAAGTAAAATCTTTTGATAAAGTCCATGCATTCATTGTTTTAACAATAAGGTTTTTATTTAAATAATGGTAACATTTTAAAACATTTCAATTATTTTGCTACTTGGCAAAAGTTAACATAAATATGGGAGGGTTTTTTTTGACTTCACATATTACTTCAGTTAAAAAGTCTAAATAAATTAAGAAATATACAAAAGTCCTAAAACACCACTTACTGCTTAAATAATTTAGTACTTGACCAAGTAATAAACATCACAGAATCAGCTACTAGCTAAATTTGTCTTATGATACATAATAAATGAAAATCTCAATATTTCTAAAACCTAAGAAACCAGGTTTTGGACATTATTATGTTCTCTATCAAAAGATTAACATTTTAAAAAATCTTTCCAAAATTAGCTTTGGGAATAGAATACTCAACCAATGTCATCAGAGATTTTCTTCTGTTTATCTAATGGCCAATACAAGTAATTGGATCCATTTCATTACATTCAAATTTACCCTTTCTGTGACAGATAAAAATGAGCAA
Source organism: Bettongia penicillata ogilbyi (assembly GCA_023548195.1). NCBI lineage: Eukaryota > Metazoa > Chordata > Mammalia > Diprotodontia > Potoroidae > Bettongia > Bettongia penicillata. The sequence continues at coordinate 289,182 of JAJHZJ010000489.1, read as the reverse complement.
ATTATCTCTAGATACTTTACTTCCACATTCAATTAAAATAAATGAAAACATTGCTTAAATAGTTTATACAAAAAGCCTTTTTCTTTGATAAGGTTGCTGAATGCTATAATGAATCCACTGGGACTTCGGGGTGGGAGGGGAGTGGAGGGGAAGCAATATGAATTCAGTGCAAAAACATTTAAAAGCATGGCCAAATGTCCCTGCTTAACTAGAATGTTTACGAATACCCATAAAAAAAAGACTGCTTAAGAAAAATTCTGAGTTCCTCTTTCAAAAGGGTACTCAGTATACTCCATAGGCAGAGGCTTTTTTAAATCTTTTATAAGGCCACAGAAGTTTTATATTTCTAATACATGTCAAAATTTTAGATCAAATTTTTTAAACCTTTGGAGTTCAAAGAAAACTTTCTGAAAGTCTTCAAATCTAAGAAAACTACAGTGAAGGTGGTAAAACGACTTCATGATTGGTCAACAAAGTGAAAACATTACAATGTTCTTTGTCTTACTGGCAACCAGTTAATGAAGCTACCAAAAAGGAACTTTGTTTATTCAGAAAAAATATCCATTTCCAAAATCTAAATAAACAGATAAGTTAAAGAGTTAGTTCTTATAATTTTCAAAAGCAGGAAAGGAAAATTATGAACCCGAATGTGTTTATAGTCAGTTTCTCTCTTTCCACTTCCCATATATTGCTATTCTCTCTACATACTAATTTTTTTTAATTACAAGGTTAAGATAGAAAGTATTTTGTCAAAAGGACAAGCTCCATATATGATAAATGTTACATGGCAATGAGATTAGAAGAAATCATCTATATACCTCAGCACCTGAGGAAACAATGCTATTTTACTGGGCCAAAACCTATTCTAGAATTATTTCTAGAAGTACAAGCCAAATTACAAAGTTCTAGAAATCTCACAACAAAGTCTAATTTTGCCAAGTTCGTAGTTAATTTATTAACTGAAAAGTTTTAAGTAAATAAACTTAAATCAAAGAGACTGAACTAATAGCCCTTGGGGCAGCTTTCACACATGACAGTCCCTTTTTCCTATTCCACACTATTTATCGATACATTTGAGAGTAAAAAAGAAGGTGAAAATGTATTTTTTATGGGGGCTTCAAGTACAGTGTAAATAGAAATTGAAATAATGAACAACTAATTCTGAGCCAACTGTAGGCATCACTTTGACCTGAGGCTACGAATCCTCCATTCAACTACACTCTTGTTTCTACGCACCCTTCCATTTCAGGTACCACCATATCACATCATCCATAAACCGGGTTGCTATAGTAAAAACTATCAGAATTGTTATGTACTTTACTTTAATACATATTGAACTCCTTTTCTGAATTGCAAGAAGTCTGTCCATCCTAAATGTCTAAACTATTAAGATGTTCAGATAATATCCCTTCTAGAAATGAGACTATAGAGTGTTTAAAGACAAAGTAGTAACAAATACAATCTATAAGTATATTAGAATTAATATGAAACATTTCAAATAGACTAAAGTAGGTCAGAGAGGCAAATCATTAATTTTAGACATTAAGATATATTAAAGAAACTATTTTCATGAGCCAAAATAGTTTTGTAATTATCCTTTTAACTTCTTAGTATAGCACATGTAAAAGGTGCTTAGTAAATGGTTATTTTATGTCATCATAAACAACTTGATCCTTCTCTATGTAATTTTATTTTGTTTCCTTCTCTAACTCTGCCCAAATATAACTGGATGGAAAATGTGTTCAGAGCTCAGACCCCTAAAATTGCTGAATATGGTATGTTATAGTATTTATGAATTACAAACACAAGGAACTTAGCGGTTGTTTAACTTTTATTTTATTGGAAGCATCATCAACTGATGGAGGCAAAGATGAAGGGACATTCCAATCACTTCTGCCAAAGCCTTGCGGTATTAAAGTATGCACAAAAGTGAAGAGATACTTTGGCTATCTTAGCATAGACATTTATTGATTGCAACAGGATTCATCCTGACTAAAGTTTTACTTTCCTAGAAGTGACTGTAAGTTACTTAAAAGCAGGGTCTGCATCCCATTTATTCCTGTACGACCAGCATTTTAGCACTGTGTTTTGTGCCTAAGACATGGACTGGAGAAAAAATCCCTGAATATCTCTAAATGACTGACACCCTACAGGTCCTGTGGCAATTAGTCAGATGGTTAGTTCTCCTCCTCCTTTCAAAATACTTCCTCTGGGCTTTGTTGTATGTGACAAGACCACCTGTTTGCCACTTTTATTTCCCAGAATAACAATTAACAAAGTTGCGGAGTTTGCATAGACCTCAGAGACCATCTAATCTATCCTGAACCTGAACAAAAAGCCAGCCTCTTAGCCTTTAAGGGCACCATAGGCCACTGCCTCCTGAGGCTCCCCATTATACTTCTGCACAGCTCTAATTATTAGAATGTTTTTACAGACATCAAGCCTAAATCCACATATCTGTAACTTGTCCCAGGTCTGCCCTCTAGGGACCCACAGAACATGTCCCATCTCTCTTTCACGGGGCATCTCTTCAAATACTTGAAGAAAGCTACCACGTCTCCAGTTCCCAGAAAGTAAAATACCCCAGCTGCAAACTGCAACATAAATATGTTCAAGATGATAAATTGTGTCATAAATAACCAGTGTGAATCCCACATGGCCTTGAACTCCTCACACTGTCTATTATAAATGTCCTTGAGGCTTTACCATACCAAGCATGGGAAGCAGGCAGGGAGAGGACATGTCATGGACCTAACTGTATTTGTTTGACACCAGTCATTCCTGTTTGACCTCTATTTCATATTTTACCCAAACCTGAGGTATTCTATATTGCTATAATGTTAAAAAGGAATTTCCCCTAATGAAATAGTCAGTGATACCTGCATCAAAAACTCTCGCCGGCGAGACTTTCCTCTGTCTGAAAGAAGGGAATAATCTGGTTCCTTTTCTTTTCTGGCCTGCTGAATTTGAGCCAGACAGCTAACAGGGTTCATCCCTTGACCATATTCTGGGTCAGCCTAGAAAATAGTAGTAAAAATAAATTTCAGAATATATTATTATTGGTTCTCCTAACTTGATATTTATCTATTTTTCTCTCTAAGTAAATTCCATGAATGGAAAAGTTGAAACTTTTAAAAAGCATCTTTTATAAAAAATAAAAAATGAAGAGGTAAAACTAACAGGAAAGAAAATATGGTTAATTAAATTTTAAAGTAAGCTATCTAGTAATATGTCTGAGTTGATGCATTCCATATAGTGGAGAGGAAAGATACTAAAAGAAGGTGACAAAAATAACACTGATATATATACCTACTCTCACCCCTACACAAAATATTTGGGAATTATCTATTAAGAGCTCTAAGCAAAAGAGCTATAGACAGACCTCCCCATACCTACTCCCAAAAACCCTGAAGTTCACACGAGGCCAAGTAACATTCAAGAAATCCAAAGATAGACTATTACGAGTGACATTTTCCTTTCAAAAGATGCACAAAGAGTCAGCCAGAAGCCCAAAGGAAACAGGAAAGAGGTTGCCAGGAAGCTTCCCAGAGTTAGGCCACAGACACATGTATCCTGCAAAGACTGATGTTCATCAGCAAAAAGGACAGAGGGCACAACTAAGAAAGCCCAAGGTTGGTCAGAAAGCCCAACAGTGAAAACCTTTCTGGGAAATTGTGTGTGTGCGTATCAAGGGGCAGCCAAGTGGTGCAGTGGATAAAGCACCAGTACAGGAGTCACTGAGGACCTGAGTTCAAATCTCACCTCAGACACTTGATACTACTAGATGTGTGACCTTGGGCAAGTCACTTAACCCCAATTGCCTCATCCTGGGTCATCTCCAGTCATCCTGATGAATATCTGGTCCCTGGATTCAGATGGCTCTGGAGGAGAAGTGAGGTTGGTGACCTGCACAGCCCTCCCTCACTCAAAATGAAGTCAAGTGCAAGTCATGTCATTATTTCTCTGATGGCATGGTCTTCTTTGGCAACGAAGGATGAAGACACGTGTGTGTGTGTGTGTGTGTGTGTGTGTGTGTGTGAGAGAGAGAGAGAGAGAGACATATATTAATGTATATACACATATATGAGTGTAGGAAGAATCTTACATATGTATGTATGTATGTGTGTATGTGAATGCAATGTCATTGATATTTTACCAAGCATGAGAAGCAGGCAGGGAGAGGAAGCCAAGATCATGTCATGGGCCTGTGTTTGTCTGACACCATTCATTCCTGTTTGACCTCTCTTTCACATTTTTGCTTGAACCTGAGATATTCCATATTTCTGTAATATTAAAGAAATTTCCCCTACTGAAATACTGACACTTGCATCAAAAACTCTCACCATTGGGAGATAGTATGTGTAATATATTACCTTCCATTTATAATTATATATAGGTAATACATACAGATATGTATATATGCATTTATATGTGTGTATACAGATATGTATGTGTACAGATACACACACACAGACACAAAAAAAATATTTTGGGGGCAGCTAGGTGGCAGCTAGTGGATAGAATGCTAGCCCTGGAGTCAGGAGGACCTGAGTTTAAATCCAGCCTCAGCTACTTACCAGCTGTGTGACCCTGAGCAAGTCACTTAACCCTGTTTGTCTGAATTTCTCATCCATAAAATGAACTGGAGAAGAAAATGGTGAAGCATTCCAGTATCCTGGCTAAGAAAACCCCAAATGGAATGCCAGAGAGTTAGACAACGTGTGTGTGCGAATGTGAGTGTGTGTGTAGATAGCTGTTTACATGCTGTCTCCCCCATTAGACTCTGAGGTCACATTTTTGCCTTTCTTTAAATCCCTTTTCTCTATATCTCTGTGGAGATCTAGATGTTGATATAGATAGAGGCACATATAAAGCAAATGGGAGGTAATTTCAGAGGGAAGCTACTAGCAATATTAGGGGTAGGGGAAAGGGAAGTGTCAGAAATAGCATCTTGCAGGAGGTGGGATTTGAGCTGAGTTTTTAAATAAGCAAAGGAGGCCCACAGGTAGAAGTAAGTCAAGAGAGAGTATTGCAGAATGGGAGACAGCTAGTGAAAGGGCACAGAGTTGGGAGAAGGGGTGTTATGTGTGAGAAAGAGCAAGAAGGTCAATGTTGGTGTATTTTAGAGTACAAGGAGGGGAATACATTATAAGAAGACTAGAAATGTAGGAAGCAGCCAGGTTGTAAAGGCCTATAAAAGAAAACATGACAGTTTATATATTTCATCTTGGAGGTAATAGAGGGCTAGTGGAGTTTAATGGTGGGGAGCGGGGGGTGACATGGTGACATCTGTGCTTTAGGAAAATCACTCCGGCAGCTAAGTGGCAGATGGACTGGAGCACACAGTGATGAGGCAGGCAGACCAAGCAGAATGCTATTGCAAGATCAAGGCATGAGGAAATAAGTGCCCACACTGTGGTGATCATGCATGAGTAGAGAAAAGGGGACATATACAAGAGAAGCAAAGGCAAAAACGACAAGAGCTGCAAGTAGATTGGATATATGGTGTGAATACGAATAAAGCACCAAGAATAACACTACAGTAAAGAAACTGAGTGGCTAAGAGGATGGTTGTGGCGTGGATAATAGGAAATTTCAGAGGAGGGGAGGGCTCGGGGAAAGATGATGAGCTCTGATATGGATATGCTGAGTTTGAAATATCTATAGGATATATACAGACATGTATATATACATGAATACATGAATATATGTGTGTATATACATATGTACATAGCTAAAGATGTCAAGATGCAGTTAGCAATATGTCCTGAGTACCATAAAAGGCCCTGAAAATTCCACTCTCTCTGAACCACAGAGATCCAGGGGGTGTTAACCTCTGGAAGTAGAGGTCAGAATAGAAACCCAAATGACCCAAGATGACCCCAGAAGGGCCAAGCATATCACTCAAAAGCACACCATAGGATGAAGCATGGGCCTAATACAAAATTCAATTAAGGAACTAAAGCTATAAAAATGAATAAGTCAAAGAAAATACCGATTACTTAAAAAAAAATTATAGATAAAAATATGCCTCAAAAGAAGACAGCAGTAAGCATTTAATAACGCAAGCAAATGCTTAAAGAAGAAAAAAAGGGTTGGGTTTTTTTTGCCCAAGAAGATTATATAAATACTCAGAAAAAATGAAAATAAAATCCTGGAAGAAACAGGTGGAAGAATAGGTTAGAAGAGAAAGAAATAAGCCCTATCTAAGAAATTACTTCCCTGAACTCTAATTAACCAAGCAACAATCAATGACTTCAAGAGACTGCAAGAAAAATTAGAACAAAAATGAAAGCTTTTTAAAAAATAGAATGTGAAGATGTGTTTCATAAGAATGTATGTGTAGAACCCATACAAGAATGCAAAGCATCTCGAGAAGGGAGGTTGGAGGCAGGGGGAGAAAATCTAAGACATATGGAAGTGATTGTAGAAAACTGAAAACAAATTAATTTAAAATGAATTAAACAAAAGAAAAGTAAGATCTCTGATTTCAGAAACAATTGACCTGGAAAATACATTAAGGAGAAATAATTTAAGAGTCACCAAACTCCCAATATTATAAGAAATTACAAGTGAAAACTGTCCAGACCTACTAGAATGAGAGAACAGAATAAAGAGAGAAATAATTCACTGATCACCTCCTGGAAGAAGCCCCAAAAGGAAAAGCCCTAGAAATGTCAGTTTGAATCCAAATCTTTCACATAAAAAGAAAAATGTAGAAAGGAGCAGTTAAAGTAGCAAGAAGTTACAATTAGCACCTCACAAGACCTGGCAGATTCTACTATAAACAAAGAGACATTTTTGGAATGCAATATTCCAAATGCAAAAGATATGGGCTTACAACCAAAGAATAACTAATCCTGCAAAGCTTTGTATGATTTTATAAAGGGAGGAAACATCTTTTAATGGAGAGTTCTTTCAATCATTTCTAATTAGAAGACTAGAGCTTAGTAAGAATTCTGAAATACAACCACAAGTAGCAAAGAGAAACACAGAAAGATAAGTTTATTTGAGCAACTGGAAAAAGTTGTATGGTGATATAACACTAATATTCTGAGAGGTAGACAAAATAAGTGTCCTTCTGGAACCTTAATGTCTTGAAAGGGTATTTGAGGGAGTTAAATAAAAAAAACAAAAGAGAGAGAGAGAGATCACAGGGGTTGGTTGGTTCTGTTGCAAGGGTTTTAAAAGAGGGAAAAGGGAAGGGATGGTAAAAGGAATACACTACCATAGAAAGGAGGAAGAAGGTAGAGACTGACATTTCTTATAACTGAGGTGAATGAAGAATATACCAACATGAAGGGAAGGATGGGGGAAATGAGTATTAATTGAACCTCACTCTGATCTGAAATGGACTTAAGAAAGCAGGATATATAAAAATGAGTACATACAGATGCGTATGACTTGTTGCTTTCTTGTTGCTGTTCATTCACTTCAGTAGTATCCAACTCTTGTTGAACCTATTTCAGGTCATCTTGTAAAAGATCCTGGAGTGGTTTGCCACTTCCTTCTCTAGAGTGTTTTATAAATGAGGAACTGGGGAAAAGGCCTGAGGTCTGAGGTCTGAGACCAGATTTGAACTCAGATAGGTGAATCCTCCTGACTTCAGGCCTGGAACTGCATGCATCATCTACCTGCCCTAACAGTTAACAGGAGAAAAGAGAAGAAAAAGCAAGAATAGAATCTAAAGGTTACCTTGGGCTACCACCAGGGATTGTTAAACAAACTGGTATATAAATGTAACAGAGTATCACTGCACCATCAATCAATCAATAAAGAGCCTGTTATGTGCCAGGCACAGCGCTAAGTGCTGCAGATACAGAAAGGAGTAAAGACATCCTCTGCCCTCAAAGAGCTTACATTCTAATGTGTGAGGTAACATGCAAACAAATATATGCAAAGCAAGTTATATTCAGGATGAAAAGGAAATAACTAACAGGTAAGGCACTTTAATTAAGAGGGGTTAGGACGGCTTCCTGTTGAAGGTGAGACTTTAGCTGACACTTAAAGGAAGCCAAGGAAGTCAGTTATTGGAGTTGAGAGCGTTCTGAGCATGGGGTAAAGCCACAAAAAATTATCAGAGCCAAGAAATAGAGTTTTGTTTGTGGAACAGTCAAGAAGTCAACATCACTGGATCAAAGACATACTGGGAAGTAAAGTACAACAAGCCCGAAAAAGCAGGAGGGAGCTAGGTGACGAAGGACTTTTAATGTCAAACAAAGCATTTTGTATTTGCTTCTGGGGACAATAGCAAGCTACTGGAGTATATTGGGAGTGTGGAGCATGGTCAGACGTGAGCTTTAGGAAAAGCACTGGACTGAATGGAGGATGGACTGGAGTGGAAAGAAACTTGAGGCAGATTGGATAGGCCAGAATTGACAGATACAAAGTTTCTTTTTTTAAAAAGGACATATATTTGAGGACATAGCCATTGTGTGGATTTATTTTACATCTCTATACTTATTTGTTACAAGATTTTTTCTTTCTTTCATTTTTTAATTGGAGGTTGGGGGAAGAGGCTAACAACGGTGAGAAAGGAAGGAAGGGAGGAAGGAAGGAAGAAGGAAGGAAGGAAGGAGGAAGGGAGGGAGGAAGGAAGGAAGGAAGCAAGGAAGGAAGGAAGGAAGGAAGGAGGAAGGAAGTCACTGAAACATTTTTTAAATATGCACAGAAATAAGAAGGAAGTTCAGAAGGAAACAGATAAGCAGGACAGTTTTGAAAGTAAGATGTGGAATTTATTACATAGTTTACAAAAAAAAAGTTATATGAAATGGAGATTCATGGTAGCATATAGAATTTTCATTTAGTGCTCTACTGTATATATGGAAATGCTCTTATTTGATGTTCAAGTTCAGAATTTTAAAAAATTAAAAGTTATCTATGCCCAAAATCAAGAGAACCCTCATTAAGACTATCAACAGGGAACAAGAAGGCTTTGGCAAATGATATCAATAAATGGACTCCATCTTTACTATTTTGCAGCTGATGGAAAGATGTAGAGAATACAAGATCCCACTGTGCGTACCATTTTTTCATTGTGAAAAAGTATTTCATTCATTAGAGCAAAAAGCTTCTTAAAGGCTCTTTTACATCATGGTGTCTTCCACCCATACTTTAAAATCTTTCAAGATTTTTCTGAAGAACATAATAACAGAAATAACGCTATTCAATTACCCTCAGATCATAAACATCAGCTAAGCAATAAAGCAGTGTATGATTAATAAAGGTGTTTATCACTATAATACAACACTCAGCACAGAGTCCTATTTGAAGAAGAACTCTCTATGGATAGTGAAGTTCTCTAGATACTCTTGCTTTTAGAAGATATTTTGCTAATTATCAAAGCTTAGAACACTCTGAAGCCTCCTGGAAGAGATCCACAATGATGCAAAATGTGTTTGGACTGACAATCCAAACAGGAAAGACAAAATCAATGAAGAATAGCTATTGCCCAGATGAGAGCACACATTTGAATAGATCATTTGTAAAGCTTGTCCATCACATATGTATATCTGTGACAGTATAAATGTAGAATGATGATCTAGCCCTGAACTGAGGAGAAGACAGGATTACCATGAGGAGATCACAGGGTTTCTTTAATGACTCCACGTTTCTCCAAGAAACAAAGATCTATCTTTTTAATATCGACAGGTTAACAGTTTTGCTGTATGCCAGTGAAACAAATAGTTAAACAGCCTCTAAAGGATTAAAAATTAATATTGGTTGGTTGGTTGTTGTCCTTCGTTCTCGAAAAGGACCAAAATGACATAACTGTTCTAGAGTCAAGTTTCAACGTATTGGACTCTGATTGGTCAGACCAATATGAGCTCAGAAAGCTGCTCTGCCACAGACTGGGCACAAATAGTCCATGTGAACCTCTCAGGTAGATACTCCAAATTTGTGCATCCTACATTTCCTTTGTACTGTCTCAATTCTGCTTTGCTCGTAGAGCAGCACTTTCTCTGATGTGGGCACATCATGCTGAGTGATTCTATGCCAGTGTCTCTCAGGTCACACAATCAATTCCAAAGTTCTTAAAAGAGACCTTGAAAAGTGTCCCTGTATCACTTCTTCTGACCACCATATGAAAGTTTACCTTGTGTGAGTTCTTGCACAAGGTAAAGCAGAAGCATGTAGATGTAAGCAGGTTGCAACATCTAGCTAATAAGAAACATTAAAAAATGGTGATAAAGATATTCTCAAGAAATTGTAAGATGGGAAAAGAATAGAGATAATGTGGCAAGAGTGAGATGATATCTACACATCTAAAGGGCTCCACTATCACAGGTGGGACATCAGGAAAAAGCAAAAAATTCCTCTGGCACAATGAGTAGACCCCCTATGGTGAATCTATTGGCCGATGTGGACAGAGTTGTACAGGACATTCAGGACAAGAGCTGCACAGGATGGACAGCTATGGATGGGTTGTGACCTGTACATCTAAGGGAGCATTCAGATTGATAAGATTTTGAATCTATTTCAATTTCTGAAAAAGTGACAGTTACAGATTACTCATATTAGAGAAAACTCCCAAAAGTTGTGATGGAGAGGATTACTATAGATGCTTCTGAGGTCCTTGCAGACCAGCTATAAATTACTATGGTACCAAATATCAAACATGAAACTCCAGGTTAAGTCCCAGATTGGTGCTACTGATGCTTCAGGTAGAATTGTGCCTAAGGAGATGCCTCCGGCAGCGAAGTCAATGGATATCTTCTTGATGTATATGAAATTCCAAAGGAGCATTCCATTTAAGGCTACCTTTTGGGGAACAAACTTGGCATATAGTAAATTATGTTATATAGAAATAAACCATTAATTTCTCCTCCTTTAAAAAATCAAATTCAGAACAAAACAAGTATACAGTTAATTTGATATATGACTGTAATATATATATATATATAGTTCAAAATAAGACTATTTGATACAGACTGTTTAAAAATTAGCAAAAAGGTGAAGGAAAAGAAAAAGAACCTCTGAAAAACTAGGTTTCTTTTGACTCTTGTGTTTGCATGGCTTACTGATGAAGGAAAGGAGCCCCCCAAAAGTTAGGCAACAACAAAAATTTCTACATGGGGTAGAATAAGCTATGATACAGTTTTTAAACTATGTAAAGTATGCTCTCTTCTGTTCAAACAGATTTGATAGCGTATGGAGAGAATAACATCTCTATTTCTCTATTTTAACAAATTCTGAACTAGAAGAAGTCAAGATGGCAGAGTAGAAAGATACACATATGTTGGCTTCTAACCCACAGCCCATAAAATACCTGTAAAGAAGAACTCCCAACAAATTCTGGAGCAGCGGAAGCCATACAGCAACAGAGTGGAGGAGATTTTTGTTCCAGAGAGCCCTGAAAAACCGACACCAAAGGTCTGTCGCGCACTGGACCAGAGCGGAGCCCAGCCCTGCCTTGGCTGTGTGGCCCAAGAGGAGCAGATTTGAGCAGGCTTCAGGGACAGAATCTCCAGTGGCTGTACAGGTCCCTCCACCCACAGGTGCCAAAGGTCAGGGAGAGAGTCCTTTTGGCTGTCCGAGATGGAAGTGCGGTGTCTCCATAACTCAGGCCCCCGTGGGAGGCATCAGCAAAGGCAGCAGTGGACAGGGGTTCCCAAAGCAGACAGGAGCTCAGACTCATTGTTGAAGATCTCTGCATAAACCCCCTGAGGGAACTGAGCCCCTGGTGGCAGCTCTGCCCCCATCTGAGCACCTGAACTTAATCTCACACTGAATCGCAGGCCCAACCTCCACTGAAAGCCCTGAGGCAGGGAAGCAGCATTTGAATCTCAGCCCCTAAGCACTAGCTGGGTGGAACAGGAGGCGAGGCAGGTGTGGCTAGGAAAATGCCCAGAAAAGGGAAAAAAAAAATAAGACCATAGAAGGGTACTTTCTTGGTGAACAGATATCTCATCTCATTCTTTCTGATGAGGAAGAACAATGCTTACCATCAGGGAAAGACATAGAAGTCAAGACTTCTGTATCCCAAACATGCAAAATAAATATTCAATGGGATCAGGCCATGGAGAGCTCAAAAAGGATTTTGAAAATCAAGTTAGACAGGTGGAGGAAAAACTGGGAAGAGAAATGAGAGAGATGCAAGAAAAGCATGAAAAGCAGGTCAACACCTTGCTAAAGGAGACCCAAAAAAAATGCTGAAGAAAATAACACCTTGAAAAATAAGCTAACTCAATTGGCAAAAGAGGTTCAAAAAGACAATGAGGAGAAGAATGCTTTCAAAAGCAGAATGAGCCAAATGGAAAAGGAGGTTCAAAAGTTCACTGAAGAAAATAGTTCCTTCAAAATTAGAATGGAACAGATGGAGGCTAATGACTTTATGAGAAACCAAGAAGTCACAAAACAAAACCAAAAGAATGAAAAAATGGAACATAATGTGAAATGTTTCATTGGAAAAACATCTGACCTGGAAAATAGATCCAGGAGAGATAATTTTAAAATTATAGGACTACCTGAAAGCCATTACCAGAAAAAGAGCCTAGACATCATCTTTCATGAAATTATCAAGGAAAACTGCCCTGATGTTCTAGAACTAGAGGGTAAAATAAGTATTCAAGGAATCCACCAATCACCGTCTGAAAGAGATCCAAAAAGAGAAACTCCTAGGAACATTGTGGCCAAATTCCAGAGTTCCCTGGTCAAGGAGAAAATAATGCAAGCAGCTAGAAAGAAACAATTCAAGTATTGTGGAAATATAATCAGGATAACACAAGATCTAGCAGCTTCTACATTCAGGGATAGAAGGGTGTGGGATATGATATTCCAGAAGTCAAAGGAACTAGGACTCAAACCAAGAATCACCTACCCAGCAAAACTGAGTATAATACTTCAAGGAAAAAACTGGCCTTTCAATGAAATAGAGGACTTTCAAGCATTCATGATGAAAAGACCAGAGCTGAAAAGAAAATCTGACTTTCAAACACAAGAATGAAAAGAAGCATGAAAAGGTAAACAGCAAAGAGAAGTCAAAAGGGACTTACTAAAGTTGAACTGTTTACATTGCTACAGGGAAAGACAATATTTGTAACTCTTGAAACTTTTCAGTATCTGGGTAGTTGGTGGTATTACACGCACACATACACACACACACATTCATGCATGCACACACAGAGACAGAGAGCACAGAGTGAATTGAATAGGATGGGATCATATCTTAAAAAATGAAGTTAAGTGGTAAGAGAGGAATGCATTGGGAGGAGAGAGGGAGAAATGGAATAAATTATCTCTCATAGAAGAGGCAGGCAGGAGACTTTTTAGTGGAGGGAAAAAGAGGGGAGCTGAGAAAAACATGAAGTTTACTCTCATCACATTTGACTAAAGGAAGGAATAAAATGCACACTCATTTTGGTATGAAAACCTATCTCACAATACAGAAAAGTTGGGGAGAAGGGGATAAGCAGGGTGGGGGGGATGATAGAAGGGAGGGCAATGGGAGCAGGGAGCAATTTGAAATCAACACTCTTGGAGAGGGACAGAATCAAAAGAAAGAACAGAAGCAATGGGGGGCAGGATAGGATGGAGAGTCTTACACAATACGACTTTTATGGAAATCATTTGCAAAACTACACAGATATGGGCTATATTGAATTGCCTGCCTTCCCAAAGGGAATGGGTGGGGAGGGAGGGAGAAAGAGAAGTTGGAACTCAAAGTTTTAGGAACAACTGTTGAGTATTGTTCTTGCTACTAGGAAATAAGAAATACAGGTAATGGGGAACAGAAAGTTATCTGGCCCTACAGGACAAAAGAGAAGATAGGGACAAGGGAAGGAAGGGATGACAGAAGAGAGGGCAGATTGGTGATAGGGGCAATTAGAATGCTTGGTGTATTGGGGTGGGGGAAGGGGACAAATGGGGAGAAAACTTGGAACACAGAATTTTGTGAAAAATGGAATGTAAAAAATTTAAATAAAATAAATAAATATTTTAACAAATTCTAGTTTCATAAAGAAAAGTGAATATTTTAAATGGGTTTTTTGGTATCATTTTGTATCATTTATTTTCTTAGACCAACTTAATCCTTTAAACTACAAAAAAGGTAACTATTTCTCCTTGGTCTGAGAAATAAAGCTCTCAAAATCACGTAAAACTTTGTATAGATTTCAGCCACTTCAGAAACACAATCATTTTATCAAAGAGAGCAAGTAAATGGTTTACTTGATAATTTCCTTATTAATCCACTGAAATTGTTTATCACCACCATGAGAAAAGGCAGGATGTTTTACATAAAGCATGGCTCTAACACTCTCAGTACATAAAAGGTCACCATTGTCTTCATTGTGAAGTAATATTATTATTATTTTATTAAAAGCAACAGTATTTCTAATCTGACCTTTAACTAATCCCGACCTTAAGGTGACCTTCTAACTAGGCAACTCCTATCAGCAAGCAGATACAACTTTTCCAGGATAGCAACATTTAACATTCCTTTTGTTAAAAGTTCTACCACTTCCTAGCTCTTTGTTTCTTACAAAGTCCAAGTCCCTCTCTGCTGAAAGGAACTTAGCATTTGTGTGTCTGGATGGTTTAGATACAATTATAACCACAAACATTTGCTAAGAGCATACTATGTACAGGGTGCTCCAGGCTATGTGCTAGAGATAAAAATGAGAATATGAGCCCAAAGGTGAAAATCTAGGCTCCTTGGTCAACTGATTCCTTTTACTGGCATTAGCCACAATAATCTATAAAGGGATAATAATATGTATTCTTCTACAGTAAAGATAAAAATAAGCACTTTTAATTATGACCTCAGAAAAACATCTCAAGTATTTATTTTCATTTATATGAGATTTTGCTCTCATTAAATCAATGTCTAAATGTTTTTTAAATACATTCTAATTCTTCACTACATCAACAGATTTCTAATTTCATTGATATAAACATTCTTTCCAACAATTCAATTTGCAACCACTCCATGTCTTAAATAATTCTCATGAACAGTACTGGTTCAAAATGAATGTGTGTGTGTATTATGCATATATACATATATTATAGCCAGTCCAATGATAACTCTGTATAGTCTTAACCACCTTGATGTTGACACTACCTCCAAGACAGTAGATCACAACCTATCTATGCCCTCCCATCCTATGACTTTTGATACCCTATAAATCTCCTTTAGGAAATTATCCAATGTGTTGGAGGATTTCTGATGGTTCTCTGATACAACCTAGGTACCAATAAAACACTCAGGCTATCTCAAACTATTGCTACACAACTAGCCCACCTTGTTTTCAATCATACTTACCCTCAATAATAAAATTTATTCTAAACCCAGCATATGAATCATCATCAAAAATTTGTCAGAACCTATCTCCAGATGGATTATTCCATTGATCTACAATTTGGATTGTGTGGATATTATAGTGTTCCATTCTTCTTATAATATTACTAGGACATTTTTGGGGGAAAGTGCAGACACAATATTTAATTGGTGTAGAGAATTCATGGTGAGGAAATTCCTTATGAAAATATGTTTCAGCAACTACCCTACAAATTATATACTTGGAGAGTTGCCCAGGGCAAGTGCTTAAGTGACCTGCTCAGTCACAAGGCCAAACTGTTTTGGATGGTTATGGATCACATTGAGGAAGTACTGTAGTATTACAAGCTTGACACAATTAACATATTAACCACAGGGATAAGCAGCTAGAGAAACTCAAAATTTATGTGCAACCCACATTTCATTGGGCCTTGACGGTGAAAATAGTCTATGACAAAGGTATACACTTATAACAAGTACACATTTTCCTAGGTTTGATTTGGCCTTATTTAATGTTAATGAATTATATTCATATTAAGACATTAATTTTAATAGGGTTAGCATGGTTTAGTGCCTAGGGAGCTGGCCTCAGGAGCAAAAAGAGCTGAGTTCAAGTTTCACCCCTGGCATATATGGACTGTGTGGTCTTAGGTCTCAGTCTTAACTTTAATAGGTTGTAGAGAAGGTGCCAGCCTGCATTAGTAAAGGGAGTTTCCTAATCTAGGAGTTCTTTATACCAGTGAAATCACATATCTAGTCCTTATTTCTATCCTTGTACTATACTATGTACCATACCATACATACATACATATATATATATACACACACACAATATTATACAATTCACTGTAATTTGTTCAGCTATTCCCTATTTGATAGACTTCTTTGCTACAAAACTACTATAATTTTATACATATGGGATCTTTTCTTCTTAAAACACACACACATACATAAATATATATACAATATATATACATATTAGGCCTACTAGGAATATCACCAATTTAAAGAAGATGCACTTTAGTTTAAAAAAAGGGTAGTAACTTTCTAAAACAGCTGGATCATTCTAGATTCACCAAAAGAGGCAACATCATTATACCTGTCTTCTTATAGCCTCTTCAATAACCATCACTTTCCTTTTTTGTTATCTTTGTTAATCTGATGTGAATGAAGTGGAACCTCAAAGTTGTTTTAATTTGTATTTTTCTAATTACTAGAGTGATTGGGCACATTTTGTATCATTGTTGATATCTTGAAATTCTTCCTTCCAAAACTTCCTGTTCATATCCTTTAAATAATTATCTTTTGGGTAATGTCTCTTGTTCTTTATATTTTTAAATCAGTCCCTGATTTATTTCTGGTATCAGATCTTTTCAGAGACTTTGCAAGGAGGATTTTTTTTTATTCTCAGGCAAACTCTCCCTTCTCATTTTAATTGATTTAGCACTTAAATTTTAAGTAATCAGAATTGTATACTTTTTCATCTCTGCTCCTCTCAGTACTTATCCATAGTTATGGAAATAATTTCTTTCTTTGCTCCTCTAATTTGTTTATGAAGTCATTTTTTAGTCTTACATCATGCACCCATTAGGGGCAGTTCTTGGTATATAGTGTAAGATGTTGGTTTAAACCTAATTACTGCCAGACGACTTCCAGCTTTCCCAGTTTTTGTCAACTATTATTCCAATAGGTGGGGACTTTGGTTTTACTGAACACTATTCTACTAGGTTTGCTTCTCCATGCTGCATAACTGAATATACTTATGTTTTATAAATAGTACCAAATTGTTTTGATAATTACTACTTTGTAGTATCACTTGAGATCTGATATAACTAGCCCCTCTTCCTTTTCACTTTTTTCATAATTTCCCTTGAGATCCTTAACCTTGAATGCTGCCAAATCAAACTTGTTACTATTTTTTCTAGCTCAATAAAGTAATGCTTTGGTAACTTGATTGATATGGTACTGAAAATAAATTTATAAAATAAATATAGCAAATATATTTATATATATATTATATTTATAAATATAATAAATATATTTATAGTAAATAAATTTAAGTAGTACTGTTATTTTTATCATATTGGCATAGTTCAACTATAAGGAATTAATATCTCTTCATTTTTTAGGTAAATATTTATTTTTATATTTTAGGGTTATATTCATATAGTTCCTAAGTGTGCACTGGCATGTGAACTACAAAAGATTTCATATAATCTCTAGTTATTCTGAATGGAATTTCTCTTTTCATCTCTTCCTGATGGCTTTATTGGTAAGGCATAGGGAAATCAATAACTTTTGTGTTTCCTTTATATTCTATTCCTTTGCCTAAGTTATTGTTTCATTTAAATTTATATTGACTCTATAAGACTTTCTAAATAGATCATTATGCCATCTACTAAAAGTGACAATTTTATTTTCTCTATCAGTGCTTACTCCCTCAATTACTTTTTTGATCTTATTACAGCTAGCATTTCTAGCCCTGTATCAAATATTATTGTTGACAACAGAAATCTTTGACTTACCTCTTATCATATTAAAAATGTCTCTAGCTTTTTTCCATGTAATGCTAGCTCTTAGTTTGAGACAGACACAACTCACTATATTAGAGAATGGTTATTACTCCTATGGTCTTTAATGTATTTAACAGAGATAGGTGCTATGATTTTTCAAAAAACTTTTTTCCATCTATTCATATAACCAGTTATTTTGTATTGTTTCTATTACTAGTATGTTATAGTTACGCTTGTACGTATAGTATGTGCATACTACTTGGACTCACAATTTTCCTAATATTGAAACAACTCTGAATTTTGTATATAAATCCTAGACATAGTATATAAACTTTTTGGTATGTTGCTAATATTTTATAAGAATTTTTACAGTGATGTTAGAGAGATTGGTCTACAGTTTTCTTTCTGGATGTTCTTTGGTTTATAGATATCAAGAACATTTTTGTATCAGAGAAGAATTTTGGTAAAATTTCTTCTTTTTCTATTTTTGCAGAGTTTATATAATGTTGGACCTGATTTTTTGAATGTTTTTGTACAATTCAAACAACTTGGTCTTGAGGTATTTTTCTTTGGGATTTTCATTACATTTTATATAATTCCTTTTTCTGAGACTGACCTGTTTAATCTGGGTATTTTATATTTTTTAAATATTTATCTATTTGATTTAGGTTTATAATATAGAATGTTGGCATAAAATGTGCAAAAATTTCTAAAAATTTCCCTTTTTTTCTTCCTTATTTGTTTTGAAATATGCTTTTTCATTTTTGATCCAGGAAATTTATTTTTTCCATTTAAAAAAATCAGACTAGCTCATAATGATTTATCTACTTTATTTTTTTAAAACCAGCTCTGACTTTTCTTTTATCAATGCAATAGATATATTTATTAATCATTTACTGTGTCAGATACTGTGTTGAGAGCAAGGAATATGAAAACAAAACAATTTTTTCTTAAAAAAAAGATAATTCTTATTCTAAAAGAGCTCACATTCTAATGAAGGAAGCCCTAACATAAAGGGGAACTGCAAAAGGGGAGGGAACTGCAAGGGAGGAAGAAGGTGGATGGCTTCCATCATAGAAGTGAAGCATAGAAGTTAAGGAAACCAGAGAGTGAGCAAGTAGCTTGGCTAGGATACCTCACAATATGGTGTTTCCAGGTAGGGACTAGCCAGTTACGGAGTAGATGTCAAGGTAGAATCGTTCTCTGGCAGGCAAAACAGATTGAGTGGAGATGAAACAGATCAGAGAGTGGCCTAGAAGTTTGTTTAACTTTCATTTTGCAAATTTCTCCTTTGATTTTCAGAATTCCACTTTGGTATTTAGTTCAGTTTGTTTACTTGTTGCTTTCCTCATTTCTGTTTCTGTTTTAATTTCATGCTCAATTCACTGATCTATTCTTTTTTCCCTTTGGTTGATGGAAATGTTTAGTGACATAAATTTTGCCTTAAGGAATGCCCTGATTGCATATGAAAAGGTATCATGACTCCTACCACTATGATATTTAGCTCACCTAAAACACAGAAAACTTTGCTCCTTATTTTAACTCTTTGTTAATCCTTTCTCAAGTTTGTTTTTGCTAAACAACATATAATTGGATTTTACTGGTGAGTACATCCAGTTGTTTTTCACAAGTATGATTACTAATTGTGTATTTCCCTCTATCCTGTCTTTGCAAGTTTTCTCCTCTTTATCCCCTATTGCCTAAGAAACAGAAAGTGGAAAGAGAAAAGTGTGCTTAATACGAGTGATCTATAATCAATCTGCATCTACCTTCATGTACTTTTTCTTACCTTTATCCAGTCCCTGGTTCTTATTCTTTCTTTCTTTTTTTCCCTTTCACCCCATCTTTCACAATCCATGCTTCAAAGCTAAGGCTTGGGACCAGCCAAGACAATGAAGTAGGAGAAAGCAGCATAGGCCTACTCTGACAGAATGAGTCCAACAGAGGTTGAACAAGAGTTCAGACTGAGAAGTAAATCAGGAGATCAAAGCAGAAAACATAGGGGCAGAGGGGGAGACTTCTAGCCCTAGCCCAAATTTATTACTTCTGCTCACAGTGGGTCTACAGTTCTTTCTCTCTCTGATGACAAAGAAGAATCAGAAAAGGGTGAGGTTGACAGCTCTCCCTCTCTCTCTCCTCTCTCTGACCCCAGAAAGGAAGAAATAAAATCCCAGAGAATGATAGGTATCACAGATGCAGTCTCTAGTCTCAGATCAGAGCTAGGTAGGCTTTATGGTTACTCTGACATCAAGCTTAGGTCTCAGAGCAGGGTTAGATCAGCGGCATAGTCATTCTTACTTCGTACTGAAGTCACAGACTCAGTCCTGGGTCCAGACCAGGGATAAAGCTGCAGAATCCACCAACTAAATGACAGTGGTGAAGAGAGCAAATGTCTACTGCAACTCTACCCAAGGGCAATTCTGCGATTGTGTTATATAGAAACAAACTGGGATCCAGAGTCTGAAAAGTCCAGGCAGGTAGCGATCAGCTTGTACTTAAGATAAGACTGCTAGCGCACTGAAAACTTGTAGCTCTGTGGCAGTTGCTGGAAAAATAGAACATTTCATACATGAAAGAAGCCTCAGCAGGATTCAAAAGAATACAAATCAGGCCTGAACTAGGTTCTGTCATTCTCTCAAGAAGTAAACAGAGACTGGTCATGACATAAAAGTTCCAATTGGAAAAGGAAGACTGAAAGATTGATTGAATAAAAAGGGAAAAATAAAAACTTCCATAGTAAAGAACTATCGTGCACCAAGTATGTTCAAGACACAAATACAGAAGAAGAGGATAACTGCAAAACACTAACAATGCCTCAAAGAAAAACAAAGTTCAGAAATATAAGTTCTATCCTAGAAGAAATAACAGAGGAATTTTTAACAGAGTCTAAAATGTTGTTTCTTTATCAGTAAAATAAGAATAATAACAGCATCTATCTCCCAGGGTTGCTGTGAGGATAAAATGATGTAAAACTCATAAAGGACTTAGTGGGTGCTATATAAATGTTAGCTAATAATAATAATAATAAATAAGAGTGTGGAAAGATATGGCAAAGAAATGAGAGCTATGGTGGAAAGACTTAGAAAAAGAAAAAACAGAAAATACAAGAGGTATAAAATCTTACCCAACCAATGACTCCTAGAAAATTAAAATGGACCAAAAAGATGCTAATGACTCCCTAAGAAAACAAGAAACAGTAAAACAATCAAAAAATTTAAAAGAAGAGAAAGAGGAGGAAAATATAAAGTGCTTATTAACAAAAAAAAAAAACTAATCTGGAAAACAGATCAAAGAGAGATAAAATTATTAAAATATCTGAAAGCTATGACCAAAAAAAGATCCTAGACATCATATTTTGAGAAATAGTGAAAGAAAATTGCTCAGTTATCTTAGATTCAGAAGGCAGAATGAAAATCAAAAGAATCCACTGGGTCACCTGAAAGAAATCCCCAAAAGAAAGCTCCCAGGAATGTCTGAGCAAACTCCAGAACTTCCAGGTCAAACTAAAAATACTAAAATCAATAATAATGAAAGAGTTCAAATGTTAATCGGGATCATACAAGATACAGCATCTAGCAATATAAAGGAGCAGAAAGCATGAAATACAACATTCCAAAAGAAAAAAGGTATGAGCTTATAGTCATAAAAAAATGAACCTTTAACAAACAGAAGACTTCTAAGAATTTTTGCTGAAAAGACCAGAACTGCATAGAAATTCTGAAATATAAATAGACGTAGGTGTTAAGAGAAACATAAAAAATACTCTAAATGTTGGAGATGATACAAATTCCCCCTCACAATTCTAATGTTATTAGGAGTGATAGAGGTGAGTTAAATTAGGAAGACAGCCTAAAAGTGGTTTGCTATGTTTTGATGATGATTTTAATAAGAATAACAATGCAATAATTATAACAGCTAACATTTATGTAGCACCTTGAGATTTGTACATTTCTTTATAAATATCTCATTTTATCCTTACAACAACCTCAGGAGATGGAGGTTATTATTATCCCCATTTTACAGATGAGAAAACAGGCAGACAGTGGTTAAGTGACTTGCCCAGAGTCATACAGCTTAGTGTCTGAGGCTGGATTTGTACTCAAGTCTTTCTGATTCTAGGTTAAGTGCTTGAATCACAGTTCTCTAGCCACTCTTCTATCAGAAAAGAAAAGAAAAATTTATACACAAGAGGAAAAGGAGATAAGAATAATGAGGGAACTTATTACCACATATAATCAAGGTAAGTAAAAGTTCATAAAAATGAGGAAGTGGTTCATCTAAACTGGTCAAAGAAGGGTAAAAAAGTACACGAAGACAAATACTTTGATGTAGAAAAACATCTAAATTCAACCAATAAACAAATTAAGGGACACAACAAACATTTATCAAGCTCCTATCATGTGCCAGGCATATTATAAATAGTATCTCACTTGATCCTAACGACGCTGTGAAGCAGGTGCTGCTATGATCCCCATTTGACAGATGAAGATAAAAAAACCTGATGCAGAGGTTAAGTGACTTTCCCAGGGTCCCACAGCTAGGTAAGCATCTAAAATCAGTTTAGAATTCATTCACATCAAAGTCAACTGCAAGTCATGTCATCATTTCACTGATGTCATGGTCCTCTTCGAAAATGAAGGACAAACACAACAACAACAAGAATTCAGGTATTTGTGAATTCATGCCCAAACTTCTATCCAATGAAGCCCCTAGGAGGGACCAGGAAGAGGGGAGAACAGGGCATAGAGGAATAGTAAAATCAGGGAAGAATTAAGTTGTAAGCAAAGCAAACTAAAAGCTCAGGGTGGGATTGGTGAAGAAGAGTTTAAAAGAAAAGCCAAGCAGAGTAAGAAAAGGTTGTTAGGGTCTTGGTGAGAAGAAAATCAGGGCCAGCAGAAGACACTTGCAACAAGAACAGAAAACATATTACTACAACTACAAAACACTTCAATTAGTATGTTACAGAAATAAAGACAAACCAAAATAAATTGGAAAAATATTTATTACTCACAAGCCCAACTATTATTTTATTTATTTAGTTTCATGCCAATTAATCTACCAAAGGATTAGTTGATAGAACTAGAAAAAGTAATAATGAAATTCATATGCAGAGGGGAAAAAAACTCAAGAATTTCAAAGGAAAGAAAGGGGTCTACTAGTACCAGATCTCAAACTACATAACAAAGCAGTAATCATCAAAACATTTTGGTACTGGTTAAAAACAGAGAGGTTGAAAAGAGAAACAAATGTGGTACATATAAAAACAGAAAGCTAGAATCCATGTTGAGGAGATCCAAAGATTTCCACCTATTAGAGTAAGGATTCACTTTCTTTTTTAAAAAATGTATTTATTTTTAGTTTTCAACATTCACTTTCACAAGATTTTGAGTTCCAAATTTTCTCCTCATCTCTTCCCTCCACCCACCCCAAGACAGTATGCATTCTGAGTACCATTTCCCCCAACCTGCCCTCTCTTCTATCATACCCCTCCTTTCTCTTATCCCCTTCCTGTCTATTTTCTTGTGGGGCAAGATAAATTTCTATACCCCATTGCCTGTATGTTTTATTTTCAAGTTGCATGTAAAAGCAATTTTTAACATTTGTTTTTAAAACTTTGAGTTCCAACTACTCTCCCTTCCTCCCTCCTCCCCTCCCATTCCCACTGAGAATGCAAACAATTCAATATAGGTTATACCTGCATAGTTATGCAAAACAGTTCCATAACAGTCATACTGTGAAAGACTAACTATATTTCCCTCCATCCTATCCTGCCCCCTTTTTATTCTATTTGACCCTATCCCTCTTCAAAAAAGTTACAAATATGATCTTTCCACATAGTAATGTAAACAGTTCAACTTTAGTAAGTCCCTTATGATTTTTCTTTCCTGTTTAACTTTCATGCTTCTCTTGATTCTTGTGTTTGAAAGTCAAATTTTCTATTTAGTGCTGGTTGTTTCAACAAGAATGCTTGAAAGTCCTCTATTTCACTGAATGACCATTTTTTCCCTTGAAGTATTATACTCACTTTTGCTGGATAGGTGATTCTCGGTTTCAATTGTAGCTCATTTGACCTCTGGAATATCATATTCCAAGCCCTTCGATCCCTTAATGTAGAAGCTGCTAGATATTGTGTTATCCTGATTATATTTTCACAATACTCAATTTGTTTCTTTCTGGATGCTTGCAATATTTTCTCCTTGACTGGGAATTCTGGAATTTGGCTACAATATTCCTAGGAGTTTTCCTTTGTTGATCTCTTTCAGTGAGCAATTGGTGGATTCTTTCAATATCTATTTTACCTGCTGGCTCTACAATATCAGAGCAGTTTTCCTTGATAATTTCTTGAAAGATGATGTCTAGGCTCTTTTTTGAACATGGCTTTCAGATAGCCCAATAATTTTAAAACTGTCTCTCCTGGAACTCTTTTCCAGGTCAGTTGTTTTTCCAATGAGATATTTCTTCATTCTTTTGACTTTGTTTTATAATTTCTTGGTTTTTCATAAAGTCATTAGCTTCCATCTGCTCCATTCTGATCTTCAAGGAATTATTTTCTTCAGTGAGTTTTTGTTCCTCCTTTTCCATCTGGCCAATTCTGGCTTTTAGGGCATTCTTCTCCTCAATGGCTTTTTGGATCTCTTATGCTATTTGGGTTAGTCTATTTTTTAAAGCGTAACTTCAGGGTTTTTTTGGGTCTCCTATAGCAAGCAGTTAACTCGTTTTTCAAGATTTTTCTTGCATCACTCTCATTTCTCTTCCTAATTTTTCCTCTACTTTTCTTACTTGATTTTCAAAATTCTTTTTGGTCTCTTTCATGGCCTGAGACCAATTAATATTTTTCTTGGACGCTTTAGATGGAGAAGTTTCGACTTTGTTGTCTTCTATTTGTATACTTTGGTCTTCCTTGTCACCAAAGTAAGATTCTATAGTCTGATTCTTTTTCTGGTTTTTGTTCACTTTCCCAGCTATTTACTTGACTTTTGAGCTCTTTGTCAAGATAGTTCCCTGCTTCCTGTGGGGCTGGGGGGGTGTACTGTCAGCTTATCAATTCCAGTCACAGTCTGTGCACCTATAGTTCCAGAAACGGTGTCTGCTGCTGCTGCTGTTCCTGCCCCTGCTGCTGCTGCCACAGACTCCTCCTCAGCATGCTCCTCCACCCTCTCTGTCACCCTGGGACTGGGATCCAACCACCTGGTCCCACAGGTTTTTTCCACTGACCTTCCAATTTGTCCTTGGCGTTTTGGGGTCATGAAGTCTGGAAATTACCACAAGTGCCCAAGAGTCAGAACTCCAAGGCCTGCTCAGTTCCAGTCTGTGCTAGCCTGGCCCACACTGGACTGCACTCTGCTCCAAGTACAGCATGATAGACACTTCCCGGTGACTTTCCAAACTGTCTTGGGTTGGAGACTGGCTTCACTCTATCATTCTGTGGGTTCTGCAGCTCCAGAATTTGTTTAGAGTCACTTTTTACATGTATTTGACTGGGTTTGTGGGGACAGTGCAAGCAATCCTTGCTGTTACCCCACCATCTTGGCTCTGTCCCTACAAGGATTCACTTTCAACAAAAACTGCAGGGAAAACTAAAAAGCTATCTACATCTCATATCATATTCCAAAATCAGCTCTAAATGATATATGTCACTGCATAAACAAATTACAGAAACAAGGAAGAGATATCCTTTCAGATCTATAGTTCTAGAAAATTCATGATGAAACAAAGGAAAAAGGATAAAAGAAGGTAAAAATGGGTAGTTTTTGTTACATAACATCAAAATGTTTTCCCTTCTACACCTAAAGCATTGTAACTAAGATTAGAAGGGAAAGGGTTAACTGTGAGGAAGGGGAATCTTTCTAATAAGTTTTTTCTGATAAAAGTCTCATTTCCAAGATATATAAGAAACTGAATTAAACATATAAGATTAAAAGTTGTTATTCAATTGATAAATGGTCAAAGGATATGTACCACGAAATAAATCCAAGTTATCAGATGACATAATATTTGTAAAGTGGTTAGCACAGTACCTGGTATATACTAGGGACTATATAAATGCTATTTTCCCTTTCCTTTCCCCATATTATTAACAATCATCTGAAAAAATGCTCCAAATTACTATAAAAGAAATGAAAACTAAAATCCTTCTGAGGCTCAGTCTTACTCTTAGTTTGGCAAAGACCACAAAAAAGGAAATAGCAAATGTGAGAGTGGTTCAGGAAAAGTCAGTCACCTCTCTTTAAGAGGGAAAGGTAACTGAATACCAGTCCTGGGGTGGGGATGGTAGCCACAAAATGTTGTAAGTCCCAAAGGAAGCACTCTAACACACAAAACGTGTCATCCACAGATGATTCATGGAAAGATATGAATAAGAATCACACAGGATGAATGGGAATTCCTTTTCTCTACTACTCAATTTCCTCCATTGAAGGAGGATACCCAGGCAAGCCATCTCTTCATTTCCCACCAGGCTATACTCTTCTCAGCTTCTCTATCATGTCCCAGAAATTCTGCATACTGGAAGGTAACTTCAGTCCTAGAACTGACATGTTGGAAGTACCCTGTACCCTAGAGTCCCTGAGTTTGACTGCAGAGTGGAGGTTTGCAGTGAATGAATAAGACAGGCTTATATATTCAATATTTTTATTCAATTTAAAAAATTAAACACTTTTGTAATAGTCTGCTGAACTTAATAATAATCATAACAATGATGAACTAGCTATTATGTAGTTCTTTAAGATTTTCAAAGTTCTCTACAAACATTATCTCGCTTAGCTTCACAACAACTTAAAGATAAAGGTGCTATTCTTATCCCCATTTTATAAATGAGGAAGTTAAGGAAGACAAAGGGCAAGTGATTTGACCAGTGTCACATATCTACAAGTATCTAACACCAAATTTGAACTTGGGTCTTTGTGACAACAGATTCAGGACTCTATCCATTATACTGTCTAAGTAAAACAACAGAATAATGATTGGCTGGAGGACTATTTCAATCAGGTTAACATCCAAAATAAAGAAGAAAAGAAGGAAATAACAGTAATAATTTGCATTCGTGTGGCATTTGAAGGTATGCAAAGCACAATGCATTATTTCATGTGATCCTCATAGGAACCCTGTGAAGGAAATGTTATTATTCCCA
The DNA here is from genome assembly GCA_023548195.1 of Bettongia penicillata ogilbyi. NCBI lineage: Eukaryota > Metazoa > Chordata > Mammalia > Diprotodontia > Potoroidae > Bettongia > Bettongia penicillata. Next base: position 262,262 of record JAJHZJ010000489.1, on the reverse strand, counting down.
TTTTGGAAGGAATTCATCTCAGAGAAGTTAATTGGCTTGCCTAAGAACACATTATATTTTTTTGATTGGTACTTTGCATTTTCTTATTGAATTATTTTGTTTTCAGTGTTTGACATTCACTTCCATATATCTTAGATTTTTTTCTACCCTCTCCCTTTCATTCCCCCTCCCTCTCCACTCCCTTCCTGAGAAGGCAGACAATCTTATAAAGGTTTTACACTTACATTCCTATTAAATGCATGTTGTATAGAAGAATTAAAATGAATGGAAGAAGCCATTAAACAAACAAAAAAAATACAAAAGAATATGGTCTGTTTCTATCTGTGATCCAATTCCATAGTTTTTTCTCTGGATGTGGAAAGCACTTTGCTTCAAGAGTCCACTGGAAACTTTTTAAGTCCATGCATTTCAGTGAAGCTACGAACACACTGACTCGAAGGTTCTCTTCCAACAACAAGTCTCTAATACACATGGCAAGTTCAGCCAACATTCCTTCAAAAAAACTAACAACAACACAGAATTTCAGAACGGGAGGGACCTCAGTGGCCATCTCATCCAACGTACCCTGGAAAAAATACTCACTTGAGGATCACCAGCAAAGAAAAACGTACTGCCTACAACACGGCTCCTTACACTTTTTAATTATTACAGAAATATCAGCTGATACCACACCTAAATGTGCCTCTGTAACTTCTACAAATTACTCCTGGTTCTGCCCTTTCTGGAGGCAAAAAGGACCAATCTGATCCTTCTTCACCATCCTGACATTTCAAGTACTTAAAGACAGCTATCGCAATCTTATATTCTCTAGACAAAGCATGCCCCATTACTCTACCCGGTTCTCATATGGTACGGATTTGGGTCATTTCATCGTTCTCATTGCCCTCCTCTAGACATTACCCAAGTTAAGCCTCATAAGAAACAGAAAGATTAAAGAAGGGGTAAATAAAGTAGACAACAAATTAGAGAATAAAAGTTTAAAGGGAAAAGAATTAAGGAAGAAAATAAAGAAAAGCTCCTTAGACACAGATGCAGTAAAAAAAGGAAATCAATAAATAAAGTTGGAGAGGTGAAAATCTGAACTAACCACTAACAGAGAGAGGAAAGAGAAAGGACAAAGGAGGAAGAAATAAGAACTAAATAATTAAAAGAAAAGAAGACACTGTGGTATATGATTGTGATAAGATACTATTGTGCTATAACAAATGGGATGGTTTCAGAAAAATATGGAAAAACTTACATTCACTCATACAAAGTGAAGTGAGCAGAACCACGAGAATATTGTACACAATAACATCAATGTTGTAAGGATGATCAACAGTGAAAGACTTAGGTACTTTGACATTTTAAAAGTTCAAGACATAGTAAGAATTAGTCATTTGGCCATCTGTCTTGGACCAGAGAACCTTCATGAAGGTGGGTTCACAGTCTATATACCCTCGGAAGGGTCAGTGTTCCTGAGGCCAGCAATCAATTCCGATTGGCTAACAATTAATGAGAATGAATATTATAATGAGAGGTGGTCCTATTCTAATAAGGGGCTCAGGGGGTATAACTTTGATTATGTCATTTAATTCCAACTCACTCCAAGCCTCAGTCTAGACAAAGGATCTATATCCCCCACTCAAATCTGAGCAAAAAACAATGGACAGGATTAAATTAAATTCCTTGTAAGGTTGGACTGAGGAGAATGTTAATCCTATCTGCTCTCATCAGTCCAGTCCTTCTGAGGCTAAACCTTGAAATGAGGACTTTAGAAAAAAGGGAAGAACTCTGGATCTATCCAAATCATTGGTTATTAATAACAACTACTCTGATCAAGAAAAATTCAAAGGACCTATGACAAAAAATGCTATCTCCAGACAGAGAACATACTTTTTCATTTTCTTTATTTTTCTTGGTTTTCTTCTCTGTTTTATTTTGCAACATATTAATATGGTAGTATATTTTTTATAACTTCACAATCTCTTCCTCAGAAGAAAAAAGTACATCTCTTACAAAAATACAAAAAGAGGCAATGTAGCGCCAACACAATATTCACAGTGCCTATGGCAGATATGAATATACTCGCATAATTTTGAATCACAAAATACAACAGACTCTCCACATGAAAGACAGAATCAAAACATTTATTTAAACACCAGAAAGCCAAATCTATCATAGCAACAAAGAAATCTACACACAATAACAATGCAGGCGGCACCACCATCCCCAAGCCTTCCTCCTGCTAAGGCCTTTACACAAATAGATACAGTTCCCTGCCTGCTTCCTCTCTCTCCCTCTGCTCTAACTGATCTCACCAACTTCCTCCCAGGTCTGCTCCACTCTTCCTGTTCCACCTGTTCAGCACACTCCTACCACCACATGAGACTTAGGCTTCCATGTGATTTAAGCTGGTCACATGGACCTATCAATAGGTGGGAAAGATCTTCAAAATAAGCAAAAACACATTAACAATACAGGTGACTAATTGAATAAGCAATTTTAAAAAATTTTAATTAACAAACCCAGAACAAGAACAAAAAAATACATGCTGAAAATTGGAGATAAAATAGAAAAAAATGGAAAACAAAAAGACTGACAGAGAACTTAAAGATGTCTTTTAAAAGACTTTATGCTGATGTTAATCAAGATAAAGCTCTACCCAACCTAATTAAAAAGAAGAAAAATCAACTTAACAAATAAAAAAATGAATAAAATATAATCTTAAGAGACATCAAATAAAAATATCTCAGCTTACTAAACAGATATATGGCAATAAAACTGAGGATTCAATAGAAATAGAGAATTATATACATAAATATAAAAAAATCAAGTTAATAGATGATTAAAAATATATCTTAAATTATCCAATTTCAGAAAAAAATTGAACTATAAAAGAACTACAAGGAAAAACTCTATTACATATGAATTTACAAGAGAATCCTACCAAAATTTTGAAGAATAATCAATACCTACATTACACAAATAATTTCAATCATCGAGGGGAAAGACACTCTATAAAGCTCATTTTATGAGACAAATACATTCCTAATACCTATGCCAGGGAAAGAGAACAAAGAGAATTGTGGAGTGATATCATTAAAGAATATCCAATTAATTTTTAAAAATAAAATCTTGGCAAGAAGGTTAAAACATTTTATTTTTTAAAAAAACTTTCAATATGAATAAGTTGGATATCCACCAGCAATTTAAATAGAGTTCAAAATTAGGGAAAAAATTAACATAATTAATCAAATTAAAATGAAATCATTCCCAAACCTGTGATTACATGCAGAAAAAAGGTTTTGATAAAGTAAAATATTCATTTATATTAAAAACCCTTCAAATTGCAAAACTAGAAAGTCCCCCTTTTCTTAATATGATTTAAAAAGGATCTGTCTAAAACTAAAAGCTAGCATTTTATGCAACGGAGAAATAAAAGTTTTCCCAACATATACTGAAGTAAATCAAAGGGCCCTTTTACCTGTTAGATTTAGAGATAGATCAAAAAATACTAACAATAGAATATTGATTAGTTTTGGATGGGCCCAATCAATATGACAAAAATTTAAATACTTCCAAAATTTATTTACTTATTAACAAACAAATCAAATTAGTAAAAATCATTATATAGTGTTAAAAATATTAACAGAATTCTTATGAAAGAACAAAAGATCAAGAACTCTAGGAAAATAATGAAAGTGGGAATGAAGTCTAGCAGTATTAGACCTCAAACTATGTACTACACAGACATAATCATCAAAATGATTTGCTACTAGTTTAAAGATGGAGAAGTTAATCAGTTAAAGAAATGTACACAACATACAGAAAAGCACATGAACCCTAGTACTAGTGGTTTTGTAAATCCAAAGACCCCAACTGCTTAGAGTAAGGATTCATTATTTGACAAAAACTACTGGGAAAACTGAAAAGCAGTCTAGCAGAAGCTAGATATAGAAAAATGCCTCCGACAGTCTGCAAATATAAGTTCCAAACAAATAGATGATTTAGAAATAAAAGGTTATATCGTCAAGTGAGAGTTACAAGGAAGAAACTTCCTTTCAGATTTACGGAGAAGGGAACAGTCCATTGCCAAACAAGGGATAAAGTGGATCACAGAAGATAAACTACATAAAATTGTAAAGATTTTGCACAAATAAAACCACTCTATCTAAAATTAGTATGGAAATAACTAGAAAAAATCTGTCTCAAGATTTCATTTCTAAGATGTATAAAAAATAAATTCAATTGATGAGAATAAGTTATCCTCCAATTAATTATGTTCAAAGAACATTAAAAGGAAGTTCTCAAAGGAGAATACACACACACACACACACACACACACACACACACATATATATATTATGAACAGTTATCTGAAAAAAATGACCAAATAATTGTTAGAGAAAAGCATATTAAACAACATTTCAAGTTCCACTTCACATCAATCATATTCACAAAGTTAACAAAAACAAAGGAAGTTGACAAATGTTGGAGAGGTCACATGACTAGATAAATTAATGAAATGTTAGTGGAATAGTGAATTTTCATAGTCATTCTGGGAATCAGTTTAGAACTATGTCCCCAGACTCACTAAACTACATACTCTTTGATGCAACCTACATCTAACGGATCAATATATCAAACAGATTTTTTTAAAAAGCCAATAAGTCAACAGACAATTATTAGGCACGACTATATGCCAGGGGCTGCGCTAGGTCCTGAGGAGACAAAGAAAAGTTAAAAGGAACTCAGTCTAATGAGGGAGACAGCCTGAAACTAACTGTAAAAACAGACGATCCCCAGGATAAACTGGGAATTATCAACTGAGAGGATAAAAAAAGGCTTGCTGTAGAAGGTGAGATTTTAGCTGGGACTTCAGGGAAACCAGGAAGCAATGAGGAAGGAAAGCATGCCATACAAGGGGAACAGAGAATCAAAATGTCCAGAGTCATGAAATGCAGTATCTTATCTGAGGAACAGCAAGGAAGCCAGTATTACAGTGTTGAGTTGATGGGGTTGTGGTGGGGAGGGGAGGGTAGAAACGTGGGGCAGGAAAGTAATGAAGACTTTGAATGACAAAAAATTTTATATTAGATCCTGGAGATGACAGGAAGCCACTGGATTTATCTTAAGTGGGGGTAAGATTGGCGGGGTGGGGAGTGATAACATGGTCAGACTTGAGCACCAGGAAGATCACTTTCATAGCTGAGTGGAGGATGGACTGGAAAAGGGAGACTTAAGCCAGGCAAACAATTCAGAAGCCTATTGCAAAAGTCCAAGTGTGAGGTCATGAAAGACTACATGAGGGACTTGGCAGTATCCGAGGAGAGAAGAGGGTATATATGAGAGATGTTATGAAGGTAAAATTGACAAGCTTGAACAACAGATAGGATATGGGGAGAATGAAGAAACAAGTATGACACCTAGTCTGCAAGCCTGGGAGAATGGGAGGACGGTGGTGCCCTTGACAGCAATAGGGAAGTTTGGAGGAGGGAAGGATTGGGGGGTAAATATAATGATTTCAGTTTGGGACATGTTGAGTTTACAATGTTTATGGAACATCTACTTCAAGACATCAAATATGCAGCTGGAGATATCAGACTGGAAATCAGCAAAGAGGTTAGGGTTGGAAAAGTAGATTTGAGAAACATCAACTCAGAGGTAATTTAATCCAGGGAAGTTTATGAGATCACTAAGTGAAATAGTATAGAAGGAGAAGAAAAGAACACACAGAACAGTGTCCTAGGGAGGGGAACACTGACGGTTAAGGGATGAGACCTGGATGAAAATTCTGCAAAGGAGACTGAGGAGGTCAGAAAGATACGAGAACCAAAAGAGAATAGTTCCCTGAAAACTTAGAGAGAAGAGAGCATGAAAGGGGAAGAGGGTGATTGACAGTGTCAAAGGCTCCAAAGAAGCAAAAAAAGAATGAGTATTGAAAAAAAGGTCACTAGATTTGGCAATTAAGAGATCATTGGTAACTTTGAAGAGAATAATTTTGGTTGAACAATGAGATCAGAAGCCAGACTGTAGAGTCAAAAATGATTACAGAGGTAGCAGAAGCACTTATTGTAGAATTGAGTCACAAAAATAGGAGAAATATGGGATAGTGGTAGAGATAGATGAATGAAATGAAGGGTTTTGTTTTGTTTTTAAAATGAGGGAGACTTGGGGGTGTTTGTAGACAATAGGGAAACATCCAGGAGATAAGAAATTGAATAGGTGTGGTGGGATGTAATGGGATCCCTTGTGCATGAAGACAAGTTTGCCTTGCAAAGTATCTCTTCATATGAGACAAGAGGAAAAGCAGAGATAGTGGCAAAAGACATCTCTAGATGATGTAAGATGAGGAGAGAAAAGAATACAGAGGCTTAAATTTTTCAGTAAAATACAAGGTAATGTTTTTAGCTGAAAGGGAAGCAGGGAAGGAGAGCCATCAGAGGCTTGAGTAAGAATGAAAATGTTTGAAAGAGCTGCTGTGGTGAGTGGGATATTCAGTTAATTATTGTTATTTGTCCTTTATTTTCAAAAAGAACCAATGACATCATGGGGTGATATCTAGACTCATGTGTGAATTGTTTTTAAGTGAGGCAGAGTTGCACAAAGTTGTCAGTCTCTCTCTTCCGGAGTCATCCAAGTCCAGTGGCAAGACAAAAATCAAGATAATTCATGATGATGCAGCATGCAGCAGATAACTTTGGCACCTTTGATGCCTTACCAAGCTCTAAGTGCTCCATAGTGCCTCAATAAGTGCGTCAAGCTTCATGACCATTAGAAGGACCTATTCTGCAGAGAAAAGTCTTCACACAGCATAGACTTCAATCCAATTCACCAATGAGTTTGAGACCTGTTGGTTACCCTCAACCTGCTTTAGCCTCTCTCCTAAGATGACTTTACTAGGGTGGAGCACTGCACATGCTACAGATTCTTAGAGCCATAGGTGAGAGGTCATTGTCAGATGGACACCAAAAGTAGAAGAGCAGTCCTGAAAAGGGTGCGGCAAGCCCTCACACCAGAGGTGCTAATCCTCTTTGAACACCCCAATGAGTTAATTAGGGAGATATAAAAAAGTATATCAGAAAAAGTATACGGAAGTAAGGGCCCAGTTGAAGATATGTAAATTAAATTTTTAGTATATGCAGTCAGCCTGGTTTTGTGATTTTCTCCAGCTTCATTCAACAGCACACACAAAGGCTGAGAGTGGTGGGAGTGATGCAAGGCTAAGACTTGGCAGGGCATTATCAACAATATAAGGGGATGAGTAACAATAAAAAAGGTAGCGTAGTATTGAACAGGTTAACCAAAGGCTCAAGATGGAGAGTGTGGATACTACAGGGGGTGATGGCCTAGAAGAGAACTGAGGAGTCAAAGGATCAGAGGTTACAGTGCGGACGAAGAACTGAGTTTGATATTGGAGGCAAAGGAAGAGGTGAAAATCCAAATGTTTTTGATCAGATAATGGAATTTCAGAGTTCATGAACATAGAAGTGGTACATTTGTGGGTCATAGCAAGATCAAGAGTACAACCATCCTTGTGTGTGACTGTGGTAGGTTATATTGGTAGATCATGGGAAATAAATAAGAAGAACTGGGAGGATAGGGTGTTAGAGTATCAACATGCATGTGAACTCCCCTAGTATGATGGCAAGCATTAAGGAGGAAAGAAAGATTGTGAGTTAGGCATTGAACTCAATGAGGAAGGAAGGGAATGTCCTAGAGGTCAGTAGACAACAGCTATCAGAATTTTATTTGTGTTACAGATTCTGATTGAGTGAACCTCAAAGCAAAAGAGGTTACTGAGTCATGGTATAGAGAAGGAACCTAGAAGTAGAAATGGGAAGCAAAGAGTATTCCAACTCCTCTATCTGAACCAGTAAGTTAGGAGGGATAAAAGTGCAACCAAGGCTAGAAAAGGTAGCCAAGGAGGTTACATTTCCAAGAAGAAGTCAGATTTCAGTGAGTCAGGAGTCAGGAGAATAAGAAAGGAAAATATTTAAAATGAAAACAAGTTTGTTGTCTATGGAGTAGGTATTCCTGAAAACACAATGGAAGGGTTGAGTAGCTTTAGGGTGGGATACTGCTGTGTAGTAGGAGGAGAAGATTGAGAGGAATGAGAATAAGATATCTGGCAGCAGGACAAGAGGAGGAATATGTTCAAATAATGACTTATAGGGGTTAAGAATCACTGGGATGGGGAGGGTATAATCAGGTCATAATTTATTAATCATTAAGGGAAATTTTTAAACCTCTATCTCTCTTTTTCTCTCTCTTTCCACATATGTGTGAATGTGTATCACATTCACACATATGTGGAAAGAGAGAGAAAAAGAGAGAGAGAAAGAGAATATATATTTGTGTATATATATATTTGTGTATATATATATGTCTATATATGTCTATATATATACATATACACACATATGCATATATATGTGTACATACACAGTATATATGCACACATATGCATATATATGTGTACATACACACATATATATACACACATATGCATATATATGTGTACATACACAATATATATATGCCACACCATATATATATATACACACACATATATGTATACAAATACATAGAGATATACATACATATATAGTTACACAAATATAGATTACACATACAGATATACACAGATATATATCTCAGATCTTTCTGAAGTGGCAAAGAATTGCTAAGTGAATTCCTGAATAAATTATGGAATATGAATATAGTGAAATGACAAAAAGGATAGGTTTACCAAAACTTAGGAAGGTTTCTATGAAATCCTTCTATGAAACACTTCTATGAAGAGAGTAAACAGAGCCAGGAAAATGTTTTTTAATCTTACAACTTTTTAAAGACAAACAGCTTTAAAACAGTTGAGATTTTTTATCAACACAATGACCATCCATGATTCCAGAAGACTACTGTATGCTCCTCCTGCCCTGATAGGAAGGTGATGGATTCAGGATGCAGAGTAAAACATAACATTTGTGGACACAGTCAATGCAGGAATTTGGCTTGCTTAACTATGAATATTTGTTACAAGGATTTTGTTCTTTTTTTCTTTAAAATGGGAGAAAGTGGGAAAGAAAATAAGTGGTTGTTAAAAAATAAAAATTTTACATTTAGAGAAATATTAAGAAGAGCAATAAGACAAAAAAATGAAATAAAAACATAAATGAACAAGTAGTGGCATTATTTGTGATGGAATGCTATTGTGTTATAAGAAATGACAATGGGGTGGGTTCAGAAAAACTTGGGAAGATACATATACATAAACTGATAGAAAGTGAACACAGCCAGGTGAACACTGTGCTCAGCAATAGCAATACTGTAACAATGATCAACTGTGAAGGACTTAGCTATTTTGAACACAATGATCCACAACAATTCTAAAGGAATCATGACAAGAAATGTTTTCTACCTCCAGAGAGACAACTGATAAACTCTGAGAGCAAATTAAAGCATATATTTTCCACTTTATTTTCTTGCTTTTTTTTGAAACAAGGCAAAAGTTTTGAAATTGTTTTGCATGACTTCACATGTGTAATGGGTATTATGCAATTTGTTTTCTCCCGACTGGGGAGGCCCTAGAGTAGGTAGAGAATTTGGAGCTCAAAATTTTTAAATGAATGTTAAAGGTTTTCTTAATTTAAAAATATTTTTAAATGAAAGCATAAGGATAGGAAAAGAAAACATGTTACTCTAATCTGCTGATGCATGACTTAGAAAACCTTAAAGAATCAACAAAGAAATAAAGACTATTAATAACTTCATTAAAGTAATAAGCTATAAAATAAACCCACAAAAATCTATAGCATTACTGCAGAACAATCTCAGAATCCAGAAGGCAATAACAGAAAGATAAGCTACATCCAAAATAAAAGCAAAATGCATAAAATATCTGTGTAAATACAATTACAAAATGCACCTTCAATAAACAATGACCTAAACAAATGGAAAGCTATTCAGTGCTCATAACTAGCCTATACCAATATAATAAAAATGACAATCCTACTTAAATAAATTTACAGATTTAGTGCCATACAACCAAATTATCAAGGGGATATTTTACAGATCCAGACAATTTCACCCATCTCAGACGAAGACGTGGCCCTTCTCCTTGCCAAGATCAGCCCTTCCTACGTATGCACATGATCTCATTTCATCCAATCTCCCCCAACATATTTCCTCCTCTTTCATTCCTATTCTAGTATCTTCAATCACTCTGTCAGTCCCCACTAGTTACTGTTCTCATATCTTTCCTCTCTTTCTGGATAAATTCCTTGAGAAAACCATCTAAAATCAGTACTTCTATCTCATTTCTTCTCCTCTCTTCTTAAATCCTCACAGTTTGGGTTCCAGTCTCACCCTTCAACTGAAAATATTTTCCTTGAAATTACCAGTGATCTCTTAATTGCCACATTTAACAATCTTTTCTCAGTCTTCATTCTTTCTGACCTCTCTGTACCTTCTGCCACTGTCAATCACTCTCACTCATCTCCTTGATGCTCTCTTCTTTCTAGGTTTTTGTGACACTACTCTCTCCTGCTTCTCTTCCTATCTGACTGCTCCTTCTCTGTCTCCTTTGCAGGATCTTCAACCAGGTTACTACTGCTAACCATGGATGTTGTCCAGGGACACCCCTAACTCTTCTCCCTCTATATCAATTTATGTAGTGATATCATAAGCTCCCCTAAATTCAACAATCATATCGATGCTGATGATTCTAACATTGTATCAGTAAGCACCCCAATATACACAGGCTGGCCTGCTATCACAGGTTCTAAGATCTGCATTCATAAAAGGTAAGGCAACTTTTGAGGGGTTAATAATCTCTTTAACCAAGCACATATATCACTCACCTAGTTCAGGGGAGTCAGCACCCTGAACTTCAGCAACCCTGAAATACAAAGAAATCAAAGTCAACAGACATGCCTTCCTCTGCCTGACCATAATTCAGCAGACACAGGTCCAACTGTCTGATCATAGTTAGCAGAGAGGGAAGCAATGACATCTGGGTTTCCAAAGGTGGGGGAGAAGGAGGAGGGAGGGAGCTCCTTAAAGTGGCTTCTCAGAGTCCTCCTCCGACACTCAAATCTTTTTTTACAAAAACTAAGCCCCTAAGTAAAACCTCACCCTCAGAGTATTTATATACTTTTTAGAGCCAGAGGGTATAACCCTCTGTCCCAGTGCCTCAATAGAAAAAACTAAAGGTACTTGAGACCCTCCTACAAAACAAGTCCCCTAATCAAGCTTCCCACAATGGGCAGGCCCATCAATGGGTGGGAAAGATCCTCTTTAATCACATTATTCAATCAGAGTACCTGGTGCTGATTCTACTGCAGCTGAGATTTACAAGGTAGGGGGACCACTACTCATACAAAAGTTGACTGAAATTTTCCAGATCATATGGCAAAAAGAGGTTATATCCCAGGAGTTCAAGGATGCCTCTATTTTCCAGCTCTATAAAGGTAAAGGGAGTAGATTGACCTGTGACAATCACAGAAGAGTCTCTCTCTAAGTCATTGCTGGCAAAATTCCTGCTAGAGTCCTCCTTAATAGTCTGATCCTTCTCCTGGAAGATGGTTATATACCTGAGAGCCAGTGTGGCTTCAGAAAGGACCAAGGTACAATTGATATGGTGATTGCTGCCTGACAACTCCAGGAGAAATGCCAGGAGCACAACAGAGGTCACAACATTTGTGGATCTGACCAAAGCCTTTGACATTCTTAGTCATGAGGGCTGATGGAAAATTATGTCAAAATTTGATTACCCGGAGAAGTTCATCAACATTGTACATCAATTTAATGATGGCATGTTTGCCTGGGTTCTGGAGAGTGAAGAATGATCTAGGGCCTTCCCAGTCATCAATGGAGTGAAACAGGGCTGTGTGCTTGCTCCCATGTTTTTAGCATGATGTTGTCAACCATGTTGTCAAATATTTTTAATGAGGATGAACATGGCATCAAGCTCAACTACCATAATGATGGTAACTTCTTCAATTTAAAAAGGCTACAAACCAAGATCAAAGTGGAGAAAGTGATGGTGCATGATTTTCTGTTTGCAGATGATTGTGCATTCATTGCATCCTCGGAAGCTGAGATGCAACAAAGTATGGATCAATTCTCTGCTGCTTGTGCTCATTTTGGCCTAATAGTTAACACCAAAAAAAACACAGATGCTCCATCAGCCACCACCATACCATCCATATGTGGAATCATCAGTTACAACAAATGGAGAAGTTTTGAATGCTGTGTATAAATTCACTTACCTTGGTAGTGTACTTCCCAGGGATGTAGACATTGACAATGAGATTGATGCACACATTGTCAGACCTAGTTCAATGTTTGGGAGGCTCCAAAGAAAAGTTTGGGAGAGAAGAGACATTAGACTGACTACCAAACTGAAGGCCTACAGAGCCGTTGTGCTGACCTCATTATTGCATGCCTGTGAAACATGGACAGTCCACCAGCACCATGCCAGGAAACTGAATCCTTTCCATTTGAACTATCTTAAGAAGATTCTAAGGATCACCTGGCAGGAAAAGGTACCAGACACTGAAGTCCTTGATCGAGCTGAACTGCCAAGCATTCAAACTATGCTTCAGAGAGTACAACTCTGATGGGCTAGCCACATTGTTTGAATGCAAAATGTACACTTGCCAAAAAGACTACTTTATGGAGAACTCACATGGGGCAGGCAATCACATGGTGGCCAGAAGAAAAGGTGCTGTGCTCTATGAGTAAAGCAGAATTGAGGTATCACAAAGGAACCATAGGATGTGCAAATTTGGAGTAACCACCCCAAATATTCATACCACCTATTTGTGCCCAATCTATAGTAGAGCATTTTGAGCTTATATTAATCTGATCAGTCACATTTGGACACACTGAAACTTGACTTTATCATGGTGATGTCATGGACAACAGCCAACCAACCAATCAGGGGCACTTTTAGCAAGACAAAAACAGCAAAAGATCCTAATTTGATTGTCATCACAAACCTACTTGTCCAACCTTCATTTCTTTGCTAACTTCCAGTCTCATAATTCCAACTGTCTACTGTTGTTCAGTTATGTCTGACTTTTCTTGACCTCATAGACAATAGCAAGCCAGACCCTTCTATCCTCCACTATCTCTCAAAGGCTGTCCAAGTTCATGTTTATTGTTCTATATTACTATCTATACATCTTACCATCTACCGTTCTCTTTTCCTTTTACCTTCAATCTTTCCCAACATCAGGGTGTTTTCCAAAGAGTCTTGTCTTTCTCATTATGTCACCAAAGTGTTTAAGCTTCAGCATTTGACTTTCCAATAAACAGTCTAAATTAATTGCTTTAGGTATTGACTGATTCGATTTCTCTGTTATCCAAAAGACTCTCAAAAGTCCTCTCTACCACTACAATTTGAAAGCATCCATTCTGTGGCACTCAGCTTTCCTTCTAATCCAATTCTCAAAGTTACACATTGATACTGGAAAAATTATAACTTGGACTATATAGACTTTTCTTAGGAAAGCGATGTCTCTGCTTTTTAGTATTCTGTCCAGATTTGCCATAGTTTTCCTTCCAAGGGGAAAGCATCTTTTTAATTTCATGACTATTAGACATCTCAAGATGGATATCCTTACAGACATCCTAATATCAACACATCCAAAAATGTACTATTATCCCAAACCCTTCACTCTTTCTGCTTCCCTACTGTTATCAAGGGTACCACTAGTCAATCAAGTTTACAATGTAGGATACGTCATTCTTAAGCTGTCATTCTCCATTGTAAGGGGCGCTCTGGACCCAGGCCCCCTGAGAGGATAGGAGATGCCAGGAAGTCTGGACCTGCTGACGTGGCTCTGCCACGCTGGCACTGGGGAGGCTTCACTGAGCTGAGCTCCACCCTCAGGGAGGAACTGGGGAGGAGCCTACCCGGAATAGGAGGGCAAGGCACTGGGGATAAAAGGCACACCCAGGAAGGGCTCAGGGGAGTTCCTGACTGATCGTCCTGCAATAAAGCTCTGATCCACTACTCCGGTGTTCTGCCTGGTAATTCTCCCTTCGCACCCCCGAAGGGAGCTGGAGACATCCGAAGACCCTGGGCAGGGTAAGTAGAGGCAGTAGTGGGGCGCCCCCGACACTCCATATCCAATCTGTTGCCTTGTACCATTGATTCTACCTTCCTAGCATCATACACATATACATGCATGCACACATATACATACATATACATATATACAAACTTATACATATATACAAATATATATATATATATATATATATATTTTTTTTTTTTCCTTTTCTCTCCTTTAACACTTCCATTACCTTGGTGGAGCCCTTCATCACATCTCACTTAGACTACTGCAATAGCCTGATGATTAGTCTGCCTGCTACAAGACTCTTCCCACTCCAGTTTATTCTCAGTTGTCAAAGTGATCTTCCTAATGTACAGGTCTAATCATGACAACTCTTTACCCTATTCCTCTACTCAATAAAATCTAGTGGCTCCCTATTACCTCCAAGATCACTGACAAAATCCTCTCTTTGGTTTTTAAAACCCCTCATTATCTGGCCCTCCCAATCTCTGTAGTCTTAAAATACACCTTACTCCTATATAAGTACTCTAAAACTGAAAGACTGTGGCCTCCTTAATGTTGTTCATTGCATGAAATACTCCAGCTCCAGACTCATGCATTTTTTACTCACTGTCCTTCATGCCTGTAAATGCCCTTTCTCCTCATCTCTGCTTCCTGGCTCCCCAAACTTCCTAAGTCTCACTAAAATCCCAGCTTTTGCAAGAAGACACTCCTGATTTCTCCTAATGAAAGTGCCTTAGCTGAATTTATCTCCAATTTATCCTGTATGTATCTTGCATCTACATAGTTATTTGTATGCTATGTCTATGTCCCATTAGTCTGTGAGTTCTTTGAGGATAAGGATGGTTTTTGTCTTTCTTTGTGTCCTCAGAGCTTACCATAATGCCTGGCATATAGAAAGTCTCATAAACAAATGCTTTGTTGGCTGACTAACTGACTAGGCAGAATAATATAAAAATTCATTTGGAGGAATAAAATATAAAGGGAAATCAAACTTTAAAAATAGGAACAAAGGGGGAAAAGCACTTCCAGACCTCAAAACTATAATAAAGTAGAAATTATTTAATACTGGTGATAAAACAGAAAAGGAGATCAGTGGAACAGATTAGACAGAAGAATAAAAAAAATAAACTCACTATCTTGGTGTACAGTATGACCAAAAACAAATAACTGAAGAAAGAACTCCCTAATTAATGAGATTGCTGGAAAAACTTGAAAGCAGTCTTGGCAGAATTTAGGTTTAGAGAAGCATCTTACAGTACATGCCACAGTAGAGTCAAAATGATTATTTGACCTGAATATTCAAGGTCATATCGCAAAAAGAAGAGAATCATAATAGCCACCTTTGAAAATAATGCCTAGGGGGTGAATTCTCAACCTAACAAGAAATGGAGATAATTATAAAAGATAAAATATATAATGTCTATGCCATGAAATTCCAAAGTCTGTGCATGAAAAAGCTTAATGCAACTAAGCAGCTGCCTAGGAAAAAACAAACAAACCAAAGTTGAAATAAATATCTCTGATAAAGGATTGATAGATCATATATGAAGGTGACTAAATGAAAATATATAAGAACAAAAGCCATTCCCCAATATCTGTGGTCAAATAATGTGAGCAAACCATTCTCAAAAAAATTGCAAACTATTTACAACCATAAAGAGAATGATCCATACAAAAGAATAAGTTGAAAAAATTTCAACTTATACCTAGTACACTGACAAAGATAACACAAATGAAAATAGTCAATGTTGGAGGAGATAAAGAAAGCCATGAATGCTACTATACTATTCACAGAACTGTGAACTGATCCGACCATTCGGAAAAGCTAAGATGTGACTAAGATGTTATACTCTGTGATCCAGAGATTCAATGGTAAAAATGGTCAAGATAAATAAAGGCCCCATATACACCAAAATATTTACAGCAAAACCTTTTGTAGAAGCATAGAACTGGAAGGAACGTGGATGCCCATCAATCAGGAAATGGCTAAACAAGCTGTGGTACTGGATATTACAATGCTGTAAGAAACAACGAATGTGATGAGCACAGAAGCTTGGTCAAACGTGCGTGAAATTAAACAGAGTAAACTGCATAAACAATGACTGTAAGTAGAAATGAAAAGATTGGGGAAAATAAAACAATCAGAACTGTAGACTAAAAATGAATGAATTTTAAAAAGCACTTATTAATTGTTTGCTATTTATAACGTACTGTGTTAGAAAGAAGAGATAGTAGACACCCTCACCCTTTCCTTGCAGAGGGTGGGAACAATGAGTGGGCAACACTGCATCTAATGTCAGAGATTTTACAGTGTGTTTGGAAGTTTTGCCAAACTTCTTTTCCCCTCATAA
This sequence comes from Bettongia penicillata ogilbyi, assembly GCA_023548195.1. NCBI lineage: Eukaryota > Metazoa > Chordata > Mammalia > Diprotodontia > Potoroidae > Bettongia > Bettongia penicillata. Next base: position 245,839 of record JAJHZJ010000489.1, on the reverse strand, counting down.
TTACTTTTTATTATAAATAATGGCTCTGGGAGAGGGAAGAAGAAAAGTGATACACTGGGAAATATAGTTGATACAAGACAAAGTACAAGTGTCCTCAGAACTTGCACAACACTTTTTGAATATTCATTATAGTAACAAATCTTAGACTTCCAAAAAGGTATTTGAGTTTTGTAAATAACCAAATGTCACTTAGAGACAATACTTGTAGAGGTGAGTTGCTCAGTTGGCTAAAAAAATTTTTTTTGTCAAAATGGAGGCATGATGAATAGGAAATGAGACTGAGTTCCTTTTTTGACAAACTGGTTCTAAAGGAATTACAAATGAGGATTCAAAATTATTTTAAGCAATGAGAGTACAATTGGATTAAATATAGTCTCCCAAGTACACAGTCTCATTAAAGCTTTGCAAGTATAGTTTTTCATATGTATTTGCATATGTGTTTTAGTAAGTCCTTTTACTTTGTACTATATACATTGAGGACACAGCATAATAAACTTTGTCTGGATACGCATATCCTTTCCTAGATATTACACATGAATTAGAGACCCTTAAGACCCTGTCTAGAGACCCTTATCATCAATATCCCAAAAGAGGGTAAGCTTATCATTTTGGGTGACTTTAATGTTAGAGTAGGCTTAGGCTACCAGACTTGGCAGGGAGTCCTCGGGAGGAATGGAGTTGGAAACAGCAATGCCAATGGTCATTTACTGCTGAAGACTTGTCATCACATGACCTTCTCATCACCAACACTGCTTTCCATTTACCTAAATGCAATAAAACTACATGGATGCACCCTTGAAGCAAACATTGGCATCTACTAGACTATGTGATTGTAAGAAGAGACAGACAAAATGTGAGAGTGGCAAAGGTAATGTATGGTGAACAGTGCTGGACTGATCACAGACTTATCCTTTCCAAGTTAAATATTTGCATTCATCAGAAGTGCCACTCCTAAGGCAAAATGACTACCAAAAGAATTAATGTCAACAAATTAGAGCTCTTCTCTTAGTGTGAACAGTTTGTTGCTAACTTGGAAGGAAAGTTGAGCCAACACATAGCTGGCAACAATGGAGCAGAAAAGGAGTGGGCAGCTTTCAGAGATTTGGTGTACAGCACTACATTTGTTCATCTGGGTCAGAACACTAGCAAACACCAAGATTGGTTTGATGAAAACGATGGGGAAATTCAGAAGCTGCTAAATGAAAAACAAGAACTCCACAGGGTTTACCAGAAGGATAGTTCATCCATCTCTAGAAGGCAGCATTTAATTCCATCAAAAGCAAAGTACAAGTAAAGCTTAGAGAAATGCAGGATTCTTGGCTCAGTTAAGAAGGCGATGAAATTCAGTTTTATGCTGATGGTAACCATCCAAAGCACTTTTATGATCTTATAGAATTATCTAATTTCAAAGGTACTTTAACATTTTTTCACATTCTAGTCACTCCTACATGCATATGTCTTACCTTTAATATTGTTTTAGGACGTTTTCTAAAATATAATTTTGGCTTTTCAATCACAGGAAGAGGTGGAAGCTTTCTTAGTTCCTGTAACACAGAGCTTGCAGCACGTTTTTTTGAGAGTTTTTTGCTATTTCCCTCTCCTTCTGCAGAGAACTCTCCTACTGATACTCTGGTAACAAAACTCTTCATATGTGGAGGTCCACTTTCCTTAATGACCTATTAATTTAAAATAGGACATAGTGTTTATACTTCTTCTTCAATGCTGCAAGGATTCATGTTTTCACTGGTAAAAATATTCTCTTCACCATCACAGAGAACAATCCCTCTATAACTTAGAAAACAATTATAATGAGTTACAGCAGTAAAAAATACATCATTCAGAGGCCAACCCTATAGTGATTAGTCTCTCCACATTTAGTTAAGTCTAACTTAGACTTAAGGTAAGTTAACTAAGTTAACATTAACATAGTCTGTTGTTGAGCCTACAGATGAAGGCCCTCCAACTTTGTAGTACCTTCCAGGGTATTTGTTCCACAAGGATAGTTTTGGAGCATGCCACCAAATCACCTTCATTCATTAAAGACTAGGGCCTTAGTGGAAGATCAAATGCCTATAGTTTCATAAGATTAGGGAGACACACTGACTAAGACTGCTAAATTATGATTTATTTTCACAAGGTAATTTATTTTCAATGATTGGGGAGCAGGAAAAAAACCATGAAAATCTCTATTAAGTACATACCTCAAAAGTGACAGGCATGTTACGTTTCAATCCAATTTCAAAAACTAAGCTGATCTCAGATTTGTTAGCATCTTTTTCTTCTTCTATTTCTTTTCCTGATTCTCCGTTCTAGATCATGAAAAACAAGAAAATTTGTGCCATATAGTACTCAATTGTCAAGGAACTTTGCTTCTTATTTATAATATCATATTAAGCAACAGAAGACAAGGAAATTGCTTTGCTAGAAATCAGAATAGATTATTGTAAATTTGTACTGTCAAAACTACTATATCTTTCAAAAAATGTAATGGAAAAGTATAACGATAAAATTATTTTTATTATAAACTAATGCTATAAACAAAATTCATCCATATGTATCTGAGGTAGTCAAACTTAGTGACACAAATCAGAAAATGATCATCTGTAGCTCTTTTGTTACATAGTTTCATGCCTTCTAATTAATCCAGTTCAAGGAGTATTTATTGGCTTCTTAGACAAAACAGTGAGTCTAAATACATATGTTGATACCATTTATTAATCCCTCCTAGTTACTATGAGAACCCCAACTGGGAAATCTGATTTTCTTTCCCTGTGCCTCCTCATGCAAATGTCTAAAGCGCAATGCCCCAATTTGGGATCTGTTGTGCTGGTTAGCCTGGAGAAGAGAAAACTTTGTTGGGACAGGAAAGCTGTCTTCAAATATTAGAGGATCATCATTTATCTTATCAAGAAAAATTTATTTTTTTTCCTCCTTGGTTTCAGAGGGCAAAACTAGAAACAATGAGAAAAAATAGTAGGGGATATATTTAGGACCAACATAAGGAAAATATTTTTTTTTCCCAATTAGAACTGAAATCATAAGATCTATTCCTGGAAAGGATTTTAGGGATAATATGAACAATTGCCTCCTTTCACAGGAGGAACCTGAGATTCAAATAAGACATTAAAAAATCTTACTTGTTCAAAGACAGTCAGGGAGGAAGTAACAATGTTGGGATTTAAACATAGGCCCTTCAACTCTTAAGCCAATGTTACTGATCTGTTATACCATGTTGTCATGAAAGATCTAGGGTTTAAATATTGTAGAAATCTCACTTTTAGGGACAATAGTAAAAAGAAAACTAAAAATCAGTCAGAAGTCCTGGGTTTGAGTCCCAGCTCTACTTCTTAGTAGCTAGCTATATAAGTCACTTAACGTCTCTGAGCCTCAATGTCTTCCTATGCCAAATGGGAATAATGTTATTTATACTGCCTATCTCACAAGGTGATTGTGGGACAAGCATTCTGAAAATTGAAAACTCTAAGATGTGAGTTATTCTTATAACTAGTATCATATCCAACTTTGTCCCCATTTCTACTGCCCTCAATCTATATGTAATCATACCAATCTTCTAACATTGTCAGTTAGGGGGTATAGTAGATAGAGCCCTGGGGCTGGAGTCAAGAAGACCTGAGTTCAAACCCAGCCTCAGATACTTACTGGCTGTGTGACTCTGGGCAGGTCACTTAACCTCTCTTTGCCTTAGTTTCCTCAACTACAAAATGAGAATCACAACAGCACCTACCTCACAGGGTTATTGTGAGGACCAAATGAGACAATATTTGTAAAGCATTCAGCACAGAGCCTGACACACAGTAGACACCGGATACAGAACCACTCCCTTCTCTACCAACTACCTAATATGATGCTTAGTTTTGTCAAATATTGTGCAAGATCTACAGTAAGTATTCAACAAATATTTGGCACATTAATGTTATTCCCCTATCCTTGTCCATTTCCCTGTTGTCACTGCCAACACTGCTAGGTCTCATTACCAAAATCTTGGTTAGGATTCACAGAAGTTCATAGAAAACTCACAAAGCATACTCAGCTACTATGTAAGGTCAGAAAAAGAGTGATACTCAGAACCACATTTATAGCTTCGTCAGTACTGAAGGGCAACTGTGACTGTAAGCCATGGCACAGCAGAGGAATGGAAAAGTGGCCCGAGAAGGATGTCAGATTGAACAAAATATTTGTCTCTAATCATATCAAGAAAAATTTACTTCTTCCTTTTATGCAAAAAAGGTACATATTCATCAAGCAGAACCTGTTTGCCTTCTTAACAATTTAACTATTGAGAGAAGGAAACCAAGGGACTTAAAAAAAGGATTAAATGCTATGACCTGCCTTTGTTATACTTTAACTATGAATCTTCAACTTGCTTTGCAGGGTTTTGCACAGTTCAAATATGAGCTGCTATTACCACGTTATTATTTTTATCATGATGACTCCAAGCTTTTTCCTAAAATAAAGGGCCATCTTTTAACACTGAAATTCTCTTGTGTTGTTATATGGGGCAAGTCATGAGATATAAGTCTTAGAAGAATTAAAACTGAAAATCTCCCAAAGGGCAATGGAGAAATGTATGATGTATGTGATCAGGCTGCAACAGAGTAGAAATGAGAAATCAAATTAATAAGTAAATATCATATATAACTAAAGATATGGGAGTATAAGGATTGTTCAGATAACCAGACCAAAGAATAATGATAGCATAGTCACCATATTCTACTGTTATCTTCAAATTGTCATGAGAAAATGAGCCAATCTACATTGGGTGGATGTCTTCCCACCCAACCCCCTTGACAAATTTGTGAAAAGACATAGATAGGAGTCACACAGTATAGGCAGATCTAGATGGGTTGCAATCCGCACTATTGGAGAGAGGACCCATGTCAATGAAACTGCATGTTCATTTGAGTATTAGAAGCAATGGCACCTGAGGTAATTTCTCTGGGATAGGTTCATTCTGGAGGGCTTGGAGAGCCTTTGTTGCAGCATTGTGTCTAGCTGCCTGACGAGTCTTTCCTTCCCCAAAGAACTCGTTGTTTCCAACACTTAGCTGGACATAAAAAACTTTAGGCACTGGACAATGATACCTAGAATTGGAAAGAGTAAATGTTATTACTGGAGGGAAAAACACTCCATAAAGATTAAAAATATGGTTTGCTTTATATTACATAAGGTGTACAATGTACCCTCAACCTCTATATAAAAATTTTATCTCAAGTAGATACTGATATGACTAAAAAAAAAAGCATTATCTCTACCTTATATTATTATTATTAATAATAGAAAAATCATATACAAAAAATAAGAAACTTATTTTGAATAAATTTTTACCCAAATATTAGTAAACAGTTAAAAATAAATAATTTGAAGTTAAAGGTAAACTACATATTCTCTTAAACGGCAGCCATTTTATCATACTGGATTTTAGTCAATATGTTAATGCCATAATGTAACAATCAAGATAATTCAATGTTGCTGCTTAAGTTTATTAGACCCACTCTTTGTAGAAGGGAGTTAGATAAAAGTCTTCAGGTTACACCAGGTTTTATACTGATCAAAACTTCAAGGACTAAGATTTTTATCAGTGAGAATATATTATCTCTACTGATGTAGACTGTAACTCTCTTACATCTTAGAAAAATTTCCCTTAACTGCTATGACCAAAAAAAAATTCATCACTTAATGTCTGACCATCTCAGATGAACCTCTGTGAACTTACCTAGTATGCCTTGGACAAAAGTACATCACTAAGCCTGGAATCAAAGTCTTTCCAGTTTGGTAAGACTTGATAGTGCTTTTGTTCTGCCAGCAGAGCCTTCGTGAACCCAGAGTCACCATGAAAATACATTGTACTGACGCACATTAGAAATCGTGATTACTTTTCATTGCTTTATTCTGCCTCTGACCCTAAATCCACAATACTTTCTACTACATGACAGCATTGCTAGTTCTTCTTCCTCACCCTAAATTTTGATATTCCTTTCATTCTATGTACTCTGTTTTGGTGATGTCTTCAAGTATCACTCGGACATGGATGATAACTAAGTCTGTAAATTTATCCTTATTAACTTCTGAGAGAGACAGTGTGAAACACTGAAAAGTACATTGGATTTGTAATCAAACTATCCCTGTGAGCTTAAACAAATCATTTAACCTCTCTTGGACTCAGTTTCCACACCTGTAAAATGAAGCAACTGAACTAATGACCTATAAGGTCCTTTATAAGTATGGATTCTATGAACCTATGAGTTTCAGTTAGGTCTTTTACACTTTTCCCGTCCTTCTGGCATCTCAGACTTATCACACCTCATCTTCTGAATGACTTCAGTGATTGGGAACTGCCATCTGTCATTTTACAAACCCTGTTCCTCACTTCCTGCTTCCTGCTCCCTTGATCCTATCCCCCCAACCCAGACCTTACAACTTCCCACTCAAGGTTGATTGTCCACACAAACTTGCTTAGACTTTTCCTTTCTCACGCCTTCCAATTTCTTAAACCACTGAGACACATTCTTATGATGACATGGCATTCTGGGTCAGCCACCTTTTCCAGCACTGATTATGCTTTCATTCGTACCTATATTGATCATGGTGGAGAAGAGGAGACAGAAATAACCCTTACTTGTCACTGGCACTTCTAGGAATCATAACATCCTTAACTTACCCCTCTGCTGCACCTCAGCTATACATGGAGATGGTCATACCCTTGATCTTACCATCACCCACAAGGATTCTACTTCTATGTTCATGAACTCTTGAAATCTCTTTATCTGATCACAATTTTATATCAGTTCATTTTTCCCTTTGCCTTACAACCCTTAACCCTGTTCTTCATCCTCACTGTGACCTCCAATCCCTCAAACCCTTCATTCTTTCCTAGGTTATCACCTCCCTTCCCTATGAGGTAAACCAGTTCAGCTTCACACTATCATCTTCTCGTGAATCCATGGCAAATTAATAATCCTTATCCTATCACTAATCTCGTCCTGCCAAAACCCAACCTTAGAGTACTCCCATCATCCACCACCTTCACTCCTACTCATGTGAAGTTAGAGAAAATTAGAAAACTCTGCTGACTGGGCTCATTACAGATTTATGTTACCTAATCTCATCTAGGCCTACAGAGTGGAACAGCAATCCTTCTGCACCTCCCTAATCTACTCACTATCTCACTCTCAACAGTGGCTCTTCCAAATCATTTCATCTTTTCTCAAACCTCCTATGGAGGAGGAGGAGGAGTTTCCTCCTCCCCCACCCTTCCAGCTAAGAACTTTGCCTCATATTACACAGAAAAAAACATCAGGCCATTTGGTGAAAGCTCCTTCTTTTTCCCTCTTGCTCATCTCATATCTCTCAGATCTTCCACCACTATCTCCTTCTTCACCTTGGTCTCATAGGAAGAGGCAGTCTCTTCTAGCCAGGGCAAATCCTTCTATGTACACAAGAGGTTTCATTCTACCCTGTCCTCTATAGTACTTTGCTTCCTCTATCATATCCTCTCTCTCACTAATCTTCTTGTCTGTCTGCTGGCTGCTTCCCTGCTGCCAACAAATACAACCATTTCTCCCCTCAGACACACACACACACACACACACATACACACACACACACACACACACACACACACATCCTTCTCTTGAACCATCTGTCCTACCTAGCTATAGCCCTATATTAGCCCTGCTGTCCATGGGTAGACTCCTTGAGAAAACCTATAATCAGTGCCCCTACTTCCTTTCTTCTTAAGCCCTCTGTAGTCTGGCTTCCAAGCCTCATCATTCAACCAAAACTACTGTCTCTGAGTTATTAACGACCTCTTAGATGTCAGTATAATGGCCTTTTCTCAGTCCTCATTTTTCTTGCCTTCTCTGCCACCTCTGACCCCATCAATCACCCTTTTCTCCCTGATAACTCTCTTCTTTCTAGGTTTCCATTACACTGCTCTTTCCTGGTTCTCTTATCTATCTCAAGTATCTCTCATTCTCCTTTGCCCAGTTTCGGTCCAGGTCACACACTCTAACCATGGATGTCCTCCAGGAATCTGTCCTGGTTTCTCTTTTCTCCCTTTACACTATTTTACTTGGTGATCTCAACACTTCCTATGGATTCAATTACCATCTCTATGCAGATGAGACTCCAATTTACCCTGTATATATCTTGATTGCATAGCTGTTCACATGTGGTTTTCCCCACTAGAATGTGAGCTCTTTGAATGTAGGTACTGTTTTTACCTTTTGTTGTATACCCAGCATTTAATACAGTGCCTGGCACATAGTAGGTACTTAATAAATGCTTGTTAACTTGATTTGATGTGACTGCACATCCTTAGTGTTCTAATTTCCTTATTTCTGTGCGAGGAGTCATATTTGGTACCTCCCTCTACCTCATCCCTAGGGAAGCAACATGATTTAGCAGAAAGACCACTAAATCATGGGGCTTGAAAATCTGGTTTTGAATAGAGATAGCATGGCAAAGCATTTGAAGATAGGAGGTATTTAATAAATATTACTGAAATGAACAAAACTGATTTTTTTAAAGAATGCTCAAAGAGATAAAAAAAAACAATAAAGTTCAATATCATGTAAGCTAAAGGAAGAAAGGTTTGACAAAACATTTTTTAAAAATCTGCTTTCATGATTTTCTCTCATCCCTTTCATTATTACAAATAATTAAAAATCACCTATATAGTGAAGTGAATTTCAGAGTCCTTAAATACCTTTTCTCTATGTTACGGACAGGACATGGGCAATAGTAGTCCTTACAATGGATGAGTATACATTTGTTTCTTTGCAATGCTACTCAATGCTCCTAGTTATGTCCTCTGTGATGAGATCAAACCTTCCACACAATAGTTCTTCAAATACTTGAAGATGAACAGCCATATTTTTTAAATGCTCCAAATCACAGATAATTAAAGGAATGAAATTTTAAAACAACTTTTCTATCCCACCTATTGGATTGGTGAAGATGATAAAAAAAAATAAAATGGCAGTTATTGGAGGGGCTGCTGGAAAACAGACATAACAGTACATCTCTGATGTAACTGTAAATTGGCCCAGACATCTGGAAATAAATTTGGAAATATTTTCAATATTTCCTGTACACCCTCCCGCTTTGACTGCTGCAATAATCGTAGTAACTCTATACCCCCAAAGATCAAAGGAAGAAGGAAAATATTTATAATCATTCCTTTTGTGTACAGTAAAGAACTGGAAAATAAGAGTGATATCCACTAAGCAGGGAAAGAACTGAATAAATTATGGTTTAACATGAATTATAATGGAATATTATTGTGCCATGTAAAATGACAAAAGGGAGAGAAAGACAAGAGGCCTCTTATAAACCAATACAGAATAAAGTGAGAACCCAAAGAACAATTTATACAATAACAAGAACATTATTCAAAAAACAAAAGCAACTTTCAAAGACTTAATTCTGATCAATGCAATGACCAACCACAGCTCTATGGGCTAGATGATGAAGCATGATACACTGAAAGACATATTTTGGGACATTAATAATGTGTGAATTGGTTTTGCTTGACTATACTTGCTTGTTACAAGGTGTATGTTCCATTCTCTTTTTAATGGGGAGATGGAACCATGGGAAACTATCAATAGTATTGCCATGAAAAAAGGAAAAGAAAAATAGGAGAGCCTTAAAGCATATTTTAAAACACAAAGAGGAGAAGAAAGAAGATGAAAAGGCAGATATGGAGGACACTTTTGAAAGTAACACACTGAGTTTTTAATATGCTTCCAAAAAATTGTACATAGTGTAAAATCATGGTTTCACACACTCTTTCTCTATTATACTTTACATACGGAAGTGTTCTCTTTTTTGGTGTTTGCTAATTTCATAATAAAAAGCCAAACACTAAACAGTTCCTTCAGCTGATCATCGGCCCAAACTCTTGGCCATTCTGCTTGATCTCACTTGGATATTCTCCAGCTCATCAGTGTTCTTCCCAAGTAATGGTGCCCAAATCTGAAGATAACACTATACATGTGGTCTAAACACCACAAAGTACAAGAGTGCTAATCACATCCCTTGTCCTGTTTCTCCACTTGTCTGATCTGGCAGGCAGGATGGGGCCCTCATTATTATTGTTCTGTCCTATAGCTAAAGTAACGGGGGAATCTTCTGAGAATACCAGTCCTTAAGCAGATGGGGAACCTTCCCAGCACTGATATATTTTAGTCCTTAAACTAGAGAAGGAATTTTCTCAGAATTGTGCTTGAGTGTATGTGTAGGTATAGAGGAAACAGAAGAATTGAGATAGGTTTTTTTCCCTGTCAATTTCAAGTTGGCAGGGCATTTCAAATTTGATTACTATTTAAATAATCACTGGGAATGGAGGGGAAAAGTTTCAGGGAAAAGAGGCAGGGGAAGACAAGCAGGAGAGCATAGAATACAAAAAGTTTCATTGTCTTTCTATGTGGTTAAGTCTTTAATAATTTGGGGACTTTGAAGCCATCCAAATTAATTATAGCTTCACCACTCTGAGCTTCCCTTTCAACATCTATAAAATCAGGACACTAATACCTGTATTATCTTTCAGCGTTACATATAGGATCTTCTCTTTTCTAGACTAACATACCCAGTTCCTTCAACCAGTCTTCATGCAGACAGACTTGAATTTCTTCAACCCCTCTCTGACTGAATGGATGGTCTTCAATGATGAATGCTGATAACTGAATGATAAAGCACTTATTAAGAACCTAGTATATGCCAGGAACTGTATAAATACAAGATATACTAATAAGAAATCAAGACAGTCCCTGACCCCAAGGAGCTGGTATTCTAATGAGGGAAGACAGTTCAAAAAGGAAAACTAGGAAGGGGAGGAAGCAGGTATGGTGTGGCTTTAGAAATGGTGGCCAAAATATGGAGGTCTGGTTCTAGAGTTCTAATAATTGACATCCCCAAACAAATTCATCACCTGGTGCCTAAAATGATGAAGTCTGGACAATTTTAACTAGGTTGGTATTCAGATGATACAAAAATAGAGTCAATCACCAGGCCTATGCTTTAAGTTTCAAAGCATAGAACTCAAGAACTTGAAGGGCAGTTCTAAGAGGCATCAAAGGAACACTTTGGTGAAAATATATGTATTTTTTTAGAAACCCACCAACAAATATGTTTGATTCAGGTTTTATAAATTATCCCAGGTAACTCTCCATTTTCTAACATCAGCTTTGCTTGGTTCTGATTCCCTGAACATCACACCCCCTCATAGTCCCCCCTCAAGTTCCTCCCCTTTGCAGCTTCCTTTATTATGTTGTGTTCCTCCGTTGTATTGCAAGTACCTTGACAGAAGAGACTGCCTTTTTTTTAATGTGATTTATCCCCAGCACTTATCACAGTGCTTGGCCCATGATGTATTCTTAATAAATGTTTACTAAATTGAATTGAAAAGTACAGACTATACTCAGAACACCCAATAAAGTAATTTCTTGTCTTTGGTCATTTTCTACCCTGCTTTTGGTCAGAATTTTAGTTATGAACAATAAGTAGAAAGAATAGTAGAATCAGATACTCAATGAGTATTTATGTACAAACAAGCTTTATACAAGATAAACTGGAGATAATCAATAGAGGAAGGCAGTGACATTAAGGAGGACCAGGAAAGGCATCATAGAGAAGATAGGATTTTAACTGGGACTTCAAGGAAGCCAGAGAAACAAGGAGGTGGAAATGAGGAGAAAGAGTATTCTAGGCATGGGGAATAACCAGTGACAATGCCTAGAATCTGGAGATGGAGTGCTTACATGAGGAACATCAAAAACACCAGTGTTCCTAGATAACAAAGTATGTGGAGGGACATGGAGGGAAACAAAAAGGTAGGAGGGAATGGGGTTGTGGGAAGTCTTTGAAAGCTAAAGAATTCATATTTGTTCCTGGAGGTGTCACTGGAATTTATTGGGTTCGGGGGATGAGGGAGTCATGGTCAGACCTGTAAGATAAATCAGGAGTTAAGTGGAGGATGCGCTGGAATAGGGAGAGAAGATCAACCAGCAGGCTAGCCAGTCTGGGTGTAAGGCGATGAGGGTATACACAATGGTGGTAACAATGCTGGAGAAGAAGAGAGATGTACATATGAGACCTCTCATATGAGAGATTGTTGCAAAGACAGAATTGACAAGCCTTGGCAGTAGAGAGGATAAGAGGATTTAACCTAGAGTACATGACATAACATACTGTCAATAAATCTGAAATCAAAACTTTCTATGATGCAATTCAAAATGAAAGCAAATCCTCATGAGGTGAGTATATTGACCCTTGTGAAAGATTTGTTGTTCATTTGTTTCAGTTATATCCAACTTTTTGGGACCCCATGGGTTTTCTTGGCAAAGATACTGGAGTGGCTTGTCATTTCCTCCTCCAGTTCATTTTAGAGATGAGGAACTGAGGCAAACAGGCTATGTGACTTGCCCAGGGTCACACAGCTAGGAAGTGTCTGGGGCCAGATTTGAAAGACACGTTGAAGAACAGAAATGTATGCTGGGACTAGACATGCAAATTTTAGAAGAAGCTATTTAAATTCTACAGGCACATTAGGATCTGTAGGGAAGGATATACACAGAACTTAAATACTTGCTGGCTGGTTGATTAACCGAGTGACATAAGAAAATAACAGAGCACCTAGGACGGCGAATGGGGGAGGGCTGGTGGGAGAGCATTCCAGGCCTGCAGTCAGGAAGATGAATCTTCCTGAGTTTAAATATGACCTGAGATCTGTGTGACCCTGGGCAAGTCACTTAACCTACTGGTCTCAGCTTCTTCATCTGTAAAACGAGCTGCAGAAGGGAATGGCCAAACACTCCAGTATCTGCCAAGAAAACTCCAAATGAGATCACAAAGAATGAAACATGACTAAACAGTGAGCAATAAAAACTAGGACTGAGAATTGAGGATTATTGCTGATTAGTGGAGGCGGGGAGAAGAAAAGAAAATGGAGAAGAATTAAAGGGTGAATGCAGAGTTAAGAAAGAAATAACAATGTCATGGAAACCAAAGTAAAAGAGGGCTTCAAGAAAGAAGGAATGGTCGATAATATAAAACACAACAAAGAATTCAGGTTGAAAATGAACAGAATTCACTATTTTTCTTTCATACTATGAAATTACAAATGACATTCTATAACAGAGTGCACCATTACAATCATACAATTAATACTACTACTAATCATAATCATAACATTTGCATAGTACTTTAAAATTTCATAAGTACTTTGATGTGTAATTGTCTTACAGGTTTCAACAAAGTGTCACCCATACACAAATGTCACAATCATATGAGATTTCTTTAAAGATGTAGAAATAGAGATAAATTTGTTTCATGACCTTCTGATTATTAATATCACACAAGGCATAAAAAAGATTGCCAAACATATCAAAGATTTGATCACATAATGAAGAATGACCAACACTGAATCCAAGTGGAAGGACTCCCTATTAATGGTGATGTCCTTCAAATGCTCCTGTTTTCAAATGTCACTGTGTTGTTTTCATCAAGCCCCAGAATGCTACAGAACCTCCTAAATGAAGTGCATAAAAATTCAAAAGACTTTGAAAAAAGGGACAGGGAAAAAGTAGGTGAAAAACACAGACTATTCACACTGATATGGAGTTAGACTGGAATCCCATAAATTCCATAAATATTAGTACATATATCTTGGGCACTCATTGAAGATATACAATGAATTGACCCAGATTTGAAAAAGAGTAGAAGAGCATGCTGGCACACATTTAGGAAATGTTTCTGATGACCCCAAGTTTATCCCTGAAGCAAAGTCTCATATTTTCAATATCAACATTCTTCAAGTAATGTTATATAGTTACATGTCAAGGAATTTTCATCTTTTAGAAGTTAAAGTTGGGGGTGTCACCAAGGGCAATGGAAATATATGATAGGTGCTAATTGGCTTATGTGAAGAATCAGTGAAGAATCTAGTGGGAAAAGCAGTATAAAGAGTATATCAGATGATTAACTGTGAATGACTTAGCTATTCTCAGTAATACAATGATCTAAGACAATTCCAAATGATGATGATGAAAAATGGTATCCACCTCCAGAGAAAGAAGTGAAAAGAGTCTGAATGCAGATGAAAGCATACTATTTTTCACTTTTTTTCTTGTTTTTAACTGTGTTTTCTTTCATGACATTACTAATATATAGAAATGTTTTACATGATTGCTTACATATAACCTATATCAAATTGCTTACCATTTCAGGGAGAAAAAGAGAAAATCTGAAAGTCAGTTTTAAAGAATGAATGGTAAAAATTGTTTTTGCATGTAATTGGGAAAAAATATTATTTTTGAAAAGACTATCAAAGAGGTGTATGAGTGGAAAACAATGTGTACTAGTCATATAGCAAGAGTAAGGGATTACCAATGGATAGCCTATGTTATCCATGCAAAGGTTAGACTATCTAAAGGAAGATTCCCAAAATGTTTTTACACTTTCTATGAAGAATTTACAGGAAGACAAGAAGATTTGCCCAAAGTGTGAAAGCATGGATAGGCTGCAATCAGTAATGCTAGAGAGCATGAAGATTCATTGATAAAGTATGAAATCATGAATATAGCTTAAAACCAAACTTATTAGTTCATAATATCCACAAACATTTGAATAATTTCCCCCTCCCCAAAAAAACCTTTCTAAAACTATGATAGAGAACAATAGAAAACAATCACTTCAACATACTCATTTAATGTATAAAGAAACTGAAGTCCAAGACAGTCAGTGATTACTCTGTGTCCCACAGACACAAGTAGAGAACCCAAGTGGTAATCCAGGTCTTGTGACTCTAAAGCCAGATATTTTTCTTCTATCCAAGAGATAAAGGTTGTTTTAGATATCTTTTTAAAAAAAAGTATTAGAAATCATTGCCTTGCTGTGGCCTTTCACTATGAAACTGAAAAGGACAGTAAAGTCTATGAGATAATTGTTATTTAGTCATGTCCAACTCTTTGGGATCCTGTGGGTCATATCATCCCAATACTGTCCATGGGGTTTTCTTGGCAAAGGTAGTGGAGTGGTTTGCCATTTTCTTCTCCAGTAGATTAAGGCAGAGATAAAGTGACTTGCCCAGGGTCACACAACAGCTAATACTGCTAGTCTGAGACTAGATTTGAACTCAGGTCTTCTTGACTCCAGGCCCAGCTCTCTATCCACTGAGCCAACTAACTGCCTCCAAGGCAAACAGAGGTGAAGTGGTATGCCCAGGGTCACACAGCTATTAAGTGTCTTAAGCCAGATTTGAACTCAGATCTTCCTGACTCCAAGCCCAGTGCTCTATCCACTGAACCACCTAGCTGCATCTAATTGAAGAGACAATGAACATAACCTTAAGGCAAATATTTTCTTAGAGTAAAACAACAGATATTGAATTTCTTTATGTCCCACAGAATTGTTTGTCTCCCTCCATGAAATCAGAAATTTTCTCCTGAACTAAGGTTTTATATGCCAAGTTCCAACACAAAGCAAATGTTTACAATCAGTTATAAACCCCTGAAAATTGGGGTTCATAACTGGAATGCTGACAGGCCCTTAACTACAGTGATGTAAGTGGGCGCCATTATAATCACTAAGGTCTGTTGACAATTACAAAACTCGTTTTGGTTTGCCGCAGAGACAAACAAAATTTCTGTTCATTATAATTTTACTGGAATATGATGTCATAACACATAACCATACTGAAACAATCTGCTGATTTTCTGGCCAAAATATTAATTGCATACTATAGAGCCCTTGGGGCCTCTCCTTTTTAGCTATCAAATATGGATATAAAAAGACAAACATATACGCCATATCACATACATATATCATAGGAAAAAAGTTAGTCTGTACTTTTTAGTTCAGAATTTGACAATATATAGAATGCTAGCTACAGGAAGTTTTGAGACCGGATGCCTGACTTGTTTCATTCTTGTTACACTTCATCCTCTGACTTAACAATGGTGCCTAATGATATGCCCCACATGATTTGGTCACCTTAAATATTATTTTCTCCTTATATCATCATGACAATTAAGATTAACCAGAGCACTATTACTAATGGTACCCAGATTGAATTACAAGAGAAAAGAGGTAGAATTTTTGTGTCCGATTCTAGTCTGAAATTTTCATTCTTTTGTTTCAGTAAGCAACCTTCAAGGTTGACCTTCTCTATTTATTTAATACAATATTTTTGTAATTATTTTACTTCATTTAAATTAGGTGTTAGGTTTTTTGTATTTCCATGAATAATTTTTACCCATCCAAATGCTATTCACTGGATATTCAGGGGTAATTTGATAATTTAATCGATGTTAAATGAATGAGGAGTCAGTGACTATCACAAGGCAGATGACTCACATCTATTTCTCTGGCTCTAACCTCTCTCCTGACCTCCAGTATCACATCTCCAGCTGCCCACTGAACTTCTCAAACAGGCTGCTCTATAGACATCTTAAAATCAACAAATCCAAAATGGAACCCATTATCTTTCCTCAAAGCCTTCTCCCTTCCTAACTTTCCTGTTGCTGCTGAGGGTACCACCATCCTGCCAGCCAACCAGGCTCACAACCGAGGTGTCCTCCTGCACTCCTCACTCTCTCTCAGCCTCTGGATCCAATCTATTGCCTGCTGATTCTATCTTTTGAATGTTTCTTTTGACACTGCTACTGCCTTAGAACACATTCTCATCATCTTATGCCGAAAAAATTTCAGTTTCTTCTGCTGGATCTTCCTGCCACAAGTCTCTCCCTACTCCAATCCATCCTCCACTCAGCTATCAAATGGATCTTCCTAAGGCTCAAATATGACCAAGTCATACCCCTACACCGTATTCCAGTGACTTCATATCACCTTCAGGATCAAATATAAAATCCTCTTTTTGGCCCCTTTTTAACTTTCCAGTCTTCTTCTCCCCCCCCCCCCACTTACCCCCTCAACACTCTCTCTCTCTCTCTCTCTCTCTCTCTCTCTCTCTCTCTCTCTCTCTCTCTCTCTCTCTCTCTCTCTCTCATCCAGTGACAGCCCTACTTGCTGTTCCTTACATATGATATTCTATCTTGACTCCAGGCACTTTCACTTACAGGCCTAACATTCTCTCCCTCCTCATCTCCAATTCCTGGCTTCCCTGGCTTCCTTCAAGTCCCAGTTCAAATCCTACCTTGTGTAAGAAGCTCTTCACTGATTCCCCTTACTTTTACTACCTTCCAGGTGAAGTAAACAGAGCCAGGAGAACACTGAACAAAGTAACAACAATACTGCCCGTATGACGAAGAACAATTATGAATGACTTAGCTATTCTCAGCAATACAATGATCCCAGACAATCCCAAAGAACTCACGATGAAAAATGCTATCCACCTCCAGGGAAACAACTGATGCCATCTGAATACAGACTGAAGCATACTATCTTTCTTCCTTCCTTCCTCCCTTTCTTTTCTTTCTGTCTTCCCTCCTTCCTTTCTTTTGTTTTTGTTCAAGTTTTCTTGCACAAAATAATTAATATGGAAATGTTTTTACATGATTACACACGTATAATCTATATCAGATTGCTTACTATATTAGGGAGGCAGGGAAGCCAGATTTGAACTAAGGCAGAGATAGAGTCTGGAATTCTAAACTTAAAAAAAAAGAATGTTAAAAAATTTTACATCTAATTAAGGAAAAAATTAAATAATATTTTTAAAGTATCGTGCCTTTTCTTTAAAATTATCTCCAGTTCAAGTCACATATATTTATTTGTATGTATTTATTTTCCTGTTGTCTGTCCCATCAGACTGTGAGGTGCTTCAGGGCAGGGACTGCCCTTTTGCCTTTACATCCCCAGCACTTAGCACAATGCCTGACAAAGACGATTGATGGATGTTTTTTGATCCAACCACTACCTCATCTCTCCCTTTCTAACTCACTCTTAGGAAAGTATGGTAAGTACATCATAGTAACTTGAACTCCAGTCTGACTTAGAACTTAATTCACACGAAGATATATGTGTATATATCATAACGTGAATTTTAAAATACATATCCATGCATTCTAAAGATAATGCTTTTGTGGGTCTACTATAAAGAACTAATAGAAAGAAAATTCAGGATGAGTTTGGAGAATAGACTAGTGCTAGTGAGAAATCATGCTTAGGGAATGTGATGCCTAACTGAAAATCTTAAGACATAGTCAGTAGACACATAGCTCCTATCTTTACAGTGCTTACAATGAATCATGGAAATCTACAACAATCTTTTTTTTTTTTTTAAATCCTCTTGGACTGTGGAATAAACTGCTCAGTATTGATAGGCTTCCTTGTTGTAGATTACCAATTAATTATCGATGATACAAAGAAAAGCCTTCTTATTTTTTTGAAAAGGACAGAAATGGTCATGACAAACTATATCCAGTTTGTAAGACCTGAAGCTGGAAGAATCAGAGCTATGCACTGCCTTGTCCACATATTTCAAAAACTAAAAAGAAATACCTAGCCTATGGGAACTTTCTCAAAACTATTTTTTGAAGGTCATGATCCTTCCTTTTCCTCTATCAACCTGACATCCTACAAATAAATAAACAACTGGTTCAAGAGTTAGTCTTCTCTTCCAAACACATTTCCAAGACTTTATAATTCTGAAAAAGTGCTGATTCTAGCTTTCACATGCTTCCTAACTGAGCACATACAAAATAAGGGTTTCTATTTAGTCCTTATAAATAAACACCACCACAATTTCATTAATAGCCTTTTTTGGGGTATATACATTATTGTTCTATGGTAGACTCACAACCATAACTAATTTCTATGCTATGTATTCAGTCCATTAGACAAACCTCTTTTACCAAGACTGCCTTTGTCAACTCATTTTATATTATCATTCTAAACAATTAAAGCCCATTAGGCCTTCCACTGCTCTGATTACCCTGTTCGCCCATCATCTCCATGTTCTTGAATATCATTTTTACAAGGTGAGACAGACATATTCCAAACAACTTTAGAATTTTTTTGAAATGAAAAATAATTACCCTCATTTCATTTGATAGTATTGTTCATAAATCTCAACATAGTTGGCCATTTCCGAGAACTTTTTTTAACCTTTTGGAATTTTAGCTATCATATCTTTAAGAGTTTGTGTTTCATGATACCTGACAAAGTTATGGCCTGGCCTAATTAGGAGTTTTAGAATTTTTGTGTTTATTTCTACAGTAGACTTGAGATAGTTGTCACTTAACTTTTATATCTCCAACTACTTATCTACAAAGCATTTACAGAATCTGTATTTTAGGACTATAAAGCACTTTAAAAGTCAAAACACAGAATTCCAATGAAATGTCAACTATTTTATTATTTCTATACTTTTAGCACTATTACTCATTCTAAGTATACAATATAGTTGTAATTAAATGGCAGCTATTAGTATATGCTAGGAAAATAGACTCAAGTACAGAATTATGCTGGGAAATACAAAATTAACATGATGAGGATAATTTCTCACTAGTCTTTATTCTCCAACTCATTCTGAATTTTCTTTATCATAGTACTTTATAATAGATGACAAAGGTATTATCTTTAGAAAGTATGTATATGCATTTTAAAATTCATATATTATGATAAATATACATATATTTCTATATGAATATGTTGTACTTACCATTAATTTACCTAATTAACTAAGAATTAATAAGCTCTAATTCTAACAATTTCATTATTATTAGTCATAAATTCAAATTTTTATTTCATCTGTAGTGAGGAAAGAAGAAACTGGGCAAATCTTAACAGATTAGGAGCCAATTAAAAGTGAGTTTTAAGAAAAGTACTAAACTTTTGTAGTAGCAAAGAACTGGCAGAAAGGTAGCATGGTATAGTGATACAAACCTCAGAGCCAAGAAAACCTACATTTCAAGCCAGGAGTACATACTGGCTATGCGACCCTAAGGAAATTGCTTAGCCTCTTGGGGTTCTAAGCAGCTGTCTAAAATTAAAAATTGCAGAAAATATGTCAACCTGCATTGGTTGAAGAATTTTCCTCATCAGGGTGCTAGCTATGCCAGTTAAATAACAGTTTTAGCAAGTCCCTAAATTAATCCTATGAAAAAGAAAATAAAGTGAGTGCCCATTATTTGGAAAAAACAGATGAATAAATTGTGGCATACGCATGTAAAGGAATGTAAAAGTACAGTAAGAGTGATAATTACCAAAAATTCCAAGAAATATGAGCTTTGTGTACACTAATAATAAGAAAAATAAAAATGAAAGGCTACAATAATATAAACAAAAAAATATGGAAAAGAAGTTTGAAATGTATATAACTGCAATCATTCAACTTGGTCCCTGAGAATAGACAATGAAACATATCTTCCTGAACTTGGTGAAGAAGCAGGTGATTATACATAAGGGTAGGTGGGGTTCAAGCCAATCAATCACCCTTACCCCAATTAAAGTGATTACCAAGAAAAAATCTGGTCCTAGTACCTTTAATCAGATGAGAAGATCTCTGTTGGCTCAATCAATCAAAGGTATTAAACAAGGAGTGAAAAATCCTTAAATAACTTGAAAGGGAGTAAAATATTTCCAATCACTGGATGAAATGAAGTCAGGCTAGGAGTATATTGGGCTTGAATTAAGAGTTGGTCATACCCTGTGGAGTTGAGAGAAAAACAGCAGGCTACTCTGCAGAAATTGCTTTGCCTGGGGTGGGCGGGGCAAAGAGGGGGAGGAAAGCGGAGAAATTCTCTATCTCCAGCCCCTCATCCATTCTTGACTGGGACCTGGTCATATGATCTTTGAAATTTTGGATAGCTTTGAACTTTCCATGACCATTCTAGCAATGTCACAAGAACAGCAGTGGTTGAGAGCAGGATCTAGATTGGGAAATGACGGGCAGATTAGATACTTAAGAAAGGCAAGTTTACAGCCACAGAAAGCTCTATCATGCCTGTGGGGAACTCAGTGAGGACCTCATAAAGAGAAGAAGGGCACTTCTAGTAACTAGAAGCTGTGAATTAATCCTTTGCCAGATGTGTTAAGGTCAGGCCCACTTTCTCTACATTCTGTATATACCTATAGGAAAGTGTATCCTTGTTTTAATTTAATGTTTAATATTTTGTACCATCTCTTTTAAATACCACCATAGTATATAATGGTTTCTAAAAACTAATTAAGTGTGGCTGACCAATTGATATAAAAAAATAATCTATGAAGGAAGTACACTAGTGGGGGTTTATGAGCAAAAGTGAAAAACTACCCCATAACCCCCTTAGGGTTACCCCAAAAACCCTTGAGGAGAGCAGTATCCTCTGGGAATCCAGCCTGCCATTGTGAATGAGTTGGAAGAACAAGTCCAGAGCCTATGTTATAGTTGTGCACATTGTCAGACTTTTTTGCACAACTGTTTTTCTTCTTTACAAAGGAAGGTTTGATTATGGGGTATGTGGGAGGGCCAACATCCAAGAATTACTATGATTTAAAAATAAATGGCATAAATAAAATATATAGGAAATAAAGCAGGTGTTGAAGCCAAAAGGATGTCTAATCTCCTTATATTTAATTAAATGCTGATCAAACATCCAAGAATGTCAATCCAAGAAATTAATGGAGTAACCCATAGGTATACTTAACATTGAACATGATCCTATGTTAGGATCAACACCATATCATCCCTTATCCCTCACTAAGTGGGAAGTTTTCTTGTTTTTTTTAAATAATGATATTAGTATTTTATTGTATCTGTTAACTATATTACCTGAAAATTTTGATTTTTGGAGAAATTTAGCATAACTCCTTTCACAGTCTCTAGATCTAGAAGGGATTTTAGAAATTATCTAGTCCAGTCCCCCCATTTTACAAATGGATAAAGTGAGTCTCAGAGAAATTAAACAAGTTTTCCAAGGCTACACAGGTCATAATAAATAAAAGAGCTAAGATCTGAATATGAGTACTTATATTCCATACCCAATCCTCAGCTTTGTACAGATTGTGTCAGATCTTGAGCAACAAGACTGGGGTAGATTAGAAAAATTATAGAATGTTAGAACTGGAAGAAACCCGAAAAGACCATCCTCTCGCTTTATAGATGAGGAAACTGGGAGGCTAGAAATAGCAGTCAAGGTAAACATGAAGGCTCTGATGATTGAGGTTCATGAACCTTTCCACAAGAACCCACAGCCCAGAGGCCAGCTACCACAAGGAAGATCAATCACCTAAACAGTGTCAGTTCAAAAAGAACTGATTCAAGGTTCACTCTTCTTACCAGAGGATGCCTTCATCTCACTCTGAGGTTCTGGCCGCAGGGGGCCTACAGAAGAGTGGAATCATGGCAAAAACCTCTTGCATAGGTTTCCTAGACCTTTGATCTCCAACTCCCAAGCAATAAGTTAGTGGAGGTTCTCTTAAATATTAAAACTAAATTGTGTTTGGCACATTATTCTTGGAGCGTCATCCAAGGCAATGGTTCCGTGTAAATTTAGAGTTTACAAAGGCAGTGGAGAAAAACATGAAATAACTAGGTATGTCTAGGTAACAGTGAAAAAGACTAAGGTGTCATAATGATACTAACAAAATAGTGAATTAGACAATTTCTGGACATGGAGTCAGGAAGACTTATTTATTGTGTAGTTATGGACAAGTCGCTTAACTTCTGTCCGTTTCAGTTTCCTCATTTGTAAAGTGGGGATAAATAATAGCACCTACCTTCCAGGTTGTTGTGAGGGAAAAAAAATTGATAAATATTTGTAGAGTGCTTTAAAGACCTTACAGTAATATGTAAGCACTAGCAGGGGCTGCTAGGTGGCACAGTGAATAGCATGCCAGGCCTGGAATCAGTAAGATCAGAGTTTAAATCTGGCCTCAGACACTTAACTACCTGTTTGACCCTAGGCAGATTTATTTGCTTCAGTTTTCCCGTCTGTAAAATGAGCTGGAGAAGGAAATGGCAAGCCATTCCAGTATCTCTGACAAAAAAAAAAACAACAACAACACTCAAATGGGGGTTTTTCAAACAAGACTGAAAAGTGACTGAATAACAACGAATGCTAGCAATTACTGCTATTGTTTGTTGGTTTCTTTGCCCAACTAAAGGAATTAAGTTTAGATGTCAAGGAGTTATACCTGACTCCAAAGGACAAAGGAGACCAATGAAAAGAGAAAATTCTTATAAATTAACATGAACTCTAATCCTTATTTGAGTCAACACTAATCATCCACCAAGCTTTCAGCACCCAAGGCAGGGGCACAAAGCTTGACTCTGAGATTTATGCCTCCTGGAGCTCATTCAATAAATTAATGCAGAGCACAAAGAAAAAAAATTTAGACAGTTAAATAAAAAGAAAATTAATAATCACAAACAGCTGGAAAAGTGAAAAGAAGAGGTGATTTTGAACCAATTTCTGAAATGAGAAGGGGAAAAATAAAGAACAAAAGGAAGAAATAAATGAAGAATTAAAAAAAAACAAAAATCAATTCGAGTTTAAGTTTTTTTCCTGAAAATAGGGAAAGGATTAACAAATGGGAGGGAGTTATAAAGAGAGAATAGCTACATTAAAGTAGTTTAATCACAAATAATCTCAGAGACAAATCTTTAAAAACACACACGAAAAACAAAAAACGAGAGGCAAATGCAAACCTAATTTGAATAGCTAAATGTGAATGGACAAAAAAAAGCAATAAAATGAAAAAGTGGCAGGAAGTATAAGAAAACAAAACCTAATGCTCTGTTGTTTATAAGAAACACATCTGAAAAGGAAAGACAAACAGAATCAAAATGACAGGCTGACAGAAAATTTACTCTGCATCAGAGGAATCAAAAAAAAGCAGGAGTTGAAATTATGCTATCAGTCAAAGCAAAACATAAAAGTTCACATGCATACATATATATAAACAAGAAAATCTTATGATGCTTAAAGAAACCAGAATGAACCAGTAATAATAGTTAATACATACATACCAAATCATTTAGCAAATAAATTTAGGAAGAAAAAAACTGAATAAAAATGAATAGATAATACAATAATAGATGACAGTAAGTGTTCCATTCTCAGAGCTGAACAAATCTATCAGAAAGATAAGTAAAGAGGAAAACAGAACCGAACAAACTGTTAGAGAATCTGGAGATAAAAGATTTATGGTATCTCCTAAATAATCACATTAAAAAGCATATATATTTCTCAGCACTACACAGTTTTACAAAAATAGGCCATGTATTAGGGCACAAAAAAATTGCAAGTAAATGTGAAAAAAGCAGAAGTATCTAAACACATTCTTCATTGACCATAATGAAAAATACCACATTCAATATAGGGAGCACAAGCAAAAGATGAAGAATTAAATGGAAACTTAATGATGAAATCCTAAACAAGTCAAAGAAAAAAATCATAGAAAAAATACTGTAAAATGTCATAAAAAATACCATAAAGGATGATAATATTATGAGATGGCATACCTAAATTTCTGGGATACATTAGTTCAAGTAGTCCTCAAAAGAAAAATTGTATGCCTAAAATCATTCATTAACAAAATAGAGAGGACTAATGAATTGAATATGGTATTTAAAAATTAGAAATCCAACAAATAAACATAAAATAGACACAAAAGAGAAAATTTTAAAACTATCCTTTACCTATCCACCCCAATTCTGAGACTAGCAGGTGGGGATGTAGGGAAGGGTTGTTCTACCTATTCAGTCTCTTACTTTGGCTCTCCTATATACCAATATTGCTTTCAGTCAACAGACTTCTTATGAGAGGATGGAGGAATAGATGGTGCTCTCCCTATCACCACTGTTGCCACTACTTTCCTAGTCTCTTCCTCAGAAGAAAGGAAAGGCTAATCCTTTGAAAAATACACTTCCAGAAACTCACACAACAAAGTTCCACTGGTTCATTTTCTATGGTTACACTCCTCAAAAGTCAAACGTTGAAGTCAAACCAAACTCCTTCCCTCTGTGGAATATGAGGATATTTGACCACCTAGTCCTAAGACACCACTCTCATTTTCCACAGTTCTTCAAATATCACCACCAGCCATTCTGCACTAACATTCTCCATTTCTCTTACTGCACTGAAAAGAAATTTGTCTGGGGAAAATGATTTTAGTTCAGTGAAGCAAATAATAACTCTCAGCTTCAATTTCACCTGTAAAATAACAATAACATTTGCACTATTTACCTAACATGGTCATTTATGAAGAACGAGTTTTATAAACCACAAAGGGCTACATAAATGGAAATTATAGTTGGATTGCCTCTACTAACATCCTAGACTGATGCCTAATCAGTAGAAGTAAACCTAGGTTATTCAGCATGAGGCCAGTAGACTAGAAACTCAGGCAGGTCCTACCAAATTGTAAAAACTTCAAATACAGGCCCAGTGACAGAATATTTATTTTTCAAGAACTGTCTGGTTACATTCAGAGTCCCTTCAAGAGAACTGTGCCACAGGGTAAAAAAATCTTTCAGCCACAGCAACTTTTGTAGACTATCTATTAAATTATGGAGAGGTTGTAAATTATGTTAATGGAAGGAAAACTCACACTCTGAATCATAGAGCCAAGAATCATTAAAGTAATAATAGTGTGATAATGACAAAGTCTACCAAATATAGATCCTTATATTGCTGAGTCTGATCTAGGAAATCATACCACAATTCTATGATACCATCGAATTCTACTAGAAAGACCAAATGAACCCTTTGACCCAGCAATATTGCTGCTAGGACTATATCTCTAAGAGATCATAAAAATGAGAAAGGGTCCCACATGTACAAAAATATTTATAGCAGCACTCTTTGTAGTTGCCAAAAACTGGAAATCAAAGGGATGTCCATCAATTGGGGAATAGCTGAATAAATTACTATTGCACCATAAGAAATGATGAACAAGAAGACTTCAGAGAGGCCTGGAAGGACTTATATGATCTGATGCTGAGCAAAAGGGGCAGAACCAGGAGAACTTAGTGCACAGTAATGACCACACTGTGCAAGAGCTTTTTCTGGTAGACTTGGAACTTTGCAACAATGCAAGAACTTAAAAAAAAAAAATTCCCAATGATTTTCTAAGGCAAAATGCCTTCCACACTCAGAGAAAGAACTATGGAATTCATTCGCAGAATGTAGCAGATCGTGCGCGCGTGTGTGTGTGTGTATGTGTGTATGTATTATGTTTTGATTTGTTATATGATTTCTTCCATTTATTTTAGTTCATCTACACAGCATGACTATAGTGAAAACGTAGTCAATAGGAAAGTATATGTAGATCCTATATAGAATTGTATGCTGCCTTGGAGAGGGAGAGGGGTGGGGGTAAAAATCTAAGTTTTATGGTAGTGATTGTAGAACATTAAAAAAAAATAAATAAAATAATTTAAAAAAAAAAAAGAAAGACCAAATGAAAATTATGCATGCAAAGAACAAAGGTTAAAATTCACACCAATGAAGGAGGAAGGGAGCAGTGGAAAATTGATTCCAATGAGTTTCCCATTGAATCTACCAGGTAAATCATATAATTGACAAGTATCTGTTATATCTTTTAACTTTTTGTGCAAAATTTTCTTCTGTTTTCTCTTGAGGACACATTTTCAAAATAAAATCTTACAGACTAGTCAACAAAAATCTGCTCAGGATACATGCTTGCTTTACTCCCATTTTGGTTTTCAATTTCTTGGACTCTGTATAGCCATTTTCTCAAATATTTCTGGCATATTACATGGTGGTTTTGACTATCTCATTTAGATCTGACTGACTCAGATTCCTTTTCCCCTTTGCAATCTGCCTCCAACTTACCTACAGGAACGATGCTCCAAATTGGACAACTAATCTTCTCTAATGACATGCCACCCAATGGTATATGTATTCATATAAACCATTTCCTCAAACCTATCCTTTTGGAATCCTTGTGTACTCAAATATTCCTTGTCAGACATTTTTTTTACCACTTCACTTTAGTCGCACTTAACTGAGTACAAGAGGGATTCTTTGAATAGAATGTAAGTTCCCTGAAGACAGAGACTGCTTTGTATTTTGGCTTTAAATCTCCATCACCAATAAACATAACTGATGTTTATTCAACTCAACAAAGATTTATTAATAATGGCTTAAAATACTTGTTAAATTTAGGAACCATTCATATTACAAGTGTTCTCAAAAATCAATGAATATAAAAAGGGGATTACAGGATAGATCAAACCTCGGTGCCGATCTAACTCAACCTCTCATTTTATAGATAAGGAGACTGATTCCCAAGGAGCTTGGGTGAGTTGTCCAGGACTATACAGGGAGGCAACATAAGGGGTAGGATTTGAACCCAGCTCCCCTGACTCAAGATTTCATTGGTACCACTATTATGACTCTTCTAGAAATCTGCTGCTATGTCAGTAGGCTTTTTGGTGATGTCTGAGGGCAATTTTTTTTCTTTTGCCCTAATCTTTTCTTAAACCAACCCTGTTTTTCATAGACTTTTATAATATCTAAGATGTTTTTCCAAAATCCTGGGATAACTTTTCTTATTACATTTACTATTATAGCTTTTTCTGTACTCCAAATCTCTTTTAGAAAATGGACATCTAGATATTTTCATTTGCCTGCAGAATAGGTTCATGACCTTGGGCAGCATGTTTGGGCATTGTGAATCAATATATATATTAATTATCTAAGGTATTAGTCTCATCATAGCTTACTGCTTTTCCCACTTTTAGTTTCCTGGGAGCTCATTCTTCAAATTCTTCCCAGGCTTTTTCTTGGCTGCAGTCACAAGGACCTTGACCCACTCTCTTTAAAGCTTATTATTGTTTTCATTCTCAGGTTCTCTGATCAAGGAGCACTTACTTTTTCAAATATGAATGAATTTCTATTATATTGGTATATATGAAGACTCCTAGTGTGATTGACCAACACAACACAAAACTATTTCTGTATAATATAACTGAAAAATATGGACCAAAATTTTTTAAGTCATAAGAAATGGAGAATTTTTTTAACAAAATGAAATAAATGACACAAGTAAAGCTATTTCAGATTATACATTTCTTCTAAAATTGGTGGTGGTTGTTTTTTAGCTGATTATATATGTACTGCAAAATATGCTAGGTGGGTTCTTGAACAATGGATTAACCAAATTAAAGAATATGAATGGGAAAACAGAGCCTGAATTTTCTCCTTGGCATATCTATAGCACAAAAAAGGCACTAAAATACAGAAATAACTAGGGAGTACTACAGAGGTCTCCTATTTTACTATAACACTTTCCAGGAAGTCCTCAATCTGTTACAATATTAATAGATTTATGAAGCTAGTGGGAGCATTTCTATGCAATCTAGAGCCCAGAAATTACCAAAAATTAATAGAAATAGAACTATAAGGGGTGCTGGAAAGTTTCTAGAGAGAGCAATGGGGCCTAAAACATGAGGAAAGTCAAATGCCAGAAAGATGTTCATGAGATCTGTGAAGGCCTGCTCAAATGCCATACCTTCATAGTTTAGATGATAGAGGACTGGACCTGGAATCAGGAAGACTTAAGACCTCTTATGATTTCTCCAGTTGAGAGGGCTCTATCATGCCCTAAAATTGCATTGTTTATATTTTGTACTTAATTACCTATGTATATGGAGGCAATGTGGTACAGTAGATAGAACACTGAACTTGAAGTCAGGAAGACGTAAGTCCAAATCCCTCCTCAAATACATACTATTTGTGAAATTGACCATGTCAGCCTCTCTCAGACTCAAATCCTTACACAGGAAATGGAGATAATAATACCTCCCTACTCTCAGTGTTTTTGTGAGGAACAAATGAAATATAAGATGGAAAGTACTATATAAATATTAGTTCTTATTATTCATAACAATACCAATAACTTATTGTTTCACCATTGCAGCATATAAGTTCCTTCAGGCCAAACACTGTTAACATTTTTTGTTTTCATATCCTCCATACTTAGCATAGTGCCTGGTATCTAGAAGATATTTAAGACATATTTATTGAAATGAGTTGAATTGATATTGTACTAAATTAACTGAGGCTCATAAACCTATAAAGCCTCCTCGGTGAAATCAGTAATAGTTAGAAAGAGACTGTTCCCACAATGGGAAAACAAATTGAATGGAAACTAGCTGTTTTATAGATTACTATATATCAAGAACCCATTAAGTAAATCTATGTGTATACACATAGAAAAAACACATACATATATGTCAAGCTGCAAGGTATAATGGACAGAGAATTGTGCTGAAAGCCAGAAAGACCTGGGTTCAAGAGTCACCTATGATATATTGACTATGTAAAACTAGACAAGTCACACTCTGTGTTCCCCCCAAAATTCTTAACACTTTAGATTGTATAGATGAATTTATTTTGCTATGCATATGTATTACAAGATTTGGAGTTTTTCCCAATGGAGAGAAGGAACAAGTAAAGAAAATACATTATTCATTTTTAAGCTTTTTTTTATTTAAAGTTAAAAAAGATACCTAAAATAGGTTTTTAAAATATCTTTTTTAATAGTTTAAAATACAGTAAGACTTTTAAGACACCCTATGTGTGTATACATAAGTATTTGTGCACATATACACATATATTTTGGATAAGCTCCACAGCTCAATTAGCTGAATATAAGAAAGGAATCACAATTATCAAAATGGACAGAATCCTCAGTTTTCCTTGGGAATTCAAGATGGTTAAAAAATCTCTCATAATTAATATTCTCCTGAAGATATTGCTCCATGGCTTCAAATCCCTAGAGCACCATGAGCATAAAAGGATCAAAATGGCAGATGACTCAAATAAAACTAGAAAGACACAGGGTTATAAACATCCTGTAGGATATACTAGGGAAGTCGTTCACAGTAGCAGCACAAAAGACCTCAGACCAAGACACATCTGACTGGGAAAAGGAATCAGACCAGACCAGAAAAGAACGAGTGATGAACAGGCCAAGTACAACAATTCTACCCTCAAGATAATAGGAGATGGTCTTTAATCGAAATAATAACATTTTAAAGTGTTAACAATTTTAGTTGTTTTTCTTTTATTATTCTGAGTTTATAAATTTCTTTCCTTGAAAAATGTTATGGAAATGCAATTAGGGAAAAATAGTTCAAATAAGTTGTTTTGTACGGTATTCATGAAAAAATTTAACTAGTTTCTACACCAATAACTTAAAATATGGGCCTTTATAGTCAGATGGTAATGCAATTATGTGTTAGATAAACTAAAACTAATAAGAACTATAACATTTTTGAACATGATCTTCATTTTCAACTATTTAAAATAATGTTTTTCAGAAAAAATTCAGTCTGCCTAATTTCGTTTCTGCACAATGTTAACTTCATTGACCTTTGATTAGGGATGCATCCTCTGTACGTTGGTTTTAGAATTTCCTAAACAATATCTCCCCAAACCTAAACACAGTCAGGATTCGATGGTTTCCTCATTACTTCTTTATTGAGTTTCTCTGGCATGACTGACTGAATGGAATCAACTATCAAGAGATTCAAAAGGCTGCTTGTTTTAACAAGCAACAATCTGTGGAAACACAGGTGGCTTCCACAAGGACTACTACCAGGTTAAGGAAGACAGTGGGAATCTGCAAGAGGAGTAGAAACAGGGTCTGATAAAGACTGGGATGTGGTATGGTGATCATTTTTATCTAATGCTTATACCGATTTTACCTGTCAATATTTATAGTTTTTCCCATTTGCCATGATAACTTTAAAGAAAACAATGGGGGTGAGCATAACCCTTTTTTCTATATAATAACATTCATTTCACATGTTTCTCTGAATTTTTATCCCCATACAACAACACTCTTTAAAAACATGCATATTGTAGAAACCAAAAAAGAACAGTGGTCTGCTTTATGAATACCTAAGTTATATCTTTAGAGTCAATAATTAATGATTTCAGTAAATAACTATATAAAGTTAAAAGTAATATGAAACTAAAATGATGTTTGATTTGCCAGAAAATTTAGGCATACAATAAAATAAAAAACACAAAATCCCAAAAGTACTACAACTTTCCTCTTTATCTCATGTAACTGAAGAATTTTAAAGCCCGAAAATACCTTTGAGATTATCTGTCAGAGGTTTTAAATCTGGGATAAAAGAATTTGTTTTTGAAACATTTCAGTAACTATATTTCCATATATTTGGTTTACTTTGCAACTCTCCGAATTTTTTTCCCTCTTATCCTGTTTTTTTTTTTTTTAATGGGGTAGTGGGGTTATAAAAAAAGAAAAAGAGTGGGAACTAGGGACAATTAAGGGTTGGACTTGATTAGAGGAGCTAAGTATTAGAAAAAAGGTGGCACTGATAACGTTATGTTGAGGAATTGCCTCTAGATCCCCTGCCTTTAGATCTAGTATAATCTTGATCATTCAACAATGAAACAAAGATATTTCTATGTACAGCAGAAAGCAAGCTGGAACTTCAACTATCTTAGAGATGTTCACAAAGTTATTTCTTGGGGACTTCTCTAATGTTTACAGTTAGAGGAAGAGAACAATAGTTTTAATATGACTTAAAGTGTTTGGGTGGATTTTGTTATTCTACTTTTTGCTTTGTTTGCCTTCAAGGCATAACTATTAGGGAAAAAAATTGGTTCCATTTGCAAAATTACGTCCAATTTTGAAACAAAGCTGAAAACCTTTTAACTATGAGTTTAACAGTCACCAAAAGGAATATAAAAAATGTGCAGCATTATGAAAATTTAAATTCGGTGCAACATTCAAATCAAACAGATATGGCATCCCAAGAATGTTGTTCCAGTAGAAATGAAGTAAAGAAATGTTGTCTATGGAATTTAGTTGATAAAAGAAAAAAAAAAAAGAAATGTAACATTCAAACTGAAGTAAGCCAGAGTACACTACAATTACTAAAAATATTATTAGAGAAACATTTTTATTCATCAACCGAATATCTGGGGAAAAATAGAAAATGATCCTAAATTGCTATTCATTCTATGGGGTAGTACAAAAAAATGAAAATCAGCGCTGCCAAGCTTTATCAACAATGCTTTGGGATGTCTGTCTTTCCGTAACATTGACTATTCCCCTATTTTATCATTTTTGTTAATTTGTGAGTGTGGGGTGAAAGCTCAGAGTTGTTTTGATTTGTCTTTCGCATATTATTAGGGATTTAGGACTTTCTTTCATATGGTTTTTAATAGTTTGCAAATGTTCTTCTGAGAACTGTTTGTTCGCATCTTTTGTCCACTAATCTATTGGATTATGCTTTTCAGTTTTAAATATTTCTGTTAGTTGAATATATATTTGTGACATTCACTCCTATAGGAAGTACTAATTTTTTTATACTAATCTATAGAATGAATAGTAATTTGGATAATTTCATGTTTTCCCCAGATACTTAGCTGATGAGAAAAAAATATATTTCTCTAATGACATTTTTAGTTAATTGCTAATAACTACAGTTATTTCATTACTTACTTTACTTTGTTTAATTTCCTGGTTTTTTACTGGCTAAATTCCATAGATTAGAGTTTTTTCCCATTTTGTCCCTACCAAAACTGCATTTTTAGATGCCATATCTATTTTGTTTGAAGATTTCAGAGTTTTGTTTTTCTGGTGCTTCCTATCTTTTTCTTTTAATTCCAGTTAGTGATCTATGTAAAACCTCACTCTTACTCACCTCTCAGTGAACTCCAGTAGCTCCCTATTAGTTCCAGGATCAAAAATAAAACCATTTGCAATCTGGCACCTCCCTACCTTTCCCTTCTTTTTACATTTTCTCTCCCCTTCGCTCCCAATAATCTATATATCCCATCTCCATGCCTTAGCAGTTCCCCATGCCTTGAATGCTCTTCTCCATTTTGTCAGAGGCCTTTTAGCTTCTGTGGCTTTCTTCAAGACTCAGTTCCAATTCCAACTTTCCTTGTGCCCCTCACCCTACCCATTCTGTTTGTATATTCCTTCTAAGATTACCTTCCATTGTTCTGTGCATATCTCTCAGTGCCAGTGTGATTAAACTGCTACTGGATATCTAAGGTCTGGGGGCAGCGGGGAGGGGTACAATAAGATTTCGAGTTAGCCCTATTTCAAACCAACAAGATGATCAGCTTGGTATGGAGAACAGCTGAGAGAGTCAAACCTCTTTGTGCTGTGATGCCACCAGTAAGAAAGAAAAATCAGAACTAATTAAAATACCACTTACTCCACCTTATGGCAATGTTTCATTTAAAATTGTGCTGACTACACTAAAAATGCTCTTTCTTTAGTTAGCTTCAGCTCCAAGTTACACAACAACATATAGTGCAGATTGATGCTGAAAAATTGTTAAGAATCACTACATAGAGCTAACATTTATAGCTCACTTTGTGCCAGGCACTGTACTAAGCGCTTAACAATTTTTAACTCATTTGATCTTCACAACAACATTGGAAGGCAGGTGCTATTATTATCCCCACTTTATAGATGAGAAATGAGGCAAATAGAGGGTAAAGTGATTTGCCTAGGATCTGACTCCAGGCTCGACACTCCATCCACTGTGCCACCGAGCTGCCTGTCCCTATTTCCAAAATGAAGTTAGATGAAGTAAGGATGGAAACTCAGGTCATACTTAAATATGAAGAAGGGTTAAAAGACCTGAAAGAAATGAAAAGGAAATCTATATTTAACAAAAACTCCAGGATTGTCACCTAATAACAAAATGAGTGGCAAAAAATGTCAGTGTTTCAAATTATTCTGAAAAAAGATGCAAATACTTAGAACAGAATTTCAAAAAAATATTTTTCAGTTGGATGGCACAAATTAAACTAATAAACTAATTATACCAAAACATGGTAAGTTTTTACAAGTTAGAATAGGCTATAAGCATCACCAATGAACACACTGTCGCACGGTACATGACAGAATATAAAAGCATTTCAGATCCTGCACACAACAACATATGCTAAGGTCATTATGATGGCAAAGACCACAGAAAGAAAGACGGAGCTATCTACTTACTAGGAATACTCCTAAGGGCAGACACCAACTACCCCATGAAAGAAATGGCTTGAGAAAACTACTGAAGACCTCCAAAAAAACAATGGATATCATTAACTTACCATGACATATAGCAGAAAAGTAAAGCATTGCGTCATCTAATTAAAGGCAACAAAAAAGAAGCAAATGGAATCCAGGCAATGAAAGTATGCCAGAAATTCTTCATACCTTTAATTAACAATTAAAAGTGAAAATCTGAAGGTTAACACAACAAACATCTCAAGGGAGAGGAAAAAAAAGCAACATCAATCAAAATTTATACTACAAAGGCTTGGAAAGAAAAAGTGGAAACAAGAAGAACAAGGAAAAAAAGAACAAGAAGAGCAGGAATATAGAATATTTCTATGGTCACAAGTAGTCCAATACAATGAAAAACCAACTTGGATCAAATATGAAACAGAAAGCTTGAATACGATCAATATAATGAATAACAGAACAGCTTTAGGGGACTGAAATTCTAAGTTTTCTCTCTTTTTTTTTTTTTTAGCAGCTTCCGCCATTTTATTACTACTATGTTGATTTAATACAGTCGTTGGGGCTTGCCCATGGTGCTTTTGATGTACAATGCCCTCACATTTTGCCAATTTTTCTTCAGCACAGAAACCGGGAAATTGACAGCCAAATGGATGTTGTAGACAAGCTCATCATCTGTCATCTTCACATGGCCAACAGCCCCGCCAGACACAGCACCTTCTTCATCTGGAACTTGATAGTAGATTTAACCTCATCAACTTTTGCCACCATATTCTCACTGTGGGTGAGTAAAGATGGAAACTTGCCGGCTTTGTTCAGACCCGGGTCCAAGATTCGAGGGATCTGCTTGATCAAGCACTCAGAGGCCAAAGAGGCATCATACTTTTTAGCCAGCTTCTTGACCAATTTCTTGTTTTCATTCAACTTCTTCAGGGCCTCGATATCCCTGTGAGAGATTTCTACAGGCTTGGCCGCATCACAGTTGGCCTCCCAGTACACACACAGAAAATTTAGGTCGGGGTGTGGATTTGAGCCTGACGGTGCCAGAAAAACGTTTATCCTTTTGGGGGCCATAGTTCTTCAGACTGATCTGCAGCTCCACAGTTTCCAAAAACTTTCTTCGTTTGCGCTGGGTTCCATGCAGGACCTCCCGCATGGCTTCATAGAGGGTATCCCGAGAGACTTTGCTGCTCACAAGCTGGGAAAAGCAACTCTAGGTTATCTACAGAATTTGAGAGCAGAGGGGCCAGATAAGCTGAGTGACTGGTGGCTCAAGCACTTCATAGTGAGGCACAAATTACTAGCAAAGCACTTTACCAGCTTCCTCTCTAATGCAAGTCTGATACTTTCTTTCTTAATAAAAAGTATCATGTATTTTTTTACCAAAACACAAGGATATCAGTATCTTCTCCAAACATAGAAGAATGATGTGTTTATTACTTTATACAAAAAATACACAGCTAAACTTTTACTCCACTTAAAACTGCAGTTTTACATTCATGACGATATCATGAACCTAAATATAAAGTAAATCCAAGCATAGTTAGAATGTTAGAATATCCACATGGAAAACTAGTATTAATTTAAACTGTACCACCAACTCAAAAATGTCAAGAATAAATGAAATATGGCATCTTCTAGTAAGACAATTTAAGTCCACTATCATTATCCTTAAACTCATTA
This sequence comes from Bettongia penicillata ogilbyi, assembly GCA_023548195.1. NCBI lineage: Eukaryota > Metazoa > Chordata > Mammalia > Diprotodontia > Potoroidae > Bettongia > Bettongia penicillata. The sequence goes on along the minus strand of JAJHZJ010000489.1, from coordinate 210,205 downwards.
ACAAGAGAACTGATTACTACCTTTCTAGTCAAGGGAGGAAGATGTACTAAAACATCATAGTAATCACTTAATGTACATGGATAATATCGAATTATATGGCTCCATTAAGAAACATATTAAATAGTTACTTCATCTCACAGAACATTTTTCCAGTAATATCAAAATGCTACTTGGACTTTATAAATGTAAATTTGTTCATGTGTACCAGGAAATAATAAACACTGAAGACTTTGAGCTTGAATCCAGAGGTCAAGTTAAATGAACGGATGAAGATAATATTTACAAAATGAGCATAAGACTATAAAGAAGAAAACTGAGGCTCTGTATATTAAGAACCCAGCTGGCTTCTGTAATGGCAAGCAAAATAGGATCTTTTGCTGTTTTTGTTTTGTTATAATCAAGAAGTAAAATGCCTCTATTTGAATATGATTAAGGAGGATCCTTCCTACCCATTGTTGGACCTGGGAAGATTTGTAGGAAGGTCCACTGCTTTGTTAATGAGGCACTGGTATTCAAGGGATGCGATGCCTTCTGGCTCTAAAGTGTATAAAGACTCTGAGATGTGGGATTATTTGGGGGCTTACTGACTGGAAGTGTTTGGGCAGACAAGGACTCTGGGAAACGGCCAGGCTTTGAAAACCCAAATGTCATGCTTCCCTCTCTAGTAACTATGTTCAGACAGTTGGAACTGTCTGTTGAATTCAGGCAGAGGAAGCCATGTCTGTTGACTTTTAATTTCTCTGTATTTTCTTTGAAATTCAGAGTGCTGACTCCCCTGAACTAGGTAATGATATATGTGCTTGGTTAAAAAAATGATAAATGTGCTTGATTAAAGTGATTGTTAATGCCTTGAAAGTTGCTTTCCTTTTATGAATACAAGTCTAAGAAACTGTGATAGCAGGCCCCCCTGTGTATGTTGGGGTGCTTACTGTTACAGCTTTCTGAAGTTAAAGCTTAATGGGAAGAACACATTGAGAGCAACTGAAACCTAGGCAAAATCAGTCTTATATACTTTTTGCATGGTAATATGAACAATGGCTATAAGAGGTATCCAAACAAAAACACCAGTGATGTTTACATACACACACACACATTCACACACACATACACATTTATACACAAGGTTCATTACCCCACAACAGTTATAGAAATATTAACATTTCCTCATTGAAAAGTAGAAAAAATAATTTTCAAGTTCCCTCAGAGCACACATTATACAGATTAAAATTTTATAGAAATACTCTGCATACAGAATTTGTGACCCAACAAGAGATAAGAGAGCATTACAATGTGTAAAATGGATAATTCTGACTATAATAAATTTTAAAAGTTTTACACAAACAAAACCAATGCAACCAAGATTAGAAGGAAAGCAGAAATCTGGGAAACAATTGGAGTTAAGTGACTTTCCCAGGGTCATAAAACTAGTAAGTAGGTCACATTTGAACTCAGATCCTCCTAACTCCAAGGCTTTTTGTTGCTCTAGCCACTAGCTTCCCCTTGAAAAACAATTTTTACAGCAAGTACCTCTGATAAAGACCTCATTTCTCAAATATAGAGAACTGATTCAAATTTATAAGAATACAAGTCATTCCCACACCACAAATATAAACCCCAAAACAGGTTTGAGAATTCAGCAAATTAACTGCACTATATAATTAGAATATCATTACAGACAGAACTGCTGCCTATAACATTAGTGACATATCAATGATATATAAAATTTAAGAATAATGCTTTCATAGATGTTGCTATACCAGCTACTAATGATATCCAAACTATGTGGAATGAAAAGTCTTCCAAATGAAGATTGAAATCAAATGGAAATCAGATAAGGAGTATGTCTTCATTCTCTTGTTTTGTTGCTACTACAAATGAGATATTTGTGAGCTTTAGCACAGTGCCTGGCACACAGTAGTCCCTTAAAAGTGTTTCTTCCTTTCCCCTCCAGTGGAGTTGCCCCACAGATGCTTTCATGGAGTCTGCAGATGACAGGTTTATGAACCAATACTTAATCACAAAAATGCAGCAATTTAATTCACCTCTGCAAAAGTCTGCATATTATTAAATATAAAAGAATAATAGAAAACTTGTCCTCCAACTATTTCTATGTATTTATTCATGTAAGAAACACGTTTCTTACTGCCATCTTTCTGTACAAAAACCAGAGGTATGATTAGCATGCAAGTGAAAACAGTATCAGTTGGATAACTGTTGTTGTCAAAACTCCGCCCCCCCCTTCCTCAGGCACAAGTTCCTTTTCTTCTCCACCGAATGTCAGATTCAAACATTTCTTGGGTTTCCAGAAATAGAATATATATATATATATTCTATTTTCTTCAGGTTAATCCCATTTCCAATACTGAACATAAGCAAACACCTCCTGGTGCCTTCCCAGTGCTGCGGCTTCTTTTCCAAGCATCTCCCCTCTCCTCCCTTTACCCTGCAGGGATAACCTAAAATAGGGCAATAATCTCTTTATCATAACAAGGGAGCAGAGCCTAGAGCAATGACAAAAAGTCTCAAAGTCATTTTAGCAAAATGAGCATAGGAATGCAGATCAAAGATACTTTTTCTTTATTTGCTTAAGTTTCTTTTTTTTTGTCTATCTCTTTCACAGTATGATTTACATGGAAATGTGTTTTGCACAACTACACATGTATAACCTATGTCAAATTGCTTGCCTTCTCGATGAAGCAGGGGAAGGAAGGATGGAGGGAGACAAATTTGGAACTCAAAATTTGAAAAAAAATGTCAAAATTGTTTTTATGAGTAATTTGGGGGAATAAGATATTAACTTTTTAAAAAGCAAATAAATAAAATGACCCAATCTCTGTATCAGTATTATATCTGTAACAGAATCCCATTTCTTATTGGTTGATTTTGTTTTCATTTTGTTGTTGTTACTGTTTGAGAAAGCTGAGAGTCTCGTTCTGCAAAAATAGAGCTTTTAAAAAAGTCCCAGACCCTGCAGCAGCAATTTTGTCTCCATCTGCCTCCGAAGGAAGGTACTGGCCTGATCTTCAAACAAGAAAATATGTTGCATTGATATACTGCTTAGAAACATCCCTAAAAATCAAATTCATAGACTTATAGATAGAAGAGACCATAGAGGTTCCCTAGTCCAACCATCTCATTTTAAAGGTAACAAAATTGAGGCCCAGACAGTGAAGTCACTCATGCAAGCTTACATAATACATAGTGAGCAAGTAGCAGACTTGACCCCTCCCCATTCCAAATCTAGAGCTATTTCTTCTATATCACAATGTCTCCCATGGAGTATTTATTATGTGATGCATAAATGGAAATAAATATGTTAAGTTATAAGGTAAAGGTAAAACTATGAGATGAAATCAATCAAAAAGTATTAAGTACTTCATAGACAGGTGGTGTGATGAAAGAGACAGCATGCCGGATTTGGGGAGGTCACCAAGACCTGAGTTCAAATTCCACCTTAGATATTTACAAGCTATGTGACCCCGGGAAAATCATCATAAAATATATGATTTAAATGAGAATAATAATTAGCACATACATTACTGGGTCATCATAAAAAACAACTGAGATAATGTATGTAAAAGTCCACTCCAGATTCTTTAAGTTATGCAAATGTGAATTACTGCTGCCGCTACTACCTGACCATATGCCTAGCACTATCCAAATCACAAAGGGGGATTTAAAAACAGTCTGAGAAATGGCTTTCCAAGAGACTATAATTTGGCAGTGGAGATAGGATAATATGAACACAAGTAAGTGCTACACTGTGTAGTAGCGGCTTTGAGAACAGCAGGTGTTGAAAGAGAGGAGAGGGCAGGCTGAATTCATCGGAAAGCATCATGTTGGAGCTGAACCTTGAAGAACAGGTATAATTTGCATGGACAGGGAGGAAAGAGAAAATCTGATTGAGGGAAAGTTTAGAAAGATCTTTATTTTTAACTGTACAAAATGCTTTCAAATGAGAAATAAGAAAAAGAACTAAGTCTCACTTGAAAAACCCATCATACTTTGTACATAAAAATTACCTTAAAAATGACACTAATGAAAAGAAATCAAAATGATGAAAGGGATAACATGCATGGCCTATTAACATTCAAATGTCTGTAAAATTTTTAATTATGCTTTAGAAGAAAAGCTTAAGACCTACATATTTCAAGTTTCTGTTATTTCCTTTTACATTTTGTATGTGTAACAAATACAAAAGCATCACTCACAATAATTTTGAATTCTCACTAAGTGAAAAGTTTGCATTTTATTTATGGAAAGATTTGTCCAAGAAGAATTCAGAAGAATAAGACTTCCAAATGTGAAAGGGAAAACAAATACCCAAAATGGGCTATTGCTAAGGAAAGACAAAAACTGTGCCCTTAAGCACCTGGACTTCTGTCAAGTTTTCTAAATGCTGGGCCCTGATTAGACTTTGCCTCAAAATCTTAGTTATTCTTATCTAAGAGACCTAAAAAAAGTTCAGCAAATATTATCCTACTTTGTGACTTCAAAAATACAGAAGAATGAGCATTCCAAAGGTGCTATGAATCATTTCACCTTGCATTCAAATTGTCTCAACATCAAACCTTTTTCCATAGCTGAACAAGAGACTCTCTTCCAGAATGTCATCAATTTTAGCATTTATTTGGCTTCCCTTTCTAATTGTGGAATTGACTAGTTTTGGCAAAAACAGTAACCTCTTTTTATTAAACTTGAACAATACTGGCCACTTAATATAACTTTCTCAACCTAAGCTCCAGCTGCTGATCCTAATCATTTACAGATTTTCTGAACATATGCTTTTTGTACTCACCTCTTATTTTGGTGCTATTACATTATTCTCAAAAACCTAAGACTAGCAAAAACGTTAAAAAAAACCTCATTTGTATAATGATCCTATTAATATTCTCTTGGCCCTCAGCTCCCCAAGATGCTCATTAAAATATGAGGAAAGATTCTCATTGCTTCCAAAATTAAGCTAATCAATATACGATATAAACTGCTTTTAATGATAATAAGCCTTTTTATTATCATCATGTACCTACAAATGTTTATAGTCTTAGGAAATTCTAAAGGACAGGGGTCACTTATTTGCTATGGAAAAAGTACTGTGGAAATAGAGAGGATGGAGAGATTACTTATAGCCCAAAGACAGCTTTATGAAGGAGCCAGAATTTGAGCAGAATCTTGACAGAGGTTCACAAGTAGAAATTAGACATTCTAGTCAGAAAAAAATAGTATGTCCAATTATATTCCCCATCTAGTGGTCTAATAACTTTCAAAAAAGGAAATAGTCAATAGTCAATAAACATTCATTAAGTGCTTACTATGTCAGGCACTGTACTAAGTAAGCATTGTGGAAACAAATATAAAAAAGCACAGCTCCTACTTTCAAGGAGATTACAATGTAATGAGGTAAGACAACACACAGAAGAAAGCCAAAAAGGAGAGGGCAGGTGAGCCTGGGGGAGGTTACCTCTGCAAGGGGGAAAAGTCAAAGAAATTTCAAGTGAGTTCAACCAGGGATGTCAAAGAACTCCAAGATGAGTGCAACCAGGTAGGAAACGAGATGTTTGAGAGCAGGCAGACAGATAGACAGAGTTTACGTGCTACTATGTGTCAGGGCACTGTGCTAAGCACAGATACAAGCCAGCAAGACAATCCTGGCCCATAAGGAGAGTTTACATTCTAATGGGCAAAGACAACTCTAAAAGGGTACTGAAGGAAGTGATTCCACAATTCTCTGTGTTCACCATGCATATAATTCTTACAGCACAGCAACATTTCATTCCCTTCATAAACCACATATTTTAGCTATTCCCCAGTCAATGGGAATCTATTTTGTTTCCTAAGTGCTGCTATAAATATTGGGAAAGGAGAGAGAGAGAGACAGAGAGGCAGAGAGACAGAGACAGAGCATGCGTGCATGTGTGTGTGTGTGTGCATGGGTGCGTGTGTGCACCTTTCTTTTTATCAATGAGCTTCCTGGGGTACATGCTTAAGTGTGCAACCTCTGGGTCAGTGTGTGGACACTTGAGCCACTTTATTTGCATAATTTCACACTGCTTTCCAAAATTATTTTACTAATTCACAGCTTTACTAAACAATGTAGTATATCTTTTTCTTCCTACAGTCCCTCAGACATTAACTATTCCTATCTTCTGTCAGCAGACCTAATTTTCTGAATGTGAGGTGAAACTTTAGGGTTTTTTTACTTGTCCTGGTCTTACAAGTAATGATCTGGAAAATTTTTTTCTATGTATGTTAATATTTGTATTTTTTAAAAAAATATTCATATCCTTTGCCCATTTGTCCAACGGGGAATGGCTTTTGGTCTTATACGTTTATTTATGCATCTTGGTTATCTTTACTATTTTAGGAAGGCTCAGCTTACTTGACAGTTTCACTGTCCTGACACTAGTCTTATTAATGACACTCATTATTGGCTTTGTCCTGGATTATATACTCTTCCTTTTATCTTCTGTTTATATCTTTTTTAATGTATGAATTCATTAGAAAGTTATATATACAGCCATATCAGCTTCACTCTACACCTCTTTATCTACTTTTCCAAAAGAACAATGAGCAGTTTCTGAATTGTAATGGTGTGGTTCAACATTTTTTCCTCAGATTATGCAATTATACAGCAAAATGAGAAATGAATAAAAGAAAATAAATTGGCACAAGCTTTTACTACTTCCTACCAATGGAAAACAATCACCATAATAAGAACACCAAAAGATTCCAGAAATGGCTTCTGCAGTTAGGGAGATGTAGCAGCTGTGGGGAACAACAGTTTAAAATATAAACTAATTTTCAGAATGTCACTGAGGAGGATTCTAGCCTCACAAAACATATAAAAGGTTTGAAGGGAAAAGTAAGTTTTCAGGAAATTGGCAAGAGAATCCAATGGATGAATGAAACTTGAGAAGAAAAAAACAGATGAAAATGAAGCAGATACATCAGCATTTCTATAATAAATCATTTTTATCACTAATCATAGTAGAACTGCATGTCTAACACCTCAAGCCCTAATGAATGGGATGAAGTAGAAACAGCACTAAAAAACAGGAAGATGCAGAGACCAACTGGGTCCGGCTGAGTACACAAAGAAGAAATCTAGACCGGAAGTAAAATAATTTTTAAAACATTGAGGGATCACTTTTTAAGACCGTTCAAAGAGGGAAGGATACTTGAATGCAAAAATCATATCTGATGTTATTTTCAAAAAATGTGATCAAAGGGACCTCTCTGCCTACTGGGCCACATGCCAATTTTTTCATCTCTAAAAATACTTATGAGAATAACCTACACATATATTTACGGGATCTTTGATTAAAACATATAAGAAGGAAACAGGTTTGCACCATAGTCTATGTAAGAGCAAATGTGTCACAGTTTACACAAAATAACTGAAAATAAAAGATCCTGCTGCATTTATTATTTGTTGATGATTTTTTAATCATTTGAATCAGGAGAGCAAAATGAAGCTTGAAGGACTCCTCTAAAGTAAGATTTTCTCCAATGTATATATTAAAATCATGCAAAATTACTTAATAGATACAAACACAGAGATCATTTTATACATGGAGCTGGGCTCAGAACTTAAGAGGAGGAAATGAGACAAATGTCCTGCATTTGGAAAACTGTGCATTGCTTTCAGTGATGCCAAGCTGCTCCCTGAAAGAAAAACCCATTTTTTTAGTAACAACACATTTCCAGCGATATTATATGGTTGTTAATCATGGAACATCACAATCTGTAAGAAATTAGAACTGAAGCATACCCAATAGGCAAAAATGGATTTAAATAGGCTGTGGCATACTACCAATAATGACTTGCATGCAAAATGTGGCATAAAAAATATTATTCAGGAAATTTAGAATGAATTTGGCCTTTGATAAATCCAAAGGCCCCAGCTCTTGGGATAAGAACTCACTACTTGACGAAAACTTCTGGGAATACTTTAAAACAATAAGACAGAAATTAGGTACAGACCAACATCTCACACAGTATACCAAGGTAACGTCAAAATGGGTGTACGATTTAGAAATAATGGGTGACGGGGGAGGAGCCAAGATGGCAGAGTACAAAGACTCACGTATGCTAGCTCCGAATCCACAGCCCATAAATTTCCTGTAAGAAGAACTCCCCACAAATTCTGGATCACTGCAAGGCGCGCAGAAACACAGTGGAAAAGATCTCCATTCCAGAGAGCCCTGGAGAGCCATCCCTGGGGTCCGTTGCGCCCCAGAAAGCGGAGCCCATCCCAGTGCTGCCCTGGCCGGGTGGCCCCAGAGGAGCAAATCTGAGCAGGCTTCAGGGACGGAATCTCCGGTGGCCGGGAAGGTCCCTCCACCCGCAGACGCTACAGGTCAGTGAGAGAGACATCTAGGCTGGCTGAGAGGGGAGCGGGGTGTCTCCCTGACTAGGGCCTCCTTGGGAGGCAGCAGCAGAGGGAGTGGCAGAGGCAGCGGTGGCCAGGACTCCCCAAGCAGGCAGGAGCTCCATTACTGAACCTCTCTGCATAAACCCCCTGAGGGAGCTGAGCCTAGGAGACGGCCCTGCCCCCCACCTGCCCCATTAACCCGAAGGTCTCTGCATGAAGTCCCTGAGGGAACTGAGCCTGGGAGGCAGCCCTGCCCCCACCCACTCCATTACTGAAGGTCTCTGCATAAAGCCCCTGAGGGAACTGAGCCTGGGAGGTGAGGCAGCCCTGCCCCGACCTGAGCACCAGAACTTAAGCTCTCATTGAATAGCAGCCGCTCCTGCCATGGAAAGCCCTGAGGCTGGGGAGCAGCATTTGAATCTCAGAGCCCAAGCACTAGCTGGGCGGATCTAGGCAGGGGTGGAAAGGAATCTCAGAAGTCAAGTAACTGACTGGGAAAATGCCCAGAAAAAGGAAGCAAAATAAGACCATAGAGAGCTACTTTCTTGGGGAAGAGATGTTCCTTCCTCCTTTCATTTCTGATGACGAAGTACAATGCTTGCCATCAGGGAAAGACGTGGAGGTCTGGGCCTCTCTATCCCAGACATCCGAGGTGGATGTCCGGTGGGCTCAGGCCATGGAAGAGCTCAAAAAGGATTTTGAAAATCAAATTAGACAGGTGGAGGAAAAACTGGGAAGAGAAATGAGAGAGATGCAAGAAAAGCATGAAAAATGGGTCAATACCTTGGTAAAGGAGACCCAAAAAAATGCTGAAGAAAATAACACCTTGAAAAATAGGCTCACTCAATTGGCAAAAGAGGTTCAAAAAGCCAATGAGGAGAAGAATGCTTTGAAAAGCAGAATTAGCCAAATGGAAAAAGAGGTTCAAAAGCTCACGGAAAGAAAATAGTTCTCTCAAGTTTAGAATGGAATAGATGGAGTCCAATGACTTTCTGAGAAACCAAGAAATCATAAAACAAAACCAAAAGAATGAAAAAATGGAAGAGAATGTGAAATCTCATTAGAAATAACGGGTGACACCATAAGAAAATGAGAAGAGCAAGGAATAGTCTGTCAGATCTAAGGGGAAGGAAAGTATTATTGACCAAACAAAAGATGGACAGCATTATAAAATGTAAAATAGACAACTGATTATATTCAATTTAAAAGCTTTTGTACAAATAAAACCAGCACAACCAAGATTAGAAGAAAAGCAGAAAGCTAGGAAACAATCTTTACAGCCAGTGTCTCTGATAAAGGCCACATTTTTCAAATATACAGAGAACTGAGTCAAATTTATAAGAATACAAGTCATTCCCCAATTGATAAATGGTCAAAGGATATGAACAGGCATTTTCAGAGGAAGGAATCAATAGGCATATGGAGAAGTGCTTTAAATCACTTTAGATTAGAGAAATGCAAATTAAAACAACTCTGCAGTACCACCTCATACCTATCAGATTAGCTAATATGACTAAAGGAAAATGATAAATGTTGGAGACGATATGGGAAATTGGGACATTAATGCACAGTTGGTAGAGTTGTGAACCAATCCAGTCATTCTGGAGAGCAATTTGGAACTATGCCCAAAGGGCTATAAAACTATGCATATCCTTTGATCCAGCAATACCACTACTACATCTATATCCCAAAGAGATCGTAAAAAAAGGAAAAAGGACCTACACGTGCAAAGATATATTTATAGCAGTCCTTTTCATGGTGGCAAAATACTAGAAACTGAGGGGATGCCCCATCAATTGGGGAATAGTTGAATAAGCCATGGTATGTGAATGTAACAGAATATTATTGTGTAATAAGAAATGATGAACAGGCAGATTTCAGAAAATCCTGGAAAGACTTGTATGAACCAATGCAAAGTGAAATGAGCAGAACCAAGAAAACATTGTACATATTAACAACAAAGTGGGTGATGATCAACTATGAATGACTCAGCTCTTCTCAGCAACACAATGATCCAGGGAAAGTACAAAGAACTCATGCAGGAAAGAAAAACTGGTAGATAAAGAATCGGTAGACTCTGAATGCAGAGCAAAGCATTTTTTCTCACTCATTTTATTCTTTTTCATGTTTTTTTTACATCTGTTTCTTCTTTCATAACTGTGACTAGAGAAATATTTTTACAGGAGCACATGTACAAACTATATCACACTGCTCACTATTTTCAGAAGAGGGAAGGGGAAGGGAGAGAAATGAGAAAAAATTGGAACCCAAAATTTTGTAAAAATGAATGCTAAAAATTTTCTTTAGAAGTAATTGGGGAAAAAACTAAAATGCTATTTAGAAAATTAAGTTGGCTAGTCACACAGCAAGAACCCAGGTAAAGAAGATTAGCCCAAATATCATTCTAGTACCCAAGGAATACCCTTTGTTTTTATGTCATACTCATTTTTAATATATTCCTCCTCCCCCTCCACCTGAGATAGCATCCTTTATAATAAAGATTTTTAAAAGAAAATAATTCATAGAAAATGACCTGACAATATATGTAATATTCTATATTCACAGTCCCCTATCTCTTAAAAAAAGGGAAAGTTCATTTTCTTAACTTCTCCAGGGCTAACCTTGGTCATTATAATTACATAGCATTCAAATTTCTCTTTTGTGCATTCTTTCTATTTAGTCTATTGCAGTTATTGTATATAATGTCTTTCTAGGTCTACTTACCTAACTTGGTATCAGTTCAAATAACTTTTCCTAGTTTTAGCAGCCTAATTCTTCATCAATTCATGTTTTCTCATGATTCCCATGATTTTTTCCCATGATTTTTCATATTAATCATTTATTATGACGCAATAGTCAATTAATGTCATGTACTACAATTTTGTCATTTACCCAATCATTGAGCACCTATTTTTTTCCCTAATTTCTTGCTACCCAAAAAAATCGCTGCAATGAGTAATCTGTATATTCATTGCATATATAGAATATTTCTTTTTGTCTTTGACCTCCTCGAGTTTGCTCATTAAGTTAAAGGGTGTGCATTTTTTAGCCACTTTTTTTTTGCATAATCTGAAATTGCTTTCCAGAATAGTTGGATCAATAAAGAACTCCACTATCAGTATATCAGGACACCTATCTTCCAACTGCTCCTCCAATGGCAACTGTTTCTATCTTTTGTCATATTTGCCAAATTGTTGGGCGTGAGGTAAAACTTCAAAGACACTTTATTTTGCATTTATATTACCAATTATTTGGAGCAATCTTTCATGTCTAAAATAATGCAATTCTTTCTTTTAGAATTATTTCTTGAGATCCTTTGACTTCCAAGAACTATCTATTGAAGAATGCTCTTAGTATTTATTTCATGAATATCAGAACCTTGTCAGATATTTAATGCAAAGATTGTTTCTCAACTGACAATTTCCTTTCTAATTCTAGATGCACTGATTTTGTTCATGTAGAAGGTTTGCTATTTCATGTAACTGAAATTGTCTATTCCATTTTTTGTGGTATCCTCTATCCCTTGCTTGGTAAATTTTCCCCATTACTTGTGAAAGGTACCCAATTTTATTCTGTTCTTTTTTTTTTTAAGTCACAGAATGTAAAATGAACTAAAGGAAGGTCAATGGCACATTGGGTGCATCTCCTATATAAAATACATGAAAGGAGAAGTTTATAGGCTGTACCACTATTATCATTTAGTCTATATCTCTTGATCTTTTCCACAAGAATGCTTTGTCAAATGTTGTGCAAAAAACCAAACTGTATTACAGTAAACTTTGTGATTCACCAGTTTAAGTGAAAAAGGGAAACAGTCTAACATAATTTCTTATTATTGAAGCAATGCTATTTTCTCATATAAGTATATGAATATATCAATATTCAATATAAAATTTACTGAGAACCAGTGATGCACAAGGCATTTTGGTAGAGGCTGAAGATACAAAGATGAAAAATGACAATGTCCCTATCCTCAAAAAGCTCACAATCTAAAATACACAATAAACTTTGAGACAAGGTAGAATATGAAAGGGACAGAAGGAGCTATGAAGATTTAAATAGACTAAGTTTAATTCACATTAAAGGTAGCACAAGAATAGAGTTTTGAAGTAAAAGAAAGATTTCAAAAGATGAAAATCCCAGAGTACACATTTCAGGCCAAGGTAACAGCCTGCACAAATTCAAGAATGCATGGAATCAAGAACATGTAGGACAAGATTAGGAAACGACTGATAGTCCAATTTAACTCAAACTTAGCTAGACTACAGATGGCCTTAAATACTGGAATATTCTATCCAAAAGCAATAAAGCCACTGTGTTATGTCAACATCAAGTGATATCAGTAGACCCTTTCACTAGGAAGATTTGGCAGTGCATGAAGAATGGATTGAAGAGGAAAGATGAGATAGGGAGGTTAGCATGCTATTATTTTTAGTTATTATATGTTAATATAATAATATTTTAATAATAGTAAATATTTATTATAATGATATAAATAATATATAAACATAATAATAATAATTAATAGTCTATATAATAGTCCACATGAGAACAGTTAGGAAGATATTATAACAGTCCAAACAAGAGATGGTAAAGACTTCCACTTAATCGGTGATAGTGTGAGTAGAGAAGAAGAGATGTATATGGGAAATAGAATACAAGTAACTGGATGGAAAACAGGGGAGTGAAGAGCAAGGAAAACCCAAAGTTGATTCCAAGGTTTTAGCTCTAAGCAATGGAGTCCACATCCACAGCTTTATTTCCTTTGCAGAAAATGCTTTCCTCAAGTCCTAAGGTCTGAATACAGTGATACAGTCAATATTCCTATCCTTCCTGTTATGAAAGCTCAGATGATATGGACATTTTCTATCAAGTTTCCCATCACTCCTATATTGCCAGCCAGGATGGAAATTCCCCTTGTTAGTTCCTCTGTCTTAAGAAGTCCTTAAGAAAAATGAAGAAACTATTTTCTGCTCTTCTTTTGGCAGAGAAAGCAATCCAGCAGATGTATAGAATTATTATTTTTCTTTTTAAAAATTACATTTTTTTCAATGAGCAAACCCACTTTCTCACCTATTCACCACTTCCTGCCCCTCCCCCACACTTCAGAATGAAAGAAAACAAAACCCTTTTTATAAATGCATATAGTCAAGCAAAATAAAATTGTGCATTGGCAATATCCTATATAGGCATATATGTCTCATTCTGTACTCCGAGTGCTTTACTTCTCTATCTGAAGGTGGGTGGAATATTTCATTAGTTCCCCTGGAATTGTGGTGGATTATTAGGCTGATTAAAGTCATTAATTCTTTCAAATGCATTTGTCTTTCCCATAATGTTGCCCTATATAAACTGTTATCCCAGTTCAGTTCACTTCACTCTGCAACACTTCGTATGTCTTCCCAGGTTTCTCTGAAACCATCTCCACCATCATTTTTTACAGCACAAGTCATTCCCCAATTAATAAGCTGCTCCTCAGAATCCTATGGTTTGCCACCTCAAAAAGAACTATAAATAATTTTGTATATTCTTTAGAATTTGTTTTGTGGACTAATTCTTCTCTTAATCCATCCTTCCTCTAATTCTCCCTTCTCCCTTTTTCTTCGTATTTCCCTCTTGAGTGACAGATATTTCCATATTCAGCTCTGTTGAGTATGCATATGTATTCTTCTCTCCTTCGACTATCTCAGATGAAAAGTTGAAGTGTCAGGACTTCCTTCCATACTCTCCTCATAGTTTGTATAGATGGCTGCTGGAGCACCCTGATTATGTGAGATAGTTTTCTTTTTCTTTTACTTTCCTTTCACTCCCCCCCCCCATAGTGTATTTCTCTTCCTCTTTCTTTCCATTCTACTTCTAAGACCATCAAAACATAACAGAACTACCACCCTAGGCCTTCTGTCTAATTACACTCCTTCTATGAAACCACACATCAACAGAGTTCAGAGGAAACACATGTAATCATCTCCCCATAATAGAATGTAAGCAGTTTATCCCTATTTAAGCCTTTATCATTGTTCATTTGTACTTATTTTTTTATGTTCTCTTAACTCCTGTGTTTGAATTTCAAAGTTTCTATACAGTTCTGGTCTTTTCATCAAGTATGTTTGGAAATTCATTTTCATGGATTGTCCATTTTTTCTCGGTGGGATTATACTCAGTTTTGCTGGATACATTATAGGCTGTAAGCCTAAATCCTATACCTTCTGGAATGTTCTGTTCTACTCCTGTGGTAGCTACTAAATTGTGTATATTCTTGACTATAATTCCTTGGTTCTTGAAATCTTTTTTTTTTTCTGGGGTGGAGGATAAAAAACTACTTGTAGTTTTTTTTTTCCCTTGTCCTGGAAGCTCTAGATTTAACTATTATGTTTTTTGCAGGTTTCTTTCTTGAGATTACATGTGGATTTTTCCTTTTTTACACTTTGCCTTCTAAGAGATCTGGGAAATTTTCTTTTAAGATTTTTTGACATATGACATCTAGAATCTTTTCTGGGTCATGACTTTCAGAGAGTCCAACGATTCTTAAATTTTTTTCTCCCCAATCTGTTTTCTAGGTCACTTGTTTTTCCTAATAAATGTTACATCTTCTATTTTTTCGAGTTGTTTGACTTTATTTTAATATTTCTTGTTGTTTCATGAAGTCATTGGCTTCTCCATTTCTAATTTTCAGGGAATTTGTTATTTGGGCAAGGTTTTGTATCTCTTGTGCCAAGCTGTTAATTCCCTTTTCAATTCTTGCTTCCACAGATCTGATTATCTTTTCTAATTTTTTTCTCTAGCATTCTCATTTCATTGATTAAAAACCATTTTTTAACTTTTTAAAACTCCTCCTTCATCTCTTCTAGGAATTCTAGTTCAATTTGTGCCAAAGCTACATTTTTCTTTGAGGTTTTGCTTGCAGATGTTTCAGAATAATTTTCTTCTTCTGAGTTTGTATGTTAAGCATTCTTGTCACCATAATAGCATCTTATAATGAGACTTTATTGCTTGTTTGTGTCCTCATTCTTCCAGCCTACTTCTTTACTTTAGACTTGATGTTAGGATTAGGCTCTATAGTTCTGGAGGGAAGGTCTGGTCTGGTCTTGTGCTGCCTTCTTGGGGTATTTAATTGAATTTTATTGAAATGAATATTATTCCAGGATACTGGGGGAGATTTCAGGATGGGGACCAGCAAGTTTTCAATGCTCCCAGAGTGGTCTGATCCAAGGCAAAGTCCGATTATTGCCTCCCTGGTATACCTCTTCAAGTCCATGACCTGGATTTAGAACTGGACAGTAGTACACTGCTACTAGGCTAAGTCACTACCAACCAGGTACGAAGCTCTGCTGGCTCAGACTGACAGAAATTTAGGCTCCTCTTTGGTCTAGAAACCCTGCCCTGCTTATTCCTCTGCAGGCTTCAGATGGAGCTGGAAGCTAGAACTGAGACCCTGCTCTATTCCTGGACTGAGAGTCACCCTGCTGCTACTTGCTTCTGAACTTGTTCCTCTCCTTGTACACAGACTAGGGCCTGCCAACATGCCTCACCTCAGAATGCTGCCCATGAGCATAGGTAACCACCTCAGTCCATCCAGGACCTATGATCTGGAACTGGGTGATGAGCAACAGAGCCACAGAGTGGCCCCTCTTCTCTTCATGGTGCCCTGTGTGGGTTTGTGGCCTCCTCTTGTCCTGGTCGACATGCTCTTCCTGGGCTCCAGTGTCTACAGACCTCCATTTTCCTATGTGGACCAAGACTGAGAAAACAATTCATTGCAACTTTTTCTAGGCTTTTCCTATCAGAATTTGTTCTGGTATATTTTCTAGATCTGTTAGAAAATGATAAAGGGTGGTTTTGGGGAGGAAAGTGGGGTGGGGTGCTTACTGTATTACTTTTTGCTTTTCTGCCTTTTTGGCTCTATCTCAGTTCAGCCATCTTGGCTCTGACTCCCATCACTATCAACATCATTTCTTTGCCAGGCTTGTGATGTTTCCCAAATTCTTTATATCTTCTTTTTGTCCAAGTACTCTGTAATATGTTCTGACAACAATATTCCTTCAGTTTCTGTATTCATTGAGCCTATCTAAATGCTCTCATGCTTCCTGCCTACCTCAAGTTCTTGGATTGAATCATATGAGTACATCTCCTTTATATACAATGGAATACCTTTCTAGAAGAATATTCCAGTCATAAGTCTCAGATCCTTCAAAACTGCAAGGATATCCATGAGATCAGGTTTGCCTTGTGGTGTTTACATCTCTAATTCATCATGCATGTTACCCTTACTTTGTAAACTTCTGGGCATCTTTACAGGTATTCTTATTATTAGATTACTTTCAAGGGCAATGGTTTTTAAACTTTATGGAACAAACCACTACTTTTTTTAATCAAAAATTGATATTTGTTGTTGTTGTTCAGGCAATTAGTCATGTCCAGCTCTTCATGTCAATACTGTCCATGGAGTTTTCTTGGCAAAGACACTAGAGTGGTTTGCCATTTCCTTCTCCAGGGGATTAAGGCACACAGAGATTAAGCGACTTTCCCAGAGTCACATATTTAGTAAGTTTCTGAGGCTGAATTTGAACTTCCCAACTCCAGGCCCATCAACTCTATCTATTGAACCACCTACCTACCTTTAAAAATTATTATACCATCCCATGTTTTTCATAGAACAATCTATGCAAATAATTCCTAGGTAGTATTTTATTCAAGTAAAATTACATTTTTTACAACTTTAAAATAACAAATCATACATATAAATATATTATTCATATCTGACAGAAAAATATTTTATGGTTTTCATATTTATATTATGAAATGCTAACCATGATAATAACATAGGTAGACCTTTGTTATGGTATAACATTTCTCAAAATGTGATAATATTTATAATATTGCCACCTGTAGTTCTTTTTAACCATTAATCAACATCAATATTTAGTCTTTAAAACTACCACAGAAAAGTCCATTTCATATAAATGAAAGATAATAATCTTATTATCTTAATTATAGTAAAATTTGTACCACCATGATAAAGAGAATTCTTTATTCAGAGGCAGTTAAAGAAAAGAGGATTTCTTGGGCTCAGATGCTTCTTTCAGTATAACCACAAGACAAATCTCTTAACTTTTCTTGTTTAGATAGAATAAAGACCAAATAAACCATACTTATGAGTGGCAAATGGATTTCTTGTTTAGTTATATTTAGAAACATATTTCTTCAAAATAAACTGAGAATTGCTTTAGATTATTAAGAGAATAAGTAGGACAGAGCCAAGATGGCAGAGTAGAAAGACAAAAAAAAATGTAGACTCTCCCCACACAGCCCATAAAACACCTGTAAAGAGGGACTCTCAACAAATTTTGGAGCAGCAGAAGTGGAGAACAACAGAGTGGAGGCGATTTCCAGCACACGGTGATGTGAAAGGCCCATAGCAAACGTCAGTTACACCTGATGAGGAGCAGAACAGGGACCCCAGCCAAGCCTTGCCCACAAGGAACTGCTCATGAACAGCCCTCGGGGGAAGAATCTCCAGTCATGGAATCCCCAGTCGCAGCAGAGGGTCCTCAGATCCCTCAACCCACAGGTGCCAAAGGTCAGTGACAGGGCTTTTTTCTCAGCTGGCCAGGAATGGAGAAGGGCCTTCACACAGCCCCAGCCTCAGGCAGTGGCCTGCAGAGGCGACTTCAGGCAGGAGGCAGCCCCTACAGCAGCCTCAGACTATTGCTGGATCATAAAAACCCCTGGGGACACTGAGGGAGCTGGTCGTTGTCTCATACTGAATGGTGGCCCTACCCCCACAGCTTGACTGAATCCCACCCCCACCCCCCCAGTGCTAGCTTGGGGAACTGGAGGGCAGATGCCTGTGAAGAGGAAAGTCTGCTATGATTCTGGGCACAAAAATCCTTCCCTGCACCCAGACCAGTACACCCTTTTTGTGCCACCTTGGAGGAACTGAGATCTTACAGATTCCCAGAGTACACCCTACTATTGACAAAGGACCCAAAAGTCAAGCAACAGGTTGGGAAAATGCCCAAAAAACGGGCAAAAAAATAAGACCATAGAAGGTTACTTTCTTGGTGAACAGATATCTCCTCCCATCTTTTCTGATGAAGAAGAACAATGCTTACCATCAGGGAAAGACATAAAAGTCAAGGCTTCTGTATCTCAAACATCCAAAATAAATATTCAATGGGCTGAGGCCATGGAGGAGCTCAAAAAGGATTTTGAAAAGCAAGTTAGACAGGTGGAGGAAAAACTGGGAAGAGAAATGAGAGAGATGCAAGAAAAGCATGAAAAGCAGGTCAACACCTTGCTAAAGGAGACCCAAAAAAATACTGAAGAAAATAACACCTTGAAAAATAGGCTCACTCAATTGGCAAAAGAGGTTCAAAAAGCCAATGAGGACAAGAATGCATTCAAAAGCAGAATTAGTCAAATGGAAAAGGAGGTTCAAAAGCTCACTGAAGATAATAGTTCTTTCAAAATTAGAATGGAATAGATGGAGGCTAATGACTTTATGACAAACCAAGAAATCACAAAATAAAATGAAAAGAATGAAAAAATGGAAGATAATGTGAAATATCTCATTGGAAAAAGAACTGACCTGGAAAATAGATCCAGGAGAGACAATTTAAAAATTATGGGACTACCTGAAAGCCATGATCAAAAAACAGAGCCTAGACATCATCTTTCATGAAATTATCAAGGAAAAACTGCCCTGAGATTCTAGAACCAGAGGGCAAAATAAGTATTCAAGGAATCCATCAATCACCGTCTGAAAGAGATCCAAAAAGAGAAACTCCTAGGAACATTGTGGCCAAATTCCAGAATTCCCAGGTCAAGGAGAAAATATTGCAAGCAGCTAGAAAGAAACAATTCCAGTATTGTGGAAAATACAATCAGGATAACTCAAGATCTAGCAGCTTCTACATTAAGGGATTGAAGGGCATGGAATAGGATATTCCAGAAGTCAAAGGAACTAGGACTCAAAACAAGAATCACCTACCCAGCAAAACTGAGTATAATACTTCAGGGGAAAATATGGTCTCTTTCAATGAAACAGAGGACTTTCAAGCATTCTTGATGAAAAGACCAGAGCTGAAAAGAAAATCTGACTTTCAAACACAAGAATGAGAAGAAGCATGAAAAAGTAAACAGCACAGAGAAGTCAATAAGGGACTTACCAAAGGTGAACTGTTTACATTCCTACATGGAAAGACAATATTTGTAACACTTAAAACTTTTCAGTATCTGGGTAGTTGGTGGGACCACACACACACACATACACACGCACACACACACAGCATAGGGTGAATTGAATAGGATGGGACCATATCTTTAAAAAATGAAATTAAGGGTTGAGAGAAATATATTAGGAGGAGAAAGGGAGAAATGGAAAGGGGCAAATTATCTCTCATAAAAGAGGCAAGTAAAAGACTTCAGTGGAGGGAAAAAGAGAGAAGATGAGAGAAAAAACATGAAGCTTACTCTCATCACATTCGACTAAAGGAAGGAATAAAATGCACACTCATTTTGGTATGAAAACCTATCTTACAGTACAGGAAAGTGAGGAAGAAGGGGATAAGCAGGGTGTGGGGGATGATGGAAGGGAGGGCAGTGGGAGGAGAAAGCAATTTGAAGTCCACACTCTTAGGGAGGGACAGGATCAAAAGAGAGAATAGATGCAATGGTGGGCAAGACAGGATAGAGGGAATTATAGTTAGTCTTACACAACACGACTATTATCAAAGTCATTTGCAAAACTACACAGATATGGCCTACATTCCCCAAAGGGAATGGGTGGGGAGGGACGGATGAAGAGAAGTTGGAATTCAAAAGTTTTAGGAACAACTGCTGAGTATTGTTCTTGCAACTAGGAAACAGAAATACAGGTAATGGGGTATAGAAAGTTACCTTGCCCTACAGGACAAAAGAGAAGATGAGGATAAGGGAAGGAAGGGATGTTAGAAGGGAGGGCAGATTGGTGATAGAATGCTCGGCATTTTGGGGTAAGGGGAGGGGAGAAATTGGGAGAAAATTTGGAACCCAAAATTTTGTGGAAATGAATGTTGAAGTGTTAAATAAATAAATTTTTTTAAAAAAGAGAGAGAATAAGTAGGTCTTTCTTCTATTTCATTTACAGAATAGAAAATGTTAAATGAGGAAATATTATTTGAAATTTTACTTATCTATACCTCTTTTCAAAATTTTTATGCTCCTGACTTTCTTTATGTATATAAGAATTTGTATTGACTTATTTCAGGTATTCATTTTTTCGAAAGTATCCAAAAACTACACTAGTCTCAGGGAAAAATTTCTTTTATAATATGAATTTGCTTCAGCTTTACCATGATCATCAAGAAAATGGCAATTTCTTCTTTCAGCTCAAAAATCCATCAAAGTACTTTGGCACAAGAAAGTCAAAATATTTCACAAAACAGACATTCACTCTTATTTGTAGACCTATTTCTTCCTGACATTGACTGAGTTCTATCAATGTAAAATCCAATATAATTCTCTCACATTATATTATTTTCATTTTTTAAAATGTCAATTGCATTTAAATTTTCTCTTTATATACCTATCAGCCAGTCTGGAAAATAAATCTTCCCTAACATTAATTTCAACAACAAATCACATGTATCTAACCAAATGATATCTTTAATTAGATCTATTGCTTCATCCGTTAGCAATGCAAAGGAAAAGATTTTAATTTCTCAATCAAGTCAAAGATCTTGAGACATAAAAGCATGCTTCCTTTACACTGCAGTATTTGGAAGTAGAATCATTTGAACTACTTTGAATATGATTCACCAAATATTAGTGTAACCACATCAATAGCTCCAGATAAACCAAAATTTGTCCCACTAAATGAGGCTTTTCACATTTGACAATTATACAAGCAAACTGTATGATCCAAGCAATTACTTTACCATCACATTTTTAAAGTTTGCTCTAGTTTATTAAAAGCATCTAATTTTCTCTTTAAAATATTCTTACTTTGACAATACATTCTGCATACACACTTTCAAGAGGTTTCAATTTGGTAGGTTTCATTGATGATAAAGAATTGACAGAAAACAAAAAGAAATTTCTCCTCTCCATTGTACGTAGTGTAATTGTACTTATGAATCCCAGTGATAATTGTACCAGATCATATCTCCTAAATTTGGACTTTTACTTCATGTTTCTAGATTTCTACCACATAATCTGTCTCAATGTTTTTTGCTTATTTTGGTTTCAGCTCTTCCAGTGAATTTGGTCTTCAAAATGGTTAAAAATTTATCCCTCATGAACAAATATCATTAAAGATACATGTGACAGGAAAATGTAGTGAACTGGTCACATAGTAAGGAATAGCAATTAATGGTAAACCCAAGTGTTGAAATCCACAAAATATCCAAAGATCTATAGGAAGGCCTCCAATGCAAAGGATCAGCAAACTATATGCTTCTGTACAGTTCACAGTTAAAATTAAGTTTTACATCTTAAGATAAAAGTTTTAATGTATTTTATAAGAAAAAACTGTTCTTAGTAAACAGACCTGTACAAAAGCAGGAAGTAGGGCAAGAAATGACCCTCAGGCTATAGTTTGCTGGCTCCCTCTCTAGTATACCGTGAGTGTTCATTCTTTGTTTCCGAAGAAGAACATGCCATCAGAGAATTAATGACATGACTTGCACTTGACTTTGTTTTGAGTAAGGAAGGGCTGTACAAATCACCAGCCTCACTTCTCCTCCAGAGTCATCTGAATCCAGTGACCAGATATTCATCAGGATGACTGGAGATGACCCAGGATGAGGCAATTGGGGTTAAGTGATTTGCCCAAGATCACACAGCTGATGAGTGTCAAGTGTCTGAGGTGAGATCTAAACTCAGGTGCTCCTGACTCCTGCTCTGGTGCTCTATCCACTGCACCACCTAGCTAAGTATCTTTAGAGGAAGGCTAGTGCTGTATGTAATTTTATTGTCCCTTATAATACTTATTTTTGCACTAGTCCTCCTCTCAACTCCCAATAACAGACTGTAATTCAGTTCAATTCACCTACCAACAGATTCTAGCATCAGTACCTTGTACATATTAGATACTACATAAATATTCATTGAGTGAATTGAATCAGAGGCAGTGATCTTGTCACTCCTGAGCTCATGATAAGCAAAGAATGACTAGGCATAATCTGACATGTACTCTAGCATTTAGGCTGATAGATTCCAAGATTTCAGAGACAGCATAGGTAGGTTGCCATAACCTATGACTCTAAAAGGGAAGTCAGCTCAGGAAGACTCAAGGATTATTGGACTACCTGAATTATAAGAATTATTTGAACTACCTGAAAGTTATGATCAAAGAAACTGCCTAGACATCATATTTTAAGAAATTATAAAAGAAGGGGGCAGAGCCAAGATGGCAGAGGAGAAAGATGCATATACTCTAGTGCTTCCCCCACAACCCACAAAATGCCTGTAAAAAGGACTCTCACAAACTATAGAGCAGCAGAAGCCATAGAATAACAGAGCAAAAGAGGTTTCCAGTCAAAGGTAACCCGGAAGGCTGAGAGGAAAGGTCTATCTCATGGGAGGCTAAGCGGAATAGAGCAGAGTTCAGCCCAGGTCATGCGGCACTGGGAGGATGAGGACCTGAACAGACCTCTGGGAAGAGCTCCTAGCAGGGAGGGTCCCAGATACCTCAACTCACAAGCAACAAAGAAAGCACCAAAGGTCAGTGGGGGAGGGCTTTCCCAGCTGGGCAGGACCAGGGTTTCTTCAGCAATAGCCCCAGGTGACAGCAGAGGCCCTGGCAGCAGACTGCAGGTAGCTACTGAGGCCAAGAAGCAACCTGAGTCCATTGTTCAGGCAGCTCAGCTTAAAGTCTCTGGTGGTAGGGAGCAGTTGATCTAAACCTCAGCCCTGAGTGACAGCCCCATCCCACCCAAAGCCCAGGGGAACCCAGCAGCCAAGTCTAATCTCTTGATAAAGGATTCAGAAGTCAAGTTAATGGCTGAGAAAATTCCCAAAAGAAGGGAAAAAATAATACCATACAAGATTATTTTCTTGGTGAACAGGTGTCTCCTCTAATCCTTTCAGATGAGGAAGAACAAGGCTATCACAAAAAGTTAAGACCTCTGCCTCCAGGGCCTCCAAAATTAACTTAAACTCAGCTCAGGCAAAGGAAGAGCTTGAAAAGCAAGTTAGTAGCTTGCCAAAGGAGAACCAAAAAAAAATACTGAGGGAAATAACATCTTTAAAAAGAGGCTAACTCAATTGGGAAAAGAGGTACAAAACGTTGATGAGGAGGAGGCATTAAAAAGCAGAATTAGCCAAATGAGGAGAAGGTTCAAAAGTTCACTGAACAAAATAATTTGCTGAAAGAGAGAACTGAATTCAAAGAAATGAATGACTATGAGATAAACCAAGTAGCTAAAAAATGAAACCAAAAGTTTGAAGAAACAGGAGATAATATAAAACATCTCATTGGAAGAACAACTGACCTGGAAAATAGATCCAGGAGAGACAATATAAAAATTATGGGACTACCTCAAAGCCATGATCAAAACAAGAGCCTAGATATTATTTTCCATGAAATTATTGAGGAAAACTATCCTGATACTCTAGAACCAGAGGGCAAAATAAATATTGAAAGAATCCACCGATCATCTGCTGAAAGAGACCAGAAAAGAGAAACTCATAGAAATATTGTGGTCAAATTTCAGAGTTCCAAGGTCAAAGAGAAAATACTGCAAGCAGCCAGAAAGAAACAATTCGAGTACTGTGAAATACAATACAGGATCTGGCAGCTTCTACATTAAGGGTTAGGAATAGGATATTCCAGAAGTCAAAGGAACTGGGACTAAAACCAAGAATCATCTACCCAGAAAAATCTGAGTATAATACTTCAAGGGAACAAATGGTCATTCAATGATATAGAGGACTTTCAAGCATTCATGTTGAAAAGACCAGAACTGTATAGAAAATTTGACTTTCAAACACAAAAATCAAGAGAAGCTTGAAAAGGTAAACAGGAAAGAGAAATCATAAAAGACTTTCTAAAGCTGAACTGTTTACATTCCTACATGGAAAGAAAATATTTATAACTCTTGAGACTTTTCTCAGTATTTGGGTAGGTGGAGGGATTGTACACGTGCGTGCGTGCACACACACACACACACACACACAGAGTACAGGCTATGTTGAATCAGAAGAGATGATATCCACAAAAAAATATATATATATATAAAATAAAAATTAAGGGGTGAGGGAGGAAAATACTGGGAGGAGAAAGGGAAAATGGAATTGGGCAGGCTGTAACTCATAAAAGAGATAAAGAGAAATCTTGTTCAATGGAGAAGAAAAGAGAGAAGAGGAGAGGGGAAAAGTGAAGCTACTCTCTCCACATCTGGCTTGAGGGAATAACACGTTAACTAAATTTAGTATGAAAATTTGTCTTATAGAGGAAAGTAGAGGAGGAGGTGACAAGTGGGGTGAGGGAAGTGATAGAAGGAAGGGCAAATGGGAGAAGGGAGTAACTAGAAATAAATATTTTTGGGAATGGACAAAGTCAAATGAGGGAATAAAAATAAGGGTGTATAGAGTAGGATAGAGAGCAATATAGTTAGTATTACACAACACGATTATTATGGAAGTCTTCTGCAAAATAACATATATTTAGTCTGTATTGAATTGCTTGCCTTCTCAGTGGGGATGGGTAGAGAGGGAGAGAGGGAAAGAAGGTGGAATTCAAAGTATTAGAAACAAATGTTGAGAATTATTATTGCATATAACCGAGAAATAAGAAACACAGATTATGGGGTACAGAAATTTATCTTGCCCTACAAGAAAAGAGAGAAGGTGGGCATAAGGGAAGGGTGGGGTGTGATAGAAAGGAGGGCTCAATGAGGGAAGGGGTAATCAGAATGCAAGGAATTAGGGGGTGGGGAGAGGGGAGAGTTGGTGAGAAAAATTGGACATGTTACAAAGTTATGTAAAAGCAATTAGTGTTAAAACAATTGACTGAATTAATTACTGAGACTAAATCAGAGATATCTTTAGATTGGGGAAATGAATTTTAGTCTGAATCTCCTAGAGGCAGGTAACCTCGGGTAAAATTTGGCATTGATGGAAAAGTTAAGGCTTTAATGGTAAATTTGATTTTATGATTGTTATTTAAGCAGGAACTAGATCAGGTACAGAAAGGCATGTAAGCCACTTAAGGCTTGCCTCAAAAGATGTTCCTTAGTCAATGTGAAATTATAGTCATATCTGAAACCTGGTCATTGGAACTTGCTATTTTAAGATGCTATGGGACTATCAAGTGACTGTTCTAAGTATAACTCCAGGTATAGATAGCAAGAAAGGAGGTCTGAGCCATAATGCCAGTAAGCCTGTGAAATGCTGGTAGGAACTGAAAAAGGTGATATCATGGGAAGGGTGAGAGAGCAGCTGTTCAGCGTGGGTTCAGGTAGGATTCTCCTGATTCAAATTCAAATTCAATACATAGCCTGTACTGTGTGTGTGTGTGTGTGTGTGTGTGTGCGCGCGTGCACGCACGTGTAGAATCCCTCCTCTAAGTCTGACTGAATGAAAGTTGACAATCTACTCCTGCCTAGAAGTGATGTGAAGTTGGGGAGATATTTTTTTCCCTGCAATGTCCCTACTCTTAGTGGCAATTTCCTATAGTCAAAAGATTTGTAAGCTTAATACCAGATCAATTAAATTAGATTGTTGGTAGGGGAACATCCAAGGTTAAGTCTAAAATTAAGCTATTAGGCTTGGGACTACAGACCAACCACACTAAGTTAGGATTCTCTAATTCTTAGTAATAGTGTGGAGACAATTAGGTCAAGGGCTTATGAAGTTAGCACACATAGTTATTATTTGTGTCTCAGTTGGATAATGTTAAAAAAAATCTGTTTGTGGTCTATAGTGTAAATGCTTCAAAAGAAATATCACCTGACCAAAGGTTGGAATTGTCTTATGTGATATGAACTGGGTTAAAAATGAAAATTAAAAAAATTAGAAACTATAAAAGAAATCCAGCATCCTAGAACTAGAGAATAAAATAAAAATTTAAAGAATCTACTGATCACCTCCCAAAAGAGATCCCAAAATGAAAACTCCCAGAAATATTATAGCTAAATTCCAGAGCTCCTGGGTGAAACAGAAAGTGCATCAAAAAGCCAACCAAGAATAACCCACCCAGCAAAACTGAGTATAATCTTTTGTGGGGGGAGGTAGGGAGAATGAATATTTAATGAAATAGAGGACTTTCAAGGATTCCTGATGAAAAGACTACAGATGAGTAGAAAACTTGACTTTCAAATGTAAGACTCAAGAGAAATGTAAAAAAGTAAATATGAAAGAGAAATCATGAGACTCAATAAGTTTCAAGTTTTTAAATGTTTATTTTTAGTTTTCAACATTCATTTCTACACAATTTTGAGTTCTAAATTTTCTCCCCATCTCTCCTCTCCCCCCCCCCCCCCGAAAACACTGTGCATTCTGATTATCACTTCACCCAATCTGCCCTCCCTTTATCACATTCCTCCCTTCCCTTATCCCCATCGTCTCTCTTTTCTTTTAGGGCAAGATAGATTTCTATACCCCATTACCTGTATTTTTTTATTTCCCAGTTGCATGCAAAAACAATTCTCAACATTCATTCCTAAAACTTTGGCTTCCAACTTCTCTCCCTTCCTCCCTCCCCACCCATCCCCACTGTGAAGGCAAGCAATTCAATACAGACTATATATGTGTAGTTTTGCTAAAAACTTCCATAATACTCATATTGTATAAGACTAACTATATTTCCCTCCATCCAATCCTGTCCCCCCATTTATTCTATTCTCTCTTTTGACCTTGTCCCTCCCCAAAAGTGTTTGCTTCTAATTCCTCCCACTTGCCCTCCCTTCTATCATCCCCCACCCCACTTATCCCCTTCTCCCTTACTTTCCTGTAGTGTAAGATAGATTTTCACACCAAATTGAGTGTGTATGTTATTCCCTCCTTAAGCCAAATGTGACGAGAGTAAACTTCACTTTTTTCCTCACATCTCCTCCACTTTCCCCTTCCTTTGACAGAGCTTTTTTCTTGTCTCTTTTATAAGAGATAATTTGCCCCATTCCATTTCTCCCTTTCTCTTCCCAATATATTCCTCTCTCACCCCTTAATTTTATTTTTTTTAGATATCATCTCTTTCTATTTAACTCACCCTGTGCTCTGCCTATATATGTATGTGTGTTTGTGTGTGTATGTATGTATGTATATATATATGTGTGTGTATGTATATATATGTGTGTGTGTATATGTATATATACATACATATATGTATATATACATATACACACATATATATACACACACATATATGTATGTATGTGTATAATCCCTCCAACTACTCAAATACTGAGAAAAGTTTCAAGAATTACAAATATTATCTTTCCATGTAGGAATGTAAACAGTTCAACTTTAGTAAGTCCCTTATGATTTCTCTGTCCTGTTTACCTCTTCATGCTTCTCTTGATTCTTGTGTTTGAAAGTCAAATTTTCTATTCAGCGCTGGTCTTTTCATCAAGAATTCTTGAAAGTCCTCTATTTCATTGAATGACCATTTTTTTTCCCTTAAGTATTAAACTCAGTTTTGCTGGCTAGGTGATTCTTGGTTTTAATTCTAGTTCCTTTGACTTCTGGAATATCATAGTCCAAACCCTTTAATCATTTAATGTAGAAGCTGCTAGATCTTGTGCTATCTTGATTGGATTTCTACACAACACTCGAATTGTTTCTTTCTAGCTGCTTGCAATATTTTCTCCTTGACCTGGAAACTCTGGAACTTGGCTACAACATTCCTAGGAGTTTCTCTTTTTGGATCTCTTTCAGGAGGTGATCAATGGATTCTTTCAATATTTATTTTACCCTCTGGTTCTAGAACATCAGGGCAGTTTTCCTTGATAATTTCATGAAAGATGATGTCTAGGCTCTTTTTTTGATCATGGCTTTCAGACAGTCCTATAATTTTTAAAATGTCTCTCCTGAATCTATTTCCCAAGTCAGTTGTTTTTCGAATGAGATATTTCACATTATCTTCTATTTTTTCATACTTTTGGTTTTGTTTTGTAATTTCTTGGTTTCCCATAAAGTCATTAGCTTCCATCTGTTCCATTCTAACTTTTAAAGAACTATTTTCTTCAGTGAGCTTTTGGACCTCCTTCTCCATTTGGCTAATTCTGCTTTTTAAAGCTTTCTTCTCCTCATTGACTTTTTGAACCTCTTTTGTCAATTGAGTTAGCCTATTTTTAAAGCTGTTATTTTCTTCAGCATTTTTTGGGTCTCCTTTAACAAATTGTTGACTCACTTTTCATGGTTTTCTTGCATTGCTCTCATTTCTCTTCCCAGTTTTTCCTCCACATCTCTTACTTGATTTTCAAAATCCTTTTTGAGCTCTTTCATGGCCTGAAACCACTGTATATTTATTTTGAAGGTTTTGGATGTAAAAGCCTGGATTTTTATGTCTTCCTCTGAGGGTAAGCATCGTTCTTCCTCATCTGAAAGGATGGAAGAAAATATCTGTTCGCCAAGATGGTAACCTTCTATAGTCTTGGTTTTTTTTTTCCTTTTTGAGGGGATTTTCCCAAGAAATTACTTGACTTTTGAATCCCTTATCAAGAGGAGGGTACACTCTGGGGACCTGTAAGTTCTCAGTTCCTCCAACATGACACAATCAAGGGAGAGGAGTTTACTGCTCTCCTGGCCTGCACTCTGGTCTTAGAACTACTGCAAACTTTTCTGCCCTGGATCTTTGAAGCTGTCTTTGGTGTTTGTGGGTTGAGGAATCTGGGAACCAAAGCTGCTGCCAGGGATTTCACCTATGAGGCCTGTTTTGGTTCTGTTCCTGCCGATGCCACGCTGCCCAGGCTACACTGGGCTGTGCTCTACTCTGAAACTGGTGCAATAGAGCTTTTCTGTCCATTATCTACGAGTGGGGTTTCATCTCCACAGTTGCCTCCAGCTCCACCACACCAGCATGTTCCTCCTCACCCCAGGACTACCACTCAGGACTGAGATCCAGATTAGCCACTTGATTCCCCCAGGGACTTTAGGTGAAAGACTCCTAAAATGGGCACTGTGCTGCAGCAACTGCTGCCACCCTGGGGCCACTGGGACCAGACTGCATTCCCTTCTCACCCAGGTGAAAGTGCTTTCTCACTGACCTTTGAAGCTGTCTTTGGTGTTTGTGGGTTGAATAATCTGAGAACCGAACTTCCTGCCTGGGATTCCACTCCGAGGCCTGCCTGGGCTGCATGGCCAAGGCTGGGCTGCACTCTGAGGGCTGCACTCTGCTCTGAGCCTGGTGTGATTCCTGTCCCCTTTTCAGGATGTCTTGGTTAGAAATCTCTTTTACTCTGTCATTTTGCAGCTTCTGCTGTTCTAGAAGTTGTTTAGGGTCATTTTTTACAGGTACTTTATGGGCTATGGGGGAAAGCATCTTGCATGTGCATATTTCTACTCTGCCATCTTGGCTCCACCCCCACACACACACTTTTTATAATCATATACGGGAAGATGATATATGTTAACTCCTAAGAACTTTATCAATTTAGGATAGTTAGAAGGACTCTACATTAGATAGAGGACATGAAAGTGAGTCAATTATGTTAGGATGATCTCAAAAAAAATGAGTCAATGAGAAAGAGGGATGTACTGACAAAAAGGGGAAGGGAGAGGAAGAATAGGAAAAATTATCTCATGTAAGAGACAAACAAGGAATAACTTTTGTAGTGAAAGGGAATATGGCAGCAGGGGACAAAGGGAATGCTTGAACCTTAATCTCATGTAAACTGACTTAACAAGAGAAGACTATATATACATGTGTGTGTGCATGTATACATGCACACACACTTACTCAACTGGATACAGAAATCAATCTAACATAACAATGAAATAGGACAGGGAGAAAATGGGGAGTGGAGGCAATACCAAAGGGAGGTGATAAAAGTGAGGAAGCAGTAACCAGAAGTAAAACACATTTTAGGCAAGAGATGATAAAAAGAGGGGGAGGAAGACTAAACAGAAGAAAGTAGAATGGAGGAAAATATAGTTAGTAATTATAACTGAATGTGAATGAAATGAATTTATTCATAAAATGGAAGTTAATAGAATGAATCAGAAACCAGGATCCAGTGATATGTTATTTACCAGAAACACACGAAAGAGAAAGCCACATACAGAGTTAAAATAAGGGGCTGGAGAAGAATTGCTTATGATTCAGCTAAATGTTTTTTTTAATGCAGAGAGAGCAATCATGATCTCAGACAAAGCAAAATCAAAAGTAGACCTAATTAAAAGAGATAAGCTGAGAAACTACATCTTACTAAAAGTCACCATAGTAGATGAAGTAATATCAATACTAAATATATATGAACCAGATGGCATAGCATCCCAATTCTTAAAGAAAAAGTTAAATGAGTTAGAGTAGGAAACAGTAAAATTATACTAATAAGAAACCTCAACTCTCCTCTCTCCAAAGTAGACAAATCTAGCCATTAAAAAATAAGAAAGAAGTTAAGGAGATGAATAGAATTTTGGATAAGTTAGATATGACAGACCTATGAAGAAAACTGAATGGGAATAGAAAGGAGGATAATTATTTCACAATGGCATGTGGCACCTTCATAAAAACTGACCATGTATTAGGGCATAAAAACCTCACAATCAAATATTAAAAAAACCCAAATATTAAAAGCACCACTTTCAGACCTTAAGGAATAAAAATTTTATTCAATAAAAGGCTGTGGAAACATAACTTTAAAATTAAGCGGAAGCTAAATAATATAATTCTAAGGAATGGGTGGGTCGAAGGACAAATCATAGAAATAATCAATAATTTCATTAAAAAGAATGACAACGATGAGACAACACACCAAAATTTGTGGGACACAGTCAAAGAAGTACTTATGGATAAATTTATCTCTAAACACATATATCAATGAGACAGAAAGAGCAAACCAATGAATTGGACATGCAACTAAAAAAACTTGATAAAAGAACAAATTAAAAATCTCAATACCAAATCCTAAAATTTAAGGAGGAAATTAACAAAATTAAAAACAAAGGAAAATTAAAATAATAAAACCAGAAGCTGGTTTTATGAATAAACAATAGAATAAACTATTTATTAATTTGATTTTTTTTAAAAGAAAAAAACAAATTACCAATATAAAAAATAAAAGTGCAAAGGCACCACCAATGAAGATTAAGTTAAAGTAATTATTAGGAGCTATTTTACCCAATTCTATACCATAAATCTGACAATCCAAGTGAAATGGGTATATGTTTACAAAAAACTGCCCAGTTAGAGAAGAAAGAGAATACTTAAATAATCCTATCTTAGAAAATGAAATTGAATAAGCCATAAATGAGCTTCCCCCAGAAAAAAATCCCCAGGAGCAGATGGATTTACAAGCAAATTATGCTAAACATTAAGGAGCAATTAATCCCAATATTATATAAACATTTGAATGGTTTTGATACCTAAACCAGGGAGAGCAAAGACAGAAAGAAAACTATACACCAATTTTCCTAATGAACATTGATGGAAAACTTTTAAATAAACTATTAGCAAAAAGATTACAGAAATATGTCAAAAATATTATGCACTATGACTAAAAGAATTTATGCCAGGAATGTAGGACTGATTTAATATTAGAAAACTAAACACATCATTAATCACACCAACAACAAAAACAACCAAAATCATATGATTATCTCAATAGATGCAGAAAAAAGCTTTTGACAAAATATGACACCTACTCTTATTAAAAGCACTAGAAAGCATAAGAATAAGATGAGCCTTTCTTAAAATGATAAGGAGTATTTATCTAAAACCAAGAGCAAGGATTACCTATAATGTGAATAAACTAGAAGATGCTCCAGTAAGATCAGGGATGAAGTAAGGATGTCCATTACCACCACTATGATTCAGTACTGTGCTAGAAATGCTAGCCATTACAATAAGACCAAAAAAAAAAAAAAAAAAACCCCAAACAAACAAATTAGAGGAATAAAAAACAGTCCATGAGATAACAAAACTATCACTCTGCAGATATTATGATGATATACTTAAGAACACTAGCAAATCAACTAAAAAACTAGTTGAAACAATTAACAACTTTGTCGAAGTTGCAGGATATAAAATAAACCAACATAAATCATCAACATTTTTATATGTATCACCAACAAAACTCAGCAGGAAGACATAGACAAATTCTATTTTAAATAGCTACAGACATCAAGAAATATCTGGAATTCTACATGCCCAGACAATCACAGAAATCAAGTGAATGCAATTAAAAAACACTTTTTAGGGGGCAGAGCCAAGATGGCGGAGTAGAAGGACGCACGTTTACGAGCTCCGAAACCAAAGCCCATGGAATTAATGTAAAAAGAGACCCCCATAACTTCTGGGTCAATACAAGGTGTGCAGAAACGGAGTGGAAGAGATTTCCGTTCCAGGGAGCCCTGGAGACCCGTCCCCAGGGTCCATCGCGCCCCGGAAAGCGGACCCCACCCCCAGTGCTGCCCTGGGCACGGCCCCAGAGAAGCTGACCTGAGCAGGCTTCAGAGACAGAAGCTGCAGCAGCCGGGAAAGTCCCTCCGCCCACAGAAGCTACAGGTCAGTGAGAAAGAAGGCTGGGCTGGACGAGAGGGGGAGCAGGGCGTCTCCGTGACTCGGGCCCCCTCGGGAGGAAGCGGCAGCGGCAGAGACGGGGACAGGAAGCAGCAGAGGCAGAGGCGTGGGCGGCGGCTGAGGCGGCAGCGGCCCAGGACTCAGGAATCCCCCAGAAGCAGGCAGGATCTTCATTACGGAAGGTTTCTGCATAAAACCTGACAGAGCTGAGCCTGGGAGATGGCCCTGCTCCCACCCCGCTCTATTACTGAAGGCCTCTGCATAAAGCCCCCGAGGGAACTGAGCCTAGGAGGCAGCCCTGCCCCCACCCCAGCGCCAGAACTAAAGCTTGCCGCGGAAAGCCCATTTGAATCTCAGAGGCCAAGCACTAGCTGGGTGGATCCAGGTGGGGGGTGGAAAGGAATCTCAGAAGGCAAGTAACTGGCTGGGAAAATGCCTAGAAAAGGGAAGAAAAATAAGACTATAGAGAGTTTTTTCCAACAAATGCAAATGATCCCGACCTTCGGATCTGACGAAGATGAGGACGTATTCTTGCCATCAGGGAAAGACGTGGAGGGAGGGGCCTCAGTACCCCAGACACCCCAGGGGGGTGGCGGGTGGGCTCAGGACTTGGAAGAGCTCAAAAAGGATTTTGAAAAGCAAGTTAGACAGGTGGAGGAAAAACTGGGAAGAGAAATGACACAGATGCAAGAAAAGTATGAAAAACGAGTCAATACCTTGGTAAAGGAGACCAAAAAAAATGCTGAGGAAATTAACACCTTGAAAAATAGGCTCACTCAATTGGCAAAAGAGGTTCAAAAAGCCAATGAGGAGAAGAATGCATTCAAAAGCAGAATGAGCCAAATGGAAAAAGAGGCTCAAAAGCTCACTGAATTTAATAGTTCTCTCAAAATTAGAATGGAGCAGATGGAGTCCAATGACTTTACGAGAAACCAAGAAATCACTAAACAAAACCAAAAGAAGGAAAAAATGGAAGAGAATGTGAAATATCTCATGGGAAAAACAACTGACCTGGAAAATAGATCCAGGAGAGACAATTTAAAAATTATGGGTCTACCTGAAACTCATGATCAAAAAAAGAGCCTTGACATCATCTTCCATGAAATTATCAAGGAAAACTGCCCTGACATTCTAGAACCAGAGGGCAAAATAAGTATTGAAAGAATCCATCGATCACCACCTGAAAGAGATCCAAAAAGAGAAACTCCTAGGAACATTGTGGCCAAATTCCAGAACTCCCAGCTCAAGGAAAAAATCTTGCAAGCAGCTAGAAAGAAACATTTCCAGTACTATGGAAATACAATCAGGATAACTCAAGATCTAGCAGCTTCTACATTACGGGATCGAAGGGCGTGGAATAGGATATTCCAGAAGGCAAAGGAACTAGGACTCAAACCAAGAATCACCTACCCAGCTAAACTGAGTATAATACTTCAAGGGAAAATATGGTCTTACAATGAAACAGAGGACTTTCAAGCATTCTTGATGAAAAGACCAGAGCTGAAAAGAAAATTTGACTTTCAAACACAAGAATGAGAAGAAGCATGAAAAAGTAAACAGCAAAGAGAAGTATTAAGGGACTTACCAGAAATGAACTGTTCACATTCCTACAGGGAAAGACAATATTTGTAACTCTTAAAACTTTTCAGTATCTTGGTAGTTGGTGGGACCACACATACACATGTACACGCATGCACACACATACACACATGCACACACATACAGAGCCAGAGAGGACAGAGTGAACTGAATAGGATGGGACCATACCTTAAAAGAAATTAAGGTAAATGATGAGCGAGAAATGTAGTGGGAGGAAAGAGGGGGTAACTATATGTCATTTAAGAGGCAAGTAGGAGATTTTTTTAGTGGAGGGAAAAAGAAGAGAGCTGAGAAAAAAAAAAACAAAAAAAACAAGAAGGTTACCCTCATCACATTTGACTAAACGAAGGAGTGAAATGCACACTCATTTTGGTATGAAAACCTATCTTACAGTATAAGAAAGCGGGGAAAAAGATATTGCAGGGGGGGGGGGATGATGGAAGGGAGGGCAAAGGGAGGAGGGAGCAATTTGAAGTCAACACTTGGGGAGGGACAGGATGAAAAGACAGAAGAGAAACAACAAGGGGCAGGTTAGGAGGGATGGTAATTCAGTTAGTCTTACACAACACGACTATCAGGGAGGTCATTTGCAAAACTACACAGATAGGACCTATATTGAATTGCCTGCCGTCCCAAAGGGAATGGGTGGGGAGGGAGGGATGGGGAGAATTTGGAAGTCAAAGTTTTAGGAACAACTGTTTAGTATTGTTGTTGCAACTAGGAAAGAAGACATAGAGTTAATGAGGAATAGAAAGTCATCTGGCCCTACAGGAGAAAAGAGAAGATGGAGACAAGAGAAGGGAGGGATGACAGAAGAGAGGGCAGATTGGAGATAGGGAAAATTAGATTGCTTGGGGTATTGGGGTGGGGGGAGGGGATAAAAGGGGAGAAAATTTGGAACCCAAAAATTTGTGAAAATGAATGTAAAAAGTTAATTAAATAAATAAATAAAACAAAAAAAACACTTTTTACACAAATAAAGAAAATAAATATCTAAACAAATGAAGAAGTGTTAATAGCGTATGGGTAGGCTGAGCCAATATAATAAAATTGACAATTCTAAGTAATTAATTTACTTATTTCATAGAGAGAAAACAATAATAAGATACATCTGGAAGCAGAGGTCAAGAATATCTAGGGAATCAATGAAAAAAAGTGAAGGAAGATGGCTGGCAATACCAGATTTCAAAATATATTACAAAGCAGTAATCATCAAAACAATCTGGTACTGGTTAAGAAACAGAGTAGTGGATCAATGGAAGAGATTTGGTACATAATATACCGTAGTAAATGATCATAGTAATCTAGTGTTTGATAAATCCAAAGATCCAAGTTTTGAAGAAAAGACTCAATATTTGATAAAAATTCCTGGGAAAACTGTAGGATAATTTGGCAAAAACTAAGCACAGGCCAACATCTCATACCATATACCAAAATAAGATCAAAATGGATAAATGGTTTAGGTCTAAGGGGTGATATCATAAGTAACTAATTAAGGGAGCAAGAGAAAATTTAGCTGTCTGATCTATGGATATGGGAAGATTTTATGGCCAAGCAGACAGAGAAGATCACTAAAATAGATAATTTTGATTACATGAAATGTAAAAGACTCTGAACCAAGAAAACTATTACAGCCAAAATTATGAGGAAAGCAAGAAACTGGGAGGGGGAGAGATTTTTCAGCAAGTTTCCCCAGTAAAGTCCTCATTTCTCAAATATCTAGGGAACTGAGTGAATTTATAAAAATAAGAGTTGACAGATGGTTGATAAATTGATAGTTGGTCAAAGGATGTGAATTGGAAGTTTTCAAAGGAAGAAATCAAAGCTATGAATAAAAATGTTCTTTGACCCAGCGATACCACTACTACGTCTGTATCACAAAGACATCAAAAAAATGGGAAAAGTGCCAACAAGTACAAAAATATTTATGGTAGTGTGTGTGTGTGTGTGTGTGTGTGAACAAAAAATTAGAAATTGAGGAAATGCCCATCAATCAGGGAACAATTAAACAAGTTGTGGTATATGATTATGATGGAATACTACTGTGCTATAAGAAATGATGAACAAGATGGTTTCAGAAAGATCTGGGGAAATGTTTATGAACTAATGCGATTTAAAGTGAGCAGAAGCAAGAGAAAACTGTACAGAGTAGCAGCAATATGGTATTAATGATCAACTATGAAAGACTTAACTAGTCTGATCAATACAATGATGCAAGACAATTCCAAAGGATCCATGACAAAAAATGCTATCTGCTTCCAAAGAGAGAACCAATAAACTCTGAGTGAAGATTGAATAATCCTTTTTTTTTTTACTTTCTTTATGTTTCTTGCTTTTACTGCTTTGGGGACTTTTTTTGCAACATGGCTATTATGGAAATATGTTTTGCATGACTTCACATGAATAATTTATCACATTACTTCTGGATGGAAAGGGGCAGGCAGGTAGAAGGGAAATAATTAGGAGCTCAATTTTTTTAAATTAAATGTTAAAAAGAAATATTTTATTGAGGAAGAAAGAAAGAAAAAGAAAGGGAAGGGGTGATCATTGTGAGCTAGCATGGAATCATCAAGCACAAGTCCTGTCATACTGAATTTACTCCCTTTTTTGACAATGTTTACAGAATCTCAAATTTAAGTCTACCATAACCCAGTCCAAGAGAATAGTTACTACAATGGTAGATCAGGAAACACAACAGACACAGTAAATACATGGATTTGAGTATGACTTTTAACAGTTTTTTTATATCATCCCTGTATACAAGATGGAGAGATATCATATGGATGATAATCCAGTTAGATAGACTCAGAACTGGTAGAGTCACCAGACCAAAAGAGTATAAGAGTATAACCAAGAGTGAAGAAATGTCAGCCTAGAAATTTTCTAGTACCTTAGCCACATTCTGCTTAACAGTTTTATCAGGACTTAAAAGTATGCTTATTGAAACTACAGAAGACACCTGGGACAGAGAGCTAATATATTTATGGCCAATTCCAGAACTAAAAATCCTGAAATGGTTCATTTGTTGTTTTTAAAATGGTATAAGCAACATCTAAAATGGGGGATGAGGGAACCAGAGGGAAGAGAACTATAAGAAAATTTAAAGAATATATTTATTCCCTCATCCAAATATAATGATTTTTTTTTTAAAACTTTCAGTTAGCATAAAAAGTCTTGCCTAAAACAGGAAAAATTTGGAGATAACTTTGATAAAGAGTTCAAAAAAAAAAATTTACCACAGATAAAATCCTTTCTTCCACTAACTTTAACCACACCAAAAACCTACATTTCAGGATATTTAAACAGAAAAAAAAAACCTTACTAATGTTGTTTCTATCACACTCTCACTTCCTTCCATCTACTGAGAATTCAATACACTGGCACATTAGCACTACAAATAAAATTTTAATCAGATAACTATTAATTAATTAATAATTAACCAGAAAAATAGGGGGAAATCATTTTAATAAAGAAGTTAATATGCAAGGTGAGTTTATATTTCATTGCACTGCCAACACATACTATATATTATGTTAAAATGCTTCACGGCTTAACAGAAATTCAAAGTATTACTGTTTGAAATACCTATTATTTCTGTTTTATTCATATTGATATCAGAGTTAATTATAGCTCAGTAAGGGAATAATAGTGATTCAAAATTATTACTATTTTGAGTATATTTTTAGCATTATTCACAATGATTAAATGCTAATAGAGTAAAAGAATTTGAATACCTATCTGAAGTTTGTTTTAGAGACTTCCAGCCAACATGGTTTGTCTGAACAAAGGAAGAATGCTCAACTCCTACCTACTCTAGCAAAAATGAAGTTTACACCAGACTGAGTAATGATCAAAAAATCAATGAGGAACTACAATAAATTACTTCTTCCATCCCACAACTGCACAAAAAGCCTGACAAAAGACCACAGGCAATAGGAAATGGAGCTGTTAGCAACGCCAGCAC
Organism: Bettongia penicillata ogilbyi; assembly: GCA_023548195.1. Classification (NCBI taxonomy): domain Eukaryota; kingdom Metazoa; phylum Chordata; class Mammalia; order Diprotodontia; family Potoroidae; genus Bettongia; species Bettongia penicillata. Next base: position 171,604 of record JAJHZJ010000489.1, on the reverse strand, counting down.
AAGCACAAGGCAAAGAAAGCAAAGAGAAAATACAGAATCTACCATTGTCTGAAAGAAACCTCAAAAACAAAAACTCCAGGAGGGTCATAGTCAAATCCCAGAATTCCAACATCAAAGCAGAAATACCACACATAAACAGAAAAAAGCAGTTCAAGTACCAAAGAACGACAATTGGGGCACACAAGACCTGGCAGCTTCTACAATAAATCAGAGGAGATCTTGGAATATAATATTCCAAAAGGCAAAATATATAAGTTTACAAGATTAATTTTACGTTTCAAAGTTTCTTTGGACCTAGAAAGAACTGCAATATCTTCAAAGGGTATTAAGGAAGGGGGGTAAAATATGAAAAATAGAGATTCTTGGGGAGGATTGGTTCTATTCTGAAGGCCTGAAGAAAGAAAAATAAGGAGGTAAAAGAAATAGACTAGTATAGAAAGAAAAAAAGGAGTAACACTCACTATTTCTCATAATTGAGACGAATTAGAAGAAAATTATACAAACATGGAGTGAAGAATAAAGGAAGGTTCTCAAACAGATTCATCTGATGCCCATTTATCTGAAATAAAGAAGAGTCAAACACAGACATATACACACAGAGTTTGTATTGAATGCTTCAGACTCGGCAGAGAAACAAGCAGGGATAGGGGTGGGGAAAGGAAAATAAGAGAAGAAAGTAATATCAGGAAGAGAGATGAATTTCCTGATCCTGAAGGGATGAGGAAGGAAGGAAAAAGAAAAAAGAAAGCTGGTCTATCAACTAGGGAATGGCTGAAAAAAACTGTGATTTATGAATTTACTGAATACTACCACAAGGAAAGAAATTATAGAAGAAATAAGAAAATCCTGTAAGTGAAGTGAGCAGGACGAGTCTTCTCTAGGACCTGAAGCAAAGAGTGAAAGTTGTACAGTGTGAGATTCAGTACTGATTTAAGAAACACTTTCTATGAATCAAAGCTATCACAATTATAATGACTTTGTCCAGCTTGTCTTGCTCACACTCCCAAAGGCAGCTGTCTTCCTAGAACAAATCTCTGTACACAAAGAAGATTAGCGAAGAAAAAAGCTTTTCAAAGTCTGAAATTCTCTGAGTTGGAGAGGACTTCAGAAACTAACTAGTCTGACCTGAACTTGAACAAAAAGTTCCTCTATAACATTCCACCACCAAGTGGTGATACAGCATCTTTCAGTACTTTGGTTAAATTTTGGTTTCAAAAATCCCTCAAAATTCTGATTGATAAACTTTCATCATACTTGGTGATATTTCTTAGCCTCATTTACAAATGTGAATTATACAAGTCATACCCCATCACAGAAAACTTCAAAGGAATATCCAAATTCTTTTGGATCATTAGAAATTCATCAAGGTGAATAATTCTTAAAACAGTAATAACTCTAAATAAGTGTTACTTCTTTGGATTAACAATGCTCCACAGTGCCTTTAGTATATATAATATAGAAGTAGTTCTTTTTCTAAGAAGTAAATCTTGGCAACAGACTATCTGCTTTGTGCAGACCCACCTAAGTAGAGAGTCTCATCACCAGCAGACAGGCCATTAGGTAACCCATTCTAGGCTAGTTCACGAAAAAGGAAAACTAAAAATTGGTCCTCAGTACTGTACCACCTCCTTCTGCAGTGAAGCAGGTCTGATTTTTCTATCACTGATCATCTTTGGTCCTACCAAAATTAAATGCTTCTACTACTGCTGTCTTTTCTCCATTAAAAAATGGCCTACATTCTTGTTTCCTTGTTAATCATGGATATAGGAAGAAATTTCTGCATGGAGTAGAGGGGTTCCTTTGGATCCTTCATGCTCATACATAAAATCATAATCAAATGCTTGCTATTTTATCACTGAAGCAAATGGTTCTTCTATAGACAAGGACTAAATAAAAGCATTTGTTGCAATAAATTAAGCTGACAATGATCCCTTCCTCATTTTATCTATACCCCTCTTTTGCTCTTATCATATTCTAGTTTTAAATTCATCAAATAATAATGGAGCTTTTAGGAACTTTTCCTCTTTGATTTCTTGGGGAGAATTAGGCCTATATAGTGATGTAATCTCCTTAAAGTCATGAACTTTATTTTCATCTTTATTTCACCAGTGCCTATTTAATGCCCTGCACATAGTTTAAAAGATGTTATTTGACTGAACTGTATGAAAATGCCAGTTACAAACTTGACTGTATTTTTACTTATTTGTTACTCCAAACAGAAGTGCTGTTTTTGTACATGTGAGTACTTTTCCTCTTTGGGGTATTGACTTAACAGTGGTATCACTGGGTCAAAGAAAGTATTCACTGATTATAGTGATATTTGGGGCATTGAAATTGGAAAAAACACTCCATTTTAGGATTTGAGTTGTCATAGTTTAAAAAAAAATGTTACTAGGTCCCAGTAGAGCTTTATCAAGAGCTGTTACTCTGACTATGACATGATCACAGCAAGGCCTTTTGGAAGAGATTTGAGGGTGGTGATGAGTTGTACTGGGATTTGGACCCTGAGCTTTAGTGATGAGGAAGAACTGTGATAGAAAGAGATACTATATAACGATTGACTAAGAGGTGACTGGCATGGGTCAATAAGTGAAAGGGAAGGGTTATGTGTGCTGATAAAAAGGACTATATTTATGAGATTGTGAACTAGAAGTCAGTAGGCTTTGGAATTTAGTCTGACCTCACTTTTATTTAGCTATGTAACATGAAGGTAATCATTTTATTCCAGTGTTTGTAGTTTTCTTTATTTTCAATTTAGTTTTATTTTTAGTTTTCAACATTCATTTCTGTAAGTTTTGAGTTCCAAATCTTCTCCCCATTTTTCCCCTCCTCTACCCCAAGGTAGCATGCATTTTGATTACCCCTTTCCCTAGTCTGCCTTCCCTTTTATCATCTCCCCTCTCTTATCCCCTTCCCCTTCACTTTCTTGAAGGGTAAGCTAGATTTCTACATCCCATTGCCTGTATATCTTATTTTCCAGTTGCATGTAAAAACAATTTTTTAACATTTGTTTTTAAAACTTCAAGTTCCAAAATCTCCCTCTTCCCTCCCCACCCACCCTCATTGAGAAGGCAAGCAATGCAATATAGGTTATATATGTGTAGTTATGCAAAACACTCCATAATAGTCATGTTGTAAAAGACTAACTATACTTCCCTCCATCCTATCTTGCCCCTCAATTATTCTATTTTCTCCTTTGACCCTGTTCCTTTTCTAAAGTGTTAGCTTCCAACTGCCCCATGCCCCAATCTGCCCTCCATTCTCTCATCCCCCATCCCCTCACTTACACCTTTCCCCCTATGTTCCTGTATGGTAAGATACCCAATTGAGTGTGTATGTTATCCCTCCTTAAGCCATATCTGAAGAGAGAAAGGTTCACACATTCTTTCTCACCTCCCCTATCTTTCCCTCCATTTTGAAACCTTTTTCTTGCCTTTTTATGTGAGATAATTTCCCCTCTTCTATCTCTCCCTTTCTCCTTCTCCAATATATTCCTCTCATCTCTTAATTTTATTTTTTAAACATCAGTCCTTCATATCTAACTCACCCTGTGTCATTTATCTATCTATCTACCTATCTATCTCCTCCAAAAGGTCTCATGAGTTACAAATATCATCTTTCCTTGTAGGAATGTAAACAGTTTAACATTCATAAGTCCCTTAAAACTTCTCTTTCCTGTTTACCTTTTCATGCTTGTCTTGATTTTTGCGTTTGAAAGTCAAATTTTCTGTTCGGCTCTAATTTTTCCATCAAGAATACTTGAAAGTCGATCCTGAGTCAAGATGGCGGAGTAGAAAGACTCACGTATGCTAGCTCCGAACCCACAGCCCATGGATTTAATGTAAGAAGAGCTCCCCACAAGTTCTGGATCACTGCAGGGTGTGCAGAAACACAATGAAAGAGATTTCTGTTCCAGAGAGCCCCGGAGAGCAGTCCCCAGGGTCCATCGTGCCCCAGAAAGCGGAGTCCACCCTAGTGCTGCCCTGGTCGTGCCCCAGAGGAGCAGATCCGAGCAGGCTTCAGGGACGGAACCTCCGGCGGCCGGGAAGGTCCCTCCCCCCACAGAGGCTACAGGTCAGTGAGAGAGACGTCTGAGCTGGCTGAGAGGGGAGCAGGGTGTCTCCGTGACTCGGGCCCCCTCGGAAGGAAGCGGCGGAGGCAGATGCAGTGGCCCGGGACTCCCCGAGAAGGCAGGCAGAAGTTCAGGTCTCTGCATAAACCCCCTGAGGGAGCTAAGCCTGGGAGGCAGCCCTGCCCCCACCCCAGCACCAGAACTTAAGCTCACATTGAATAGCAACCGTGCCTGCTGCAGAAAGCCCATTTGAATCTCAGACCCAAAGCACTAGCTGGGTGGATCTAGGCGGGGGTGGACAGGAATCTCAGAAGTCAACTAACTGGCTGGGAAAATGCCCAGAAAACGGAAGAAAAATAAGACTATAGAGAGCTTCTTTGAGCAGGTGCAAATGTTCCCGCCTTTCAATTCTGATGACGAAAAAAAGATTCTTACCATCAGGGAAAGACATGGAGGGCAGGGCCTCTGTATCCCAGATATCCCAGGGGGATGTCTGGTGGGCTCAGGCCTTGGAAGAGCTCAAAAAGGATTTTGAAAAGCAAGTTAGACAGGAGGAGGAAAAACTGGGAAGAGAAATGAGAGAGATGCAAGAAAAGCATGAAAAACGGGTCAATACCTTGGTAAAGGAGACGCAAAAAAATGCTGAGGAAATTAACACCTTGAAAAATAGGCTCACTCAATTGGCAAAAGAGGTTCAAAAAGCCAATGAGGAGAAGAATGCTTTCAAAAGCAGAATTAGACAAATGGAAAAAGAGGTTCAAAAGCTCACTGAAGAAAATAGTTATCTCAAAATTAGAATGGAACAGATGGAGGCTAATGACTTTCTGAGAAACCAAGAAATCACAAAACAAAATCAAAAGAATGAAAAAATGGAAGAGAATGTGAAATATCTCATGGGAAAAACAACTGACCTGGAAAATAGATCCAGGAAAGACAATTTAAAAATTATGGGACTACCTGAAAGTCATGATCAAAAAAAAGAGCCTAGACATCATCTTCCATGAAATTATCGAGGAAAACTGCCCTGACATTCTAGAACCAGAGGGCAAAATAAGTATTGAAAGAATCCATCGATCACCACCTGAAAGAGATCCAAAAAGAGAAACTCCTAGGAACATTGTGGCCAAATTCCAGAGTTCCCAGGTCAAGGAGAAAATATTGCAAGCAGATAGAAAGAAACAATTCCAGTATTGTGGAAATACAATCAGGATAACTCAAGATCTAGCAGCTTCTACATTAAGGGATCAAAGGGCGTGGAATAGGATATTCCAGAAGTCAAAGGAACTAGGACTCAAACCAAGAATCACCTACCCAGCTAAACTGAGTATAATACTTCAGGGGAAAATATGGTCTTTCAATGAAACAGAGAACTTTCAAGCATTCTTGATGAAAAGACCAGAGCTGAAAAGAAAATTTGACTTTCAAACACAAGAATGAGAAAAAGCATGAAAAAGTAAACAGCAAAGAGAAGTCTTAAGGGACTTACCAAAAGTGAACTGTTTACATTCCTACATGGAAAGACAATATTTGTCACTCTTAAAACTTTTCAGTATTTGGGTAGTTGGTGGGATCACACACACACATGTACACGTGTGCACACACACACACATACACACATGCATGCACAGCCAGAGACAGAGAGCACAGATTGAATTGAATAGGATGGGACCATATCTTAAAAGAAATTAAGGTAAATGGTGAGAGAGAAATGTAGTGGGAGGAAAGAGGGTGAAATGGAATGAGGTAAATTATATCTCATGCAAGAGGCAAGCAGGAGACTTTTTAGTGGAGGGAAAAAGAGGAGAGCTGAGAAAAAAAACAAGAAGTTTACCCTCATCACATTTAACTAAAGGAAGGAATAAAATGCATACTCATTTTGGTATGAAAACCTATCTTACAGTACAGGAAAGTGGGGGAGAAGGAGATAAGCAAGGCGGGGGATGATGGAAGGGAGGGCAATGGGAGGAGGGAGCAATTTGAAGTCAACACTTGGGGAGGGACAGGATCAAAAGACAGAAGAGAAACAATGAGGGGCAGGATAGGATGGAGAGTAATTCAGTTAGTCTTACAGAACACGACTATCATGGAAGTCATTTGCAAAACTACACAGATAGGGCCTATATTGAATTGCCTGCCTTCCCAAAGGGAATGGGTGGGGAGGGAGGCATGGGGAGAATTTGGAACTCAAAGTTTTAGGAACAACTGTTTAGTATTGTTGTTGCTACTAGGAAATAAGACATACAGTTAATGAGGTATAGAAAGTCATCTGGCCCTACAGGACAAAAGAGAAGATGGGGACAAGAGAAGGGAGGGATGATAGAAGAGAGGGCAGATTGGAGATAGGGAAAATTAGATTGCTCTGTATATTGGGGTGAGGGGAGGGGTTAAAAGGGGAGAAAATTTGGAACCCAAAATTTTGTGAAAATGAATGTAAAAAGTTAAATAAATAAATAGAAAAAAAAAAGAATACTTGAAAGTCTTCTATTTCATTGAAAATCCATTTTTTCCCCTGAAGAATTATACTCAGTTTTGCTGGGTAGGTGATTCTTGGTTTTAATCCTAGCCCCCTTGAACTCTGGAATATCATATTGCAAGTCCTTCAATCCCTTAATGTAGAAGCTGTTAGATCTTGTGTTATCCTGCTTGTATTTCCATAATACTTGAACTGTTTCTTTCTGGCTGCTTGCAATATTTTCTCCTTGACCTGGGAACTCTGGAATTTGGCTATAATATTCCTAGTTTTCCTTTTAGGACCTCTTTCCAGAGGTGATCAGTGGATTCTTTCTATTTCTATGTTACTCTCTGGTTCTAGAATGTCAGGGCAGTTTTCTTTGATAATTTCTTGAAAGATGATATCAAGGCTCTTTTTTTTGATCATGGCTTTCAGGTAGTCCAATAATTTTTAAATTGTCTTTCCTAGATCTATTTTCCAAGTCAGTGACTTCTCCAATGAGATATTTCACATTATCTTCTATATTTTTCATTCTTTTGGTTCTGTCTTATAATTTCTTGATTTATCACAAAGTTATTAGCTTCTATTTATTCCATTTTAGTTTTGAAGGAATTAGTTTCTTCAGTGAGCTTTTGGACCTCCTTTTCTTTTGGGCCAATTCTGATTTTTAAGGCATTCTTCAACTTCATTGTCCTTCAACTTTTGCCATTTGAGTTAGTCTATTTTTTAAAGTGATATTTTCTTCAGTATTTTTTGGGTCTCCTTTAAGCAAGTTGTTGATTTGCTTGTCATGATTTTCTTGCATCACTCTCATTTCTCTTCCCACTTTTCCTCTACTTTTCTTACTTGATTTTTAAAATCCTTTTTGAACTCTTCCATGGCCTGTGACCAATTCATATTCCTTGTGGAGGCTTTTGATGTAGGCGCTTTGACTCTGCTGTTCTCTGACTGTATGCCCTGATCTTCCTTGTCAGCAAATCCTAGTCTGAGTTCTTTTATGATGTTTACTTATCTTCCCAGCCAAACACCTGACTTTCTAACTCTTTGTCAAGGTAGAACTCTGCTTCCGGTTAGGGTAGGTGTACTGTCCCTGGATTTTGTATCAGTCACTTGATTCCCCACCATCTATGGACCTAGAGCTATGGAAGCACCCTCTGCCACTGCCATTGCCTCCACTGCTGCCCGCTCTGTGCCAGGCCTGGACTAGCCAAACAGTGCCCTCCTCTTTCACCCAGGTCTCACAGAGTTTTTCCCACTGATCTTTTTTGTTCCCATGGGTTTAGAAGTCTTGAAACTGCAACAGTTGCCAACTATTCAGTCACCTGAGACCTGCTCCAGCCTGCCTAGGCTGGCACAGGCCACATCAGACTGCACTCTGCTCCCTCCTTGCCCTGGTGCAATGGAACCTTCCTGTTGACTTTCCAGGTTGTCTTGGGCTGGGTTCACTCTGTCATCCTGTGGACTGTGTAGCTCTAGAATTTGCTTAGAGTCATTTTTTTGCAGGTACTTGCAGGGCTTTGGCTCTGCCCCTCTTAATTTTCTTCCTCTGAAAAATGAGTAGGATTGGATGATGTCTAAAATCATTTTTTAGATTTCATTTCCCAAAATCTATCTTCCTGAAGAGAGGGTATGAGTAGATCTTGCCTAAGAGGATTTGGTGCTTGATTCCCTCCAATGACCCACTTTTAGTAGGGCCAGAATAAGGTATCACTTATTATCTAATTGCCTAAATCTCAGTTTTTGCATATTTCTCTGCCTACATACCTCACTCCCCCTACATCCCCTCATCCGCCAACAACAACCAAGTACCAACCCCACTACCTTAACTAAAGATCTTATTACAGAGTATATCTTGAAGGTTAGCCTAAGGATGGTTTTGAAAGGGCTTGACAGCAGAGTTCACTTTTTCCTGAGGACTTTCCTCTAAGTAGAGTACAAGGGTGGAATCTCTCTGAGACACAGTCTCATCTAATAAGCCCATCCCATTCACCAGTATTTTCTGTGTATTCAGTTTGTGTTCAGCACCAAACTATCAAAGTGAAGACAATCTGAAGACCTTTTCCTTGTTGGGGAACTTCTATGAAACTCCCATTATTCACAAAAAATAATTCAGTGGTCTAGTCTCTATTTGAATAAAATAATTTTATAAAAGCACTTCATCATGTGACTCTAAGTCCAATCTACTAAAAGATTTCCATTTTATAATACTATGATTTTTAATTAATCATATACACAATCTACTTACTATAAATTTCACATATGCAAATATATGAGGAAATTATAGTATCTAGATTATAGTTAATAATATATACATAATTATAACAGAAATTTTTTCAAAGAAAACCATTTTTCTTAATATTTATTATAAGATTTTGGGTTGACCTAAATAATCCTTTTATTAACATTATGATTATTAAAATTTTGGTATGCTGTTCTAATTAGTTTCTGGGATGAACTGATGATGTTTTTTAATGGTTCAAAATTTAAAATTTTATCTATATTACCATTATAGGTATTTAGAGCTAAAAAGAATCTTAGCAGTTACCTAGTCCAACCTTTTCATTTTATAGAAGAAAACTGAAAGCCAGATTTGTCACTTAGCAAAATTCACACAGATTAACAGAATGGGAAAACAACTGGTGTTCAAACTGGGGTTCTCTAACTTCAAAGTTTTCTACTCCATTTCACATGTTTATACTGATGAGCAACATATTTTTGTATTGTAAATTGAAGTACTACTAGTTAAATGTTGAAAGAGAGCAGGATTTTAAATTTTGGCCTGATAGAGGCAAAAATGTTAATGATTACTGAAATATTTTTTTATATAGGACAACTATAACTAAAAACATTTTCATCAAACTGTCATATTCTCCTCTGCACAATCTAAGACAATGTTAAGCTATGTATATTTGATTTTTGCTTTTGCATAACTCAAAAGCTAACCCTAGCAATCCTCACTAATGCAATTTTTTTCAGTAGTCAAATCCCTAGCGCCCAAGGCCTGACCTTCCCATATCATTGAGTAAAATGACACCCAATAAGGGTTAAATTAAATTTAATTTATGACCGCCCTAAACCTTAGGTTCATTTTCAGTTTGTCATTTTCAAACAGTAAACATTGCTCTGAAGGCATGGCATTAAAGTTGTCCAGCACAGGAAAAAAAATTGGTAGCTTCATCTCATATTAAAAATGAAATAACAGGCATGGTGACAATTACTACAGAAATATAGATTTCTGGTAAGAACTCCGTATCAATCCTTTCTTACCTGATTTCTCAGTCTATTCTCCATTCCTGTAGCATTTAAATCCCTTTCCGGATTTAAGTGAGCAACAATTCAGAGGCAGCAGAACTTTACCTATGCTACATAGGTAACGATAACCATAGCATATCTGGATCTTAAAAGACTGTTGATTCACAGTCAGGACCAGACAACAATGATTTTCCAAAGACTCCCCCCACCCCAAATATTTTACTTTTTTCTCAGAAATTTTACCTTGTTTCCAGAATTTACCCATTCTTTTCTTTCCTGCCAGCATTGTCATAAGACCCTAGTCAACTATCATCTGAATTTCTTCTTCCTCTAAATTTTCTTGCAATCAAACAATTCTTAACACCATTGTGAAACTTGTCCCCTTCATGCATCACTATGACAACAGTTACAGTGACTCCCACCTCAACCCTAACCCAGTCCTGCAGATAAGATCTACCATTTGCCTTCAAGACATTCTCTGAGGTGTACCCTAGGCTAACCCTTTATTTTATCTTCTACTCCATGATTTGCCTTTTCCAGAGAAATTTACTCAATATCCTTTAAGAAAGAAAACTGAAAAAAGGGAAAGAGTGAGGATTTTTGCTTGGGGTATCTAGTGTGATGAAACTAATAACAAAGAAAGACCATAGCTGCTCAATACTGATCTTGCTTCTGTTTTCTCTGTCAGGGAGAATGACTGAAAATTAAAGCACTAAAATAACTAAAAGAGAACTGATACCCAATATAAGTAGGGAGAGAGTAAGAATGCACCTGATGAAGAGTTGTCCTTGATGAATTCAAGTCACCTGGCCCAGATGAACTATATCCTCAGGCACTGATGTGACTGTAGAAGTCCTGTTAGTCTAAAAGGTCATGGAAAAGGAGGGAGATATCACAAGATTGGAGAAAGCTAGAAGAATTAGTCCAATTTAAATCAGCACCAATTCTATGAAAATAATGAGTTTTTAGTCCAAAAGATTGCTTCTTCTTGCTCTCTCTATAAAGAGCTGACCCTTGTAGCACCAACGTTTTTCAAGGAATGGAGAAAGGGCAGCAGTGATTACTAAAAGCCAACATGGTTTCATCAAGAACAAGCCATGCCAAAATAACATAATTTTCTTCCTTGCTAGGGAACTCAAAGATGAGGAGATTCTGTAAATGTTTTACCTATATTTTAGCAAAGCAAAGCTATTGACGGTGTATTGTACCATATTTGTAGAGAAGATGGAGAGTTGGGGGATGGGTTAAATAATAATATAATTAAATGGCTTCAGAACTGGTTGGGTGGTCAAACAACAGCTGTGAACTATTCAATGTCAACAGTGCAAGAGGTCTCTAATAGAGTGATGCATGGATCTGTGATTGGCCTTCTGCTGTTTAATATTTTTATTAATGGAACAGGTGGAATGTTCATAAAATCTGCAGATGATGCAAAACTAGGAGTGATACCTAACAGAGTTAGGATCAAGAAAAATCTTGACATGCTAGAACACTGTAATGAGTCTAATAGGATGAAATTCAGTAGGGATAATCTTTCAATAGAGTATTAAAAAATCAGTTTCATAAGCACAACATAGAGGAGCCACAGTGAGATAGTAGTTCTAAAAAACCTGGGGATTTTAGTGGACTAAAAAAATCAACATAAAACAGCGGTATGATATGGCAGCCAAAAACCAAATTTGATCTTAGGCTGTATTAGGAGGGTTGATGCTTCCAGGAATAGGGACGTGATACTCTCACTATATTCTTCCCTCATTAGACCTCTTCTGGAGTATTATGTTCAGTTCTAAGTACCACAGTTCAAGATGGACATTAATAAGTTAAATGAAGAGTGCTCAGAGAAGAGTGATCAGGATGGTAAAGGGCGTGGATTCCATGTTTATATGACTATCAGGAGAAGAAACTAGGCACGTTTAGCCTTGAGGAAAGAAGATTCTGGAGGGACATGATAAATGTCTTCAAGTATCCGAAGGGATGTCATGCAGAGTGGAGATTAGTCTTGTTCTGTTCTGCCCGGAAGAAAGAACCAAGAGCAGGGGGTAAAAGCTGCAAAAATGAAAATTCAGACCTGTCATCAGGTAAAATTTCCTAACAATTAGAGCTGTCCAAAACTAGAATGGGACACTTCAACAGGTGACAGCTTCCTGTTATTTAGGTGTCTACCAGCAGAACCTAGAAAATACTTAGTATGTTATAATAAGGGTCCCTTTCATATAAGGATTAAGTCAGATGACCATAGAGATCCCTTCCAACTCAAAAGTTCTTCATTCTCTAAGTCTCTGAATATATGATCAGTTGCCAAATCTTATTAATTCAACCTACAACATATCCTTTCATCTGTTCCTTTCTCTTCCATAAAGGGAACACCATGCTGGTTCTGCCTCATCACCTCTCACTGTGTCTATAGCAATAGACTTTTATTTTTCCAAAACATTCTATGCACAGTTCTCTAATTGACAGTAGTAAAGCACAAGAATGATAATGTCACTGTCCTGTTCAAGAAGTTTCAATGGCTACCTACTGCCTCTACGATAAATATAAACTTCTCTTTTTGGTACTGAATAGGTTGGAAAAGGACATAGCTATAGGAGACCAGTTAAGACACAATAGGGAGACCATTTCAGAGGCTCAAGTGAAAACCGGAACTAGTGTTATACTGATTGAGGAAGAGGAAACAACAAATAGCAAAGACTGAGCTGCATGAGGAGGATTGTGGTGTCTTCAGCAGAGGGAGAGAAATTAGAAGACGCAAGTTTAGAAGTTGTGGTGGGAGGCATAAAAAAAAGACAAGTACATTTTGATACTGAAGATCATTGATTTTGAGCTAGGAGGGGCCTTACAATAGTCCAATTGTCTCATTTTATAGATGAGGAAACTGAAGATTTAGGGAGGTGAAGTATTCAAATCCCATACTCCTTCCACTAAACTGAATGACTGGAAGATAACTATAAAGATGGAACCAGAGCTAGAGTGGAAAAAACAGCTTTTAGAGTCATTTATACGAGCAATGAAGCCATGCAAGTGAAAAAATCTAAAGGGAAGAATGTAAACAGCAAAAATCTGTGATATTATTCTTGTGGGAAAAAATACATCCTCAGCACTTACTACAGTGCCTAGAACAAAGTAAGCAGTTACTAAATGCTAGTACATTTAAGTACATAAGGGCCAAGAAACTGATGTTTTTCCCCTCCTGGACTGACTCTTTTGGGAAGGCAAACTAGGCCACCTTTTGTTTCAATAACCTAACCTTTAATTGCTGAATGGATGTTGACTCAGGCAAACTGAGACCCTGGGAAAGGTCTGAGTTTAGAAAGGCCAAGGTCTCCGTCCATCCAGGGTCTTCCTGATAAGTCTTGCCACTGGACTCCAACAACTCTGGAGGAAAGAGAGAGGCTGATGACTTTGCACAGCTCTGCCTCACTAAAATCTAATTCGCTTTCAAGTCAAGACATCATTCTCCAGATGTCATTGGTCTTCTCTGAGAATGAAGGACAAACAAAAAACAACAATGTAGGCACCTTGGTGAACAGCTGGACCCAACAAGTAGTTATTAATGGCGTCATCTTGATACGGAACGCCCCAGGGATCTGTACTTAGTCCTGCGTGATGCAACACTTTTATCAGCAACTTTGATAAAGCCATACATAAAATGCTTTCAAATATACAGATGACAAAGCTGGTATAAATAACACCAAATGATAGGATTCAAAAAAAATCTTAAAAGGCTAAATTGGGCTGAATCAAATTGAAATGAAATTTAATCAAACTGAATCAAGATGAAATATAGAAATAAATGCAAGTCCTACATGTGGTTTCAAAAAACCTGCTTTAAAAATACCAAATGGAAAGAGAAAAAGAAAATACAAGTTGTTTCTATCAAAAATTAAAAAGGAGAATTGAATTGGAACAATTGAAGAGGAACTAAAGGAAATTGTTATCAAAAATTATGCCCAATTATATTCTAACAAAACTCATAACTTAGAGAAAATAGATGAATACTTACAAAAATACAAAATACCACAAATATAGAAAGAAGTAGATTATGTAAATAATTCAATGTAAAACAAAAAAAAAATTGAACAAGCCATTAATAAACTCCCAAAGAAAATATTCCAGGACCAGATGGATTAATAAGCTAAATTTATAAAATATTAAAGGAACAATTAATCCCACTATTACATAAACAGTCAATAAAAATTTAAAAGATCTTCCTATGGTACAAATACAGTCTTGAATTAGAAAGAGACAAAGCAAACTATAAACCAATATCCCTAATAAATATAGAAACAAGTATTTTAAATAATATATTAGCAATTAGGGAACAACAACATATTAGAAAGATTATACTCTATCACTACATTGGATTTATTCAAGAAATGTAAGCCTAATTCAATATAAAGAAGACTACAAACATAATAAACCATGTTAATCACATATGTAATAAAAAAAAACAAACATGATTTTATCACTAGACACTGAAAAAAAATTTTGACAAAATCCAAACCTACTTCTGTTAAAGGCACCAGAAAGTATGGGAATAAATGGACCTTTCCTTAATACAATAAAATAATATCTATTTAAAACCAAGAGCTAACATTCCATGCACTAGAAAAAGTTAAAAGCCTTTCTAATAAGATTGGGAGTAAAATGAAGATGCCCATTATCACTACTACTACTTAACGTAACTTTTAATCAGACAAGAAAGAATAATTGAGAGAACGAGCATAGGAAGAGGAAACAAAATTATCACTCTTCACAGATCACATGATGATTACTTAGAATTGCCTAAAAGGTAATTCAAAAATTCACTTCAACAATTTAGCAAAATTGCAGAATATAAAATAAATCCATATAAATTACAGTATTGCTATACTTTACCAACAAAAGCTAGAAGAAAGAGGTAGAAAGGTAAATTTCATTCAAAATAACTATATGAAGTATGAAATATCTTGGAGTCTATTACATAAAAGAATAATCAAGCAGAAAAGTAGGATTGCTTCTTTTCTGCATGGACCCAAAGGGCAAAACTAACAGGAATGACTGAAAGTGGCACAGAGACAAATTTGCATTTGAAGTCAGGGGAAAAACAAAACAAAACTCCTGACAGAGTCATCCAAAAATGTAGTAAGTTGTCCTGGAAACTAAAGGTTTTTCCGTCACTCAAGGTCTTAAAGCAAAGGTGGAATGACCACTTCTTACAGGTGAGGTAGAAAGGATTCCTGTTCAGGTACAGATTGGACTAGCTGACCTCTAAAGTCACTTCCAGCTCTAAGATTCTGTTTGATTCTGAGAAAGGAGGGCTATGGTCAAAATACTAGGTCAAAACAAAATCATGGAAGCCAAGGGAGGAAAGATATCAATTGCTAAAATGTCAAGAAGGAAGACTGAAAAAAAAATCATCAGAGTCAGCAATTAGAAAGTCACTGGTGACCTTGAAAAGACTAGGACCAGTAATACTGGTAGGAACCAAAATCAGATTTCAAGTGTATTAGAGATTTGAGTTAGTAGTGAAAAAATTAGAGGCAGCAGGTATAAACTAATACTTCCAGATGTTTGCCAGTGAAAAGGAGGAAAAAAAACTGTATCTTACATAAACAGAAGGGACAAAGGAATGGGTTTTTTTTTAAGGATAAGAGAGACCTAAATATATTTGTAGACATACAGAAAAAAGCCAATGGAGAGGGAAAGCTTAAAAATGAAAGAATGAGAATGGTTAGGTCCCAAATGATCATATGATCACATAATTTAAATCTAGAGAGCATCTTAGAAACAATCTAGTTTTCAATTCTCTTATTTTACATGAACAAGCATTCAGAGAGCTGCAGAGACTTGTCTGTAGTCATAAGGTAGTAAGTGGCAAAGATGGATGTTGCTCTAACTTGTTTATGATGTAACCTTTTATAGCCAGGTCACATATCTATATGGAATTTATCTCAGCATAAGATGTGAAGTGTTGGTTTTTCTTTCATATTGTGGTCCAATTTTCCCAGCAGTTTCTGTCAAATAGTGAGTACTTCCCAGAAGCTGAAATGTTTATGTTCACTGAATATCATGACACGCAATACATTTGCTTCTGAATGTTTTATACCTTATCTGTTCCAGTGACCAATGTCTGATTTTTAATCAGTGCCAAATTGTTTGTAAGATTAAAAAGGAGAGTTACCTTGGAAAAAACCTTTCCAATAAGTTTCTTTAATAAAGGTATCATCTCCAAGATATATAAGTAATTGCTGCAACCCTCACAAAATAGACAAGTGATCTAAAAAGATTGCTCAATAATTTTCCAAGATAGGAGTCTAAACTACCAAAAACCATATGAAAAATTACTCTTCTTAATAACTAGAGAAATGTAAATTAATGCATCTTTGAGGTTCTACCTTACATCCATCAGACTGGAAAAGTTGACAAAAAAGACAAATGATGACTGTTAGAAGAGCTGAGGAAAAATATATACATTATACACTGTTTGTGGAATTGTGAATTATCTCAAAAGTCACTAAACTTTGCATACTCTTTGATTCAATTATACTACTAGGCCTATATCACAGAGAGACCAAAGGAAAGGAAAAGAACCCATGTGTACAAAGCTAATTATAGCAGCTTTTTTGTGTATGTGAGGTGGCAAAGAAATGAAAGATCAACTTGGAAATGGCTGAACAAAGTATGGTATATGAATAGAATGGAATGAATATAATGGAATACTATGATGCTGTAAGAAATGATAAAATGAACAGTTTCAGAGAAAACTAGGAAGACACAGTATGAGCTGATACAAAATGAAGTAAGCAGAACCAAGAAAATAATCACATTAACATTGTAAAGACAACTTTGGAACTCTAATAAATGATAAAACCACTCACAGCTCCAGAGTATCAATGAGAAGGCAAGACAACTCACCTCTTGACTCAAGGTGCAGACATGTATCTTAAAGATATAACCAATGAAAGGATTTGTTTTGATTGACTATGCATATTTGTTACAAGGATTTTGTTTTTATTTTTTCACCAGTGGTGGGAAGGGGAGAGGAAAGAAAGTAGCTATGTTAACTGAAAAAAGTTATTTTTTTAAAATATCCAACATGTCACTTAGCCCCAATTACCTTGCCTTCTCCCCCTCCAAAATAAAATATTCCTGCAATGAAAATGTGGGTAAAGATAATACTAATACTGTGAGCTCAGACAAAAACCACACAAATAACAAAGCTAACACTTTCCTACAAGCTTTTCATCTGCTATGTTTTCAGGTAAAAATAATGCTGATCTAATCAGATCTGGCAAGAACTCAGCTAAAAGAAATTCTAAACCATCAAGAAGATTATATGAAATATGGATTTGCATCCACTATGATTAATGATTTAAGTTGACCCTAAGTGTATATTTAAGTGCCTTGTAATATTAGCTAATAACAATATGAAGCAATAAGGATTAAGAAGACGTTTAAAAGCTAAGCCTTTGTTGCCAAAAATGATCCATCATTTATTAAGAATTCCCAAATATTCACATTTAAACTTGAAGACAGAATTTTCTAAACAGATCAAAAATTGCCCAAATGAAGAGTTTCAATTGGAACTGAATGATTTGTGTGTGTGCATATATATGTACAAAAGTAAGAATATATAAATATATGTACACATGCATGTATATATGTATATTTACAGATACATGTGGGTGTGTGTGTATATATATATATACATATACACAAATAATACTTTCCAATTAGTTTGCAAGAACAACATACTGACATTGGGTTAGGCAAAAATTTGCTAAATAAATTTCATCTACAAACCTTCATATAATTGATAGGACTGAAAAATGAGAACTGTGATTTAGTAGTGTTTTCAGGTTAGCCTTGTTTTCAGTTATGACAATCAATAAAAGCAAGAATCAAAAATAAACTGAAGAGAGTATTAAACCTTTGAATCACTTATTCCAAAGTGTTAAATGAAGATTTTTTAAAAATTAAATATTAGGTACATTGCTCTCATTTTAAAAATATAATTATTAGTAGTACAGTATGAGAGCAAAAAGGTTTTTTATGCTAATAAATAAAAATTATTTTTAAAATATTGTTTATTTCTTCATCTTGTTCTTTGTATTTTAATTTTTATATATGTTTTATAACATGTGATATGGCTGCATGACTTTAAAAAGCTTGGAATCCAGTGTCTTAGACATCTTTTGAAATTCTAAAACAGCTACAATTTGGAATACAGGCATATAGGCTATGAAAACATGATTGCTAAAGACAAAGATATGTATTAAGAGATTAAGGGGGAAAGTGACTACACTTTTCTACAGAGACCTTTGAAACCTTTTAAAACTGAATGACAGCTCATTCTGCTACATATAGTTAATAAAAGCTTTCTCCTTAAGAGCATAAAATTGTGAAATCAAACTGAGGCAAACAATGAGGAGAAAATGCTTAACCATATATTTCATTTTATTTCAAATAACTGCCAAGGAAAAACAAAACAAAAAATACCATGTAATCTCTCAAACTCTCCCTTTTCTCCCACCTCTTGGTGGGGGTAGGGGGGAAGTATAGTTTGATTTATTTTGCAATATATTGCTTATAGTGGTTCAAAAAAACACAGAATTCCTTAATACCTATAGGTATTGGTAGAAAAATATTTTTTTTAAAGCTCTAGAAGCACATATTTGACTAATTTATTGATGGCATGCTTTGAAAAATTTCACCTCTATACATCAAAATTGTGGTTTAATATTATCAGCATTTTTTAAATAGTTAAAGTCTTACTTAAAGTTTGGTATAATGTTTGAAGGTTCTCTGCCTCACTTTGGAGCCCAGATTTTGACTCTGATGGGATCCTGATCTAGCTCAGTCCTCCCTAATCTGGTGCATCTCCCACCTCTGTACCTTTTACACAGACTGTCCTCCATCCTTCCTCACATCACATTTCAGAACCAGAGCTCCTTTTCAAGGCTCAGCTCATGTCACATTCTTCCAGAAGCCTTCCTCCAGCTGTTAGTGTCCCATGTCATCCATCACTGAACTTAATTTGTATTATTCTGCATTTATTTATCTAGTAACGTGTTACATCTCCCCAGTAAAATGTGAGCCCTTGAAGGGCTGTTTCATGTTGTATTTCATATTGCCAGGACCTAGCACAATGCCTGGTACTTACTAAACGTTTCCTGGTTGACTAATAAATAAATGCAGTGAATAAATGCTTGTTGGCTGATGACTAACAGAGAAGGAAATCTATTAGATTTATGATAAAATTCTCTTTCATCTAACTCTAAGGTTCTGTCAACAAAAAAATCTTAAAAGCAGGTAACAAAGTCTGTATTTTTGTTTCCAGTGTCATCTGCTCCACCTCCCCTCACCTCTTCCTTCTTGCTGGCATAGTCTTCACTTGTACATTCTAATTATGAGATCATTTTTCCCATCCTTCCTCCCACATTCCCTTTTCCCCTAGTTATTCCTTTTCCTTTTGTCCTCTGTCTGATTTAACTCTCCCTGATGCCATAGTACTAAGAAGAAAGTTATATCATCTCACACTACTAGAATGTGAACACTTCATCATATTTGGTCCCTTCTAATTACTTACATTTATTTTTTTATGACTCTCCTGACTCCTGGGGCTGTGTTTCAAAGTTTATTCCCAGTTGTGTTCCCGTTATCAGCAATGCTTGTGTGTGTTTGTACATATGAGGGGAGGAGATATGGTATTTTAAGTTCTCTGCTACTTTATAGTGGTGGCTGCTAAATCTTGTGTGATCTTGACTGTAGCTAACTGGTAATTTGAAATCTTTCTTCTTGGACTTCTTTTTGGCAATTTTTTTCTTTTACCTGGACACTCTGGACATTGCCTTCAATGTTCCCAGGAGTTTTTATTCTAAGGTTTCTTTCAGGAAGGCTATCATAGAATTCATTCTAATTTTTACTTTCCTTCAGGTTCTAATAAATCTGGGTAGTTTTCCTTAATAATATTTTGAAATATGATGTCCAAGCTCTTTTCTTTTGTTACTGCTTTCCACCCAATGATTCTTAAAGTATCTCTCCTTAATCTGTTCCCCAGGTCAATTGTTTTTTTTGATAAGAGGTAACTTTTATTTTCTTCTATTTTTTCAGTCTTTTAGCTTTGTTTTAATATTTCTTACTGTTTCATTGAAGTCACTAATTTCTATTCAAATATTCCATTCAAATTTTCAAGGAGTCTGTTGCTTGAGTAAGATTTTGTACCTTTTTTACTAAGCTATTAATTCTCTTTCCATAGGCTAGGTTTGTCCAGGGTTTCAATTACCCAAAACAGTTTGATCCAGGGCAAAGTGTAATCACCGCCTGGTCCAAGTTTTATAATTTCCTAACCTTGATATGGCTTGGTTGGAACTATTCTGTCACCTAGCTGGAAGGCTCTACAGGTTCCTTTCTCTGAACTCCCTACCCTGGTGACTCAGCTGAAACCCTTGGACTGGGTTCTGGACACATAACTATCTACCAGACACCAAGCTAAGCACTGGGGACACAAATAAAGGCAGAAAGATAATCCCTGTTCTCAAGAAGTTCACAGTCTAATAGGGGAGAGAACATGCAAACAACTATACAAACAAGCAATGTACAAAATAAATGGGAGATAATCATCAGAGAAAAGGCGCAAGTATTGCAAAGTAAATGCTGGCTTCTATTCCTGCACCTTTCACAGTTCATAGCCTTAGTGCACTACTGGGCACAGGTCGCCACTTCAGTCTGCCTGAGGTCTGACACACAGCTCTGAGATATAAGTGACAGAGTGGGTCTGGCCAGCCCCTGATACATCTGGTCCTGAGAGATCATAGCCACAGGTCTCAGTATAGTCCCAATCCCAAAAACCTCCCCACTATGACTCCCTGGCTAGAACCTGTCCCCAATGTCCCTAGATCTGTCTCCCTAAGCCTGCTTGAAATGGAAAAATGACACTGTGATTTTCCCTTTCACTTCCTTATAAGGACTGGCTCTAGTGCTCTTTTAGGTCTTTGTAGGAGCAATTGTGGAGGACAGCTAGGTTGAACTGCTTTCTGTTACTCTACCATCTTGGAGTCTATATTTTTCTTCTAGAATAAATAAGGTATATAGAACATGACACATACTTAAGTATGACTAGAACAATTTTTATAAGCACATATTTTAAATTCTATCATAGAAATCAATGAAAAACTTATTTTACTTATAGGAATTCATTTTTCAATCTTTTAAGCTATTCCACAAAGTACAATTTACCTGAAGATGATCATACATTTTATTTGTATGACATAAGAGGAAAAGATAGCCCTTTAGATAGTAAATAAAAACGTTTGATCTTAAAATAAAATTTAGAGGTGCAGCCTAAGCAAGGTAAGTTAGCACAGTGCCGGGGTGGGAGTGGAAGACATTATATTCATACAGGCAAAGGAAGCTTTGGGTAGTTGAAATGTGAAAAACAGTAGTATCTTTTCACATTTCATCAATCTAATGCTTCCTTAATAATGCTGGTATTTCAGATCTAAGACGCTTAATAAAGCCATTTATATGTTTCTTTTCTGTTTCCCCAGGTCTTTTAAAATAGCCCTGTGTAAGGATAGCATTTCACTTTAGCAGTCAAGATGTGCCATCTAGTGGTAAAAGAGGGCAATTGTGAGCTTACCCAGAATTAACAACCATAACAATAGATGAGATAAAAATGATCAGTTTTTTGCTTTTTGGATATGTTTTGGGGGAATGTATTTTAATTAAAAGCAGAAATTTCTTATACTAAAAATTCAGGAGGAAGGGAAGGAGGAAGGAAGGAAGGAAGGAAGGAAGGAAGGAAGGAAGGAAGGAAGGAAGGAAGGAAGGAAGGAAGGAAGGAAGGAAGGAAGAGTATATTTGGTTTTAGGGATTTTTTTAAATTTTATAAAGTAGTCCTCTGAAATATAATATGCTAGTTATTTTCACTACCTAAAATTTCAACTGTCTAAGTCCTTCAAAGTTTTTGTCCACTTTAAAGCTAATTTTAATATTTTCAATTTCCATGGTTTACTAAACAAAGATACTTCACAAGTCTCCCAGATATTTCTAAAAAACACTAAGAAAGTCAAAGTCTCAAGACAATTTCAATGTGGTATCAAAAATCAATATAAAATAAAATGTCCAGATAAAGCATCATAACATTATACATAATAGATGTGCTCATGAAAACACAGTATCTTCCCAAAAAAAATCCTATTTCAATTCCTCACTGTGCCATGGAAATGACCTTGTATTCTCAAATATTCACAGAATATATGCTCTGAAAGGTTCTACTGAGCTTGAAACGATTCAAGAACAGTTCTAGAGATAGAGTGTGTGTCTGCAGCCTGAGGACCAAATTGACTAAGGCTCATAAACAGACAAATGGACAGGTACAAGACGAGAGAGCTAGTTGTGACTTAAAGGAAGCCAGTGAGGTCAATTCTCAGCATGGAGAAAGCAGAGTGTTTCAAGAATAAGGGACAATCAGAGGAATGCCTAGAGTTGAAAGACAGTGTCGTGTTCATGGAACAGCCAGAAAACCAGTGTCATTGGACTAAAGAATATGTGTTAGGAAGAACTAAAAAGTAAGAGGGCACTAGGTTATAATGCACTTTGCCAAACAGCATTTTATATTTACTCCTGAGGGCAATAGGCAGCTATAGAGTTTATTGAGGTTGGGGGAAGAGGGTTTGGAGTAATGTAATTAGACCTGTGCTTCAGAAAAATCACTTTAGTGGCAGAACGGAGGATGAGTTGAAATGGGGAGAGAATTGAGGCAGGCAGACCCACGAGCAGGCCACTGCAATCATCCAAGCATGAGGGGATAAGTGCCTGCTCTGGAATGGTGACAATGTCAAAGAAGAGAAACAGGCATACTCAAGAGATGTTGCAAAGGCAAAATCAACAGGCATTGGCAAAAGCTCGGATATGGGAAATGAGAGATAGTGAGGAATTCAGGACAGTTCCTAAGTTGCAAGCCTGAGGGACTGGGAGGATGGTGTTGCCCTCTATAATAAAAAGGACGTGGGGAAGAGAAGAGGTTAAAGGGAAAAGATAATGAGTTCTATTTTGGACATGCTGAGTTTAAGATGTCTACTGAATATTCTTCCATGTTTGAAGGGCAGTTGGAGATGAGAGACTAAAGGTCAGCAGAGAGATTTGGGTAATACAGGTAGAACTGAGAATCACCAGCATAGAGGTGGTAATTAAATCCATGGCAATTGATGAGATCACCAAGTACAGTAGTATTGAAGGAGAAAAAGAAGAGGGCGTAGGATTGAATCTTGAGAGATACCGACAGTTAGAGGACATGATCTGAAAGACGATCCAAAAAAGGAGCAGTCAGAGAGGCAGGAGAGCCAGGACAGTATGGCATCCCAAAGGCCTAAAGAAAAGGGAGTTTCAAGGACAAAGTAATCAACAGTGTCAAAGATCGCAGAGAGATCAAAGAGAATGAGAACTGAGAAAAGGTCATAAGATTTGGCAAATAAGAGACCATCAGTAATTTTGGAAAAAGCAGTTTCGGTGGAATGATATGGTCAGAGGCCAGACTGTAAGGAGTTAAGAAGAGAGTGAGAGGAGAGAAGAGGTAGAGATATCTATGATGGTCTTTTCCAGGAATTTAATTACAAAAGGTAGAAGAGATATAGGATGATAGTGGGGATGGAACATTATGTTCCCCAGATACTACCTGCAACCTGGCACTTTACTGACCATAAAAGCAAGCACCCTTAAACATCCAGGATGGCCTGCTATCACAGGTTCTTTGATCTGCTTTTCTAAAAGAAAGGCAACTTTTGAGAAGTCAACAATCTACTTTAATCAAGTACATATATCATTTACTTACCTCAGGGGAAAAGTCAGCACCCTGAACTTCAGAGAAAATACAAATAGAGAAATAAAGACCAACAGACAGGGCTTCCAACTTTTCTGACCATAAGCAATACATACGTCACAAATCAACATACAGATTCAACTCTCTGACCATTACATACATACATAGTTACCAGAGAGAAGCATCAATATCTGGGTTTTCAAAGGGGGAGTAGGGGTTGATACTTAGCAACTTCCCAGAGTCTGGCCAAGTAAACATTTCCAATGAGTAAGCCCCAAAACAAAACCCCACATCAGAGAATATGTACACTTTTCAGAGTCAGAGGGCATCACAACCCTTTAGAACCAGTACCTCATTAGAAATTAACAAAAGGTATGGGCATTCCTATAAAACAAATCTCCCCTAATCAAGCTTCCCTTAATGGACAGGCCCATGAATGGGTGGGGAAGATATTTAACTCTTATTAACACAAATAACATTATACCTAGCACCCTGGGGCCTTGAGACTCTGATGAGGATTCATCGTTTCTAGTTCAATGTAGAGCCCTACATTAATTATTGCCAGGTCATTTTCACTCCATGCCACTTCTCAGGACACGTCCCCTACACCACTGGGCTTTCCACTTCTTGCTCTGGGAATAGGAATCACACCATTACTACCATTCCCAGTAAAGACAGATCAATCAGATACTGACTCCACTCACAACCTCTGTGACTTCCCTGACCAGAACATACCTTCTTGGTCATCACTCCCCTAGACATATTGTCTTCTTCATTAGGAGAAAAGCTTCCAAGAGCAAGGACTGGATTGGTTTTAGATATAGATATATAGTATATATAGTATATATACTATATATATATATATGTTGGCATCTTTTTTTAAAATTATTTATTTATTTTTAGTTTCCAACATTCATTTCCACAAGATCTTGAGTTTCAAATTTTCTCCCCATCTCTTCCCTCTCCCCACCCCAAAACACCATGTATTCTGATTACTCCTTCCCCCAATCTACCCTCCCTTCTATCCCAACCCTCCCCTCCCTTATCCCCATTATCTCTCTTTTCTTGTAGGGCAGGATAGATTTCTATACCCCATTACCTGTATTTCTTATTTCCCAGTTGCATGCAAAAACAATTCTCAACATTCCTTCCTAAAACCTTGAGTTGCAACATCTCACCCTTCTTCCCTCCCCACCCATCCCCACTGTGAGGGCAAGCAATTCAGTACAGGCTATATATATATAGTTTTGCTAAAGACTTCTATAATAGTCATGTTATGAAAGACTAACTATATTTCCCTCCATCTTATCCTGCCCCCCCATTTACCATTTATTCTACTCTTTTGACCTTATCCCTCCCCAAAAGTATTTACTTCTAATTATCCCCCTCCTCTTATTTGCCCTCCCTTCTATCATTCCCCCCACACTCCACTTATCCCCTTCTCCCCTACTTTCCTGTAGTGTAAGACAGATTTTCATACCTTTGTCAAGAGGAGGGTCCTAGTGCTCCTCCTAACCCCAAGACCATGCTCAGAGCTGAGATTCAGATCAGCTGCTCAATTCCCCCAGGGGCTTTAGGTGAGGGTGGGGCCGCTACTCAGGGCTGAGGTTCAGATCATCTGCTCAGTTCCCCCAGGGGCTTTAGGCAGAGTGCTTCACAGATTGAAGTCATCTCCTCCACTACAGCCGCCACCACCTAGGGCCCATGCTGGAGGGGACCCTGCTCTCCTCTCACCCAGCTGAGAAAGCCCTCAGGTATGCTGAAAAGACCATAGCTAAATAGAAAAGTTGACTTTCAAACACAAGAGTCAAGAGAAAAATGAAAAAGTAAACAGGAAAGAGAAATCATAAAGGACTTACTAAAGTTGAATTGTTTATATTTCTACATGGAAAGATAATACTTGTAACTCTTGAAATTTTTCTCAGTATTTGGGTAGTTGGAGGAATTATATACATATATATATAGAAGAAGACAGGGATAAGGGAAGAGACAGATGTGAGAGAAGAGAGGACAAATTGGGGGAAGGGGTAATCAGGGAGGAGGGGAAAGATGGAGAGAAAATTTGGAACTCAAAATTTTATGGAAATGAATGTTGAAAACTAAAAATAAATTAATTAATTTTAAAAAAAAATATTTCCTATGGATGTTCTAAAAATCTTACCAGATTCCAAGATAAAAATAACTTTTTCAGTCACCTTCTGAACATCAATTCAAGTGAGACATAAGACAAATCAGCACACACTTGAAAATATTCTGTTCATAGGCTTGCAGATGTTACTACATTGATTCAAGCATGAGCAACTAGATGGCTTTCTCAATTATATAAGTTCATTTAAAAAAAAAACTGGCCTCACCAGTCATGCTGGAAAAGTAAAGTCAATGAAAAACGTATGTTGCCCAGCGTTCTTTTCAATTATCCCAAACTAAACAAACCACAAAAGCTAATCTTTTTGACATCAATAAGTCTTTCAGTGATGCTACATGCCTGTAAATTATGGAGTGCTCTGACCTCAGAATAATGAAGATTGCAGGTGATCCAAAAGGTAATAGAAAGACATATGGTAAGCAAAAGCAGGCCATAGCTTATTATTAGACATGGCATACATGATGAGGAGTTAAAAGACATCAAGAAAATGATCAAGAATTTGTAGACATAGGACAAGAATCAAGATGATATGCTCATGGTTTACAGTCTGCACTAAGGAAAGAGCTTCCACACCAGTGAGATTACAGTTCCATCAGTGGACAATATATATTAAACTCTCAGGAATAACATTTGTTGTGCAATTAGTTTTTTATAAGTTATTCCATTACTGAAAAAAATAGATATGAGTAAACCCTAAAGAAAATTCTATTTATACTCTATTAGACTGCATTTCCTTGAGGATGTTTTTCATTTTTGTAACTCAATACCTTGAGCTGAAATTAAAGTTAAGAAGACAATTATAATAATCCATATTTTTACACCATGCAGTTCACAAATTATTTTGCTTTCAAAAACCCTGTAAGGTAGGTTAGGCAAATAATAATATAACTTTACAAAGAGTAAACTGAAGTTTTGAGAATGTAAAGTAAATGGCTCAGAGTAAGGACCAAAGCAAGGACTGTCCTCTGACTCCAAGTTGAAGGCTAGCTCTATTATAACATGCTACTTCTCTAAATTTAAGAAGCAAAGGAAAAGAAATGTTCTGGCGGAAAATTCCAAGTTATTTCACACAAATGTCTACAATCTTAAGTAGATTCAAGAAACTAGCGGTATAGTTTTAAAATCTGCTACATTTACAACTCAGACACAATTATACAAAGTTTAGAGAGTAATTAGATGTATCTTCTGCATACTTCTACATCTCCCCAAAAATGCCCTAATAATTGTACATTATATACAGCTTTCCTGCCCGTGAGCCCAAACTGTGAAGAACAGCAGACAAAGCAAATAGTATACACTAGGCATAAATTAGTCATAAAATAAACCTTTGTTAAATACATGAAAATGCCACATGGAATGACAAAGCAATAAGAATTGTAAACTGAATAAAAAATGATGGTTCTGCCAAATAATAAACTAAACAAAAATTGTGGGGTGGAGGAAAATAAGTCATTTTTCAACTGTATTACTTAAAAATTTTCCTTGACAGTTTATGAGCTTACTATATACAAATTATATTACCTAAAGTAAATTTGAACACATATAAAAATATTGGGGCAAAAACATTTATTATTACCCTCTTCCTATGTGCACTCTGCCAGGTTCTGGGGATACAACGACAAAAACAAACCATTATAACCCTTGAGAAGTTTATGCTCCTAGAATGCAACAATGTATCACTAGGATAATATACTATGACCAGGTGAGATTTATACCAGGAATGCAGGGCTGGTTCTGTATTAGGAAAACTATCTGCATAATTAACCAAATCAATAACAAAATTAACATAAATCATATTATTATCTCAATAGATGAGGAAAAGATTTTCACAAAATACAACACCCATTGCTATTAAAAAAAAAAAAAACACCAGAGAGCAAAAGAATCAATGGTGTTTTTCTTAAAATAAGTAGTATCTATCTAAAACCATTAGCAAACATTATATGCAATGAGGATAAACTAGAAGCATTTTCATTAAGATCAGGTTGAAACAAGGATGTCCATTATCACCACTGTTATTCAGTGTTATTCTAGAAATGTTAACTTCAGCTATAAGAGAAGAAAAAGAAACTGAAGGAATTAGAATAGGCAATGAAAAAGCAAAACTATCAATCCTTGCAGATGATATGATGGTCTACTTAGAGAATCCTAAAGAATCAACTGAAAAACTACTTGAAATAATTAACAACTTTAGTAAAGTTGCAGGATATAAAATAAACCCACATAAATCATCATCATTTCTATATATTACTAACAAAGCCCAGAAGCAAGAGATAGAAAGACAAATTCCACTTAAAGTAACTGTAGCTATTTTTTTCTGACCTGGTCCCAGGCAGGATGGCTCCCGAGAAGACAGATGGAGAGAAAAAGAAGGGATGCCCTACTATCAATGAGATGGTGTCCAGAAAGTATACTATCAATATTCACAAGAGAATTCGTAGAGTAGGCTGCAAAAAGTAAGCTCCTCAGGCTCTAATGGAAATTTGCAAATTTGCCATGAAAGAAATGGGAACTCCAGATGTACACAATAACACCAGACTTAACAAAACTGTTTGGGCCAAAGGAATAAGGAATGCCCCATACTATATCAGTGTGTTGTCCAGAAAACACAATGAGGATGAAGATTTGCCAAACAAGCCATATACGTTGGTTATTCATGTGCCTGTCACCACTTTCAAAAGCTTACAGTCAATGTGGATGAAAACTAAACTGAACTTCACCTAAATAAAATCATAAAATGTCAAAAAAAGTAATAAAGTAACTATAGACAATGTAAAATATTTGGAAATCTACCTGACAAGATAAACCTGGGAACTGTATGAACACAATTACAAAACACTTTTCACACAAATAAAGTCTGATGTACATAATTGGAAAAATATCAGTTGCTCATGGGTAGGTCAAGCTAATGTAATAAAAATGACAATTCTAGCCTGAATTAATTTACTTATTCAGTGCCATATCAAGCAAACTACCAAAAAATATTTTATAGAGCTGGAAAAAAACAATAAAATTCATCTAGAAGAACAAAAGGTCCTGAATATCAAGGGAATTGATGAAAAGAAATGCAAGGGAAGGTGGCCTAGCCTTACTAGATCTAAAATTGCATTATAAAGCAGCATTCATCAAAACTACTTGGTAATGGCTAAGAAATAGAGTAGTGGATCAGTGGAATAGGTTAGGTACACACTATAGTCAATGATTATAATAATTTACTGTTTGATAAACACAAGGACTCCAGCTTCTGAGATAAGAACTCAGTATTTGACAAAAACTGCAAGAAAAAATGGAAAACAGTATGGCAGAAACTAGGCATAGACCAATATCTTACACTGTATACCAAGAAAAAGTCAAAATGGGTACATGGCTTAGATAAACAGATGAAACTATAAGCAAATTAGGAGATCAAGGAATAGTTTACCTGTCAGATCTATGAAGAAGGGAAGAATTAATGACCAAGCAAGAGAGAACATTATGAAATACAAAATGGATAATTTTGATTACATTAAATTTAAAAGGTTTTGCACAAACAAAACCAATGCAACCAATATTAGAAGGGAAGCAGAAAGCTGGGAAATAGTTTTTAGCCAATATCTCTAATAAAGGTCTTATTGCTAAAATACTTAGAGAATTGAGTCATATTTATAAGAATACACATCATTCCCCAACTGATAAATAGTCAAAGGATATGAACAGGAAGTTTTCAGATGAAGAAATTAAAACTATCTGCAATCATATGAAAAAATGCTCTAAATCACTATTGGTTAGAGAAAAGCAAATCAAAACAACTCTGAAGTACCACATCACACCTATCAGATGGACTAACATCACAAAATAGGAAAATGATAAATGTTGGAGAAGATATGGGAAAACTGGAACACTAATGTATTATTGGTGGAATTGTGATCTCATCCTGGAGAACAATTTGGAGCTGTGCCCAAAGGGCTATAAAACTGTACACACCCGTTGATCCAGCAACACCACTACTAGGTCTGCATGCCAAAGAAATCATAAAAAAGGGAAAAGGCCCTACATGTACAAAAATATTTATAATAATTCTTTTTGTGGTGGCAAAGAATTGAAAATTAAGGGAATGCCCATCAACTGGGGAATGGCTGAACAAGTTGTGGTAATGAATGTAATGGAATAGTGTTGTTCCATAAGAAATGGTGAGCAGGAGAACTTCAGAAAAACCTGGAAAGACTTTCATGAATTGATCCTAAGTGAAGCAAGCAGAACCAGGAGAGCACTGCAGACAACAGCAGCAACACTGTGCAATGATCATCTTTGATAGATGTAGCTCTTCTCAGCAATACAAGAATGTGAGATAACTCCAAAAGATTCATGATGGGAAAAGCTATCCACAGCTAGAGAAGGAATTATGGCGTCTGAATGCCAATTGAAGCATACAACTATTTTCTCTTCTGTTTTTCCCTTTTCAGGGCTTTTTCCTTTTGTTCTGATTCTTCTTTCACAGCACAACTAATGTAGAAATATGTTTAATATGATTATACATGTACATATACTAGATTGCATGCCATCTTGGGGAGAGAGAGGGAAAGGAGAGAGAAGGAAATTTAGAACTCAAAATCTTATATAAGTGAATAAGAAAACTAAAAAAAAGAAAAAGCAGAGAGAGGCTTATGCTTTTAGAGAAAAGATGCAACACATACAAAAATAAATATTTTATGACAAGGTAAGAATAGAAAAATGAGATAGAACTAGAAAAGTTAGATCTTTGAGAAAGGAGATACATTTTCACATGGTCTGATCAGAAAAGGTGAGCTAAATCTTAAAGAAAGAGAAATCTCAAAAGTGGAAATGATGACAAGACCACATTACACAAACAGGATTCTACCTTGTGTGAAAGCATTGAGGTAATGATGACTTCTGGGTTCTTAATTTAAAAAAAAAAAAGAAAACTTTTCAAAGAAAAAAAAGTTCAGGGACTAATCCAGTTTGGCTAGAATATGGAGTACATAGAGAACATAAGTTGAGGGTTTTTTTTAATGACAATTTAAGCTATACATAACCATATGAAAAAATACTCAAACTCACTACTGATTAGAAAAATGCAAATTAAAACTATTCTGAGGTACTACTTCATACCTATTAGAATGGCTAACAGGACAGAAAAAGTAAGTGACAAGTGTTGGAGGGCATGTGAGGAAAATGAGACATTAATGCACTATTGGTGGAGTTGTGAACTAATTCAACCATTCTGTAGGGCAATTTGGAACTACGACCAAAGCCATACATACCCTTTGACTTAATCAATACCACTACCAGGTCTGTATTCCAAAAGAGATGTTAAAAAAAAAAAAAAAAAAGGAAAACGGCCTATCTGTACAAAATATTTATTGCAGCTCTTTTCTGGGGGCAAAGAATTCGAAATTGAAGGTATACCCATCAATTGGAGAATAGCTGAACAAGGTATGATATGTAATTAGGATGGAATACTATAAGAAAAGATGGGCAAGATGCTCTCAAAAAAACCTATAAAGACTTGCATGGGCTGATACAAAGTGAAATGCACTGTGTACAAAGTAACAGCAATATTGTAAGGGGTTCAGCCATGAAAGACTTAGCTATTCTCAGCGATACGTTCCAAGACAACTCTGAAGGACTTATGATGAAAAATGCTATCCATTTCCAGAGAAAGAACTGATGGTATCTGAATACAGATTGAAACATACTTTTTTTGCTTTATTTTTCCTGTGATTTTTTTTGTCTATAGTTTCTTTCATAACATGACTATTAAGGATATGTTTTACATATATAATATCAAATTGCATATATAATATCAAATATCAAAATATAAAATCAAATATATAATATCAAATATAATATTTTCTCAATGAGGGATGTTAGGGAAAGAAGAAGGGATAGAATTTGGAACTCAAAGTTTTAAAAAATAAATGTTAATTGCTTTTATGTGTAACAATGTTTTAAATAAATAAAGTGATAATTTAAACAAATTATAATAAAATCCAAGCAAAAATCAATTGAAGACATACAAACCTCTGATTGTACATGCCCCGAAAATTGTAATTTGCTCTGTAATTTGGGAATGGCTTTGGATCTAAAGGCCTGTAGATGGCAGGCTCTCCCCTTTTCATAGCAAGACCGTTTAGTTCCACTGTTGGAGTTATACTGCCTGTTTAAATAAAAGAAAAATACATGTAAATATTTCTACAATCAAGAATACAATCTATACTTATAACTATTTTATTATAATGAGTAAAAAGTAGAAATAGAGGACAATGAGATACTGTATAGAGAACCATTTGTATGATTTTCTTATTCCAGGAATACAACTACTATCAGAACAGAAAAGACAGTACAGAAGTAGTCCTTATTCTTTCTTTTTCTGAGTTTTTGATCGAGGGCTTCCTGGTTACCCATTCCAAAGAAATAAAGCACGCAACTCTCAAGAGTTTCTTCACATTGTTCAAAAATGTACTATTCAAAATTATAATTATAGGTAAACTATGATAGATACATTATTAAATATAATTAATATCTTACAAAAATATACTTGTAAGTAAAAATATGAATCTAACCCAAAAGAAATATGCAATGAAAATCCAAATGATGAGACAGACCACTTCAAGGGATTCATTACTCACACTGATTGAGAACTAGCAATATATACTTAATTAAGAAATTAAACATCAGCGATAAAAAGACGTTTTTTAGAATGTTATACAAAGACAGTTTGGTAAATGCCATGCTACAAATAACTTTAAGAATTAAATTTAATTAACTCAATAAGGATAACTTGTATATAAGTTATATAAGAATAACTTGTATATAAGTTATATAATTAACTCCATAAGGATAACTTGTATAAGATCATGCTGTTCCTAATGACATGTATTGAATGAATACATAAAATGATTCAACCTCTTTTAGATTTGGTGTTCTATTCTTAGGATACAAAGTACAACAGTATAGTAAAAAAAAAAAAAGTCCCTATTTAGAACACACAATATTAGAGCAGGACAAACCTTCATTCTGTTCCCTTAGCACTCCCAAGTGTTAGACCTTGGAGTTCACCTCATCACAAAATCACAGAAACTCAGAGCTGAAAGGAGCCTCAGGGATATCTAATACAAACTCAAGTTACTAGAACAGAAATTTCTTCTATAACAAAACCAACAATTCATCCTGATTCTCCTTTAGATCTCTAGTAAAATGGAATCTACTTCTTCCCAGGCTGCTCTAGTTTTGAGGAAGTTTGTCCTTACATCAAGTCTAATTTGTCCTCTGCAACTCCAACCTGCTGCTGTTAGATCAGTCTTCTGAGTCCATGCACAACAAAACTATTCTCTCATCTATTAGCTTCCCCCAGGTCTTCTTTTCTCCAAGTTCAACACCCTAAATTCTTCAACTACTCCTCATTATTGCATGGTCTTGGAACTTTTATCATACTAGTTCCCTTCTTCCAGGCACTTTCTAACTTTTCAATGCCATTTCTAAAATGTGCTACCCTAAACTGAATGCTCAGCTGTGCTCTGGCAAAGGCAGAGTAGGAGACACCCTCCCTACCACCTGCCTGACCCCAGATGCTAATAAGCCTCTCTTAAACTCCTAAATTAACAGGTGAGGAAACTATAGCCCAAAGAGTGGAGGTTTTTAATTTAGATACTTGAGAGCTGTCCAAACTTACTTGGAAAAGGACAAACTGTCTCAGTTCCATTCAATTTAAAAAACATTGAGAGCTCACTAAATGAAAAGTAGTAAAAGTAGTAGTGCTTTGAAATACCCCTTTTTCAGTAACTGTGCCACAAAAAACAAAATGTCCACTAAATAACTTTCAGAGTAGATGATGTAATATACTATCTTAACTCTTTGCCACCTTCTTCACAAACAATTAAGACATAACACCCAGAAAACAGAAAAGTTTTCTTGTTGCTACAAAGGAAAAACCAAGATGACCTCTTCAGAATGAACCCTAGGGGTTACTAGGGCATCAGCTCTCCCCGAGAAGGTACCTTAAATCTACCTGTGCTAACTAAAGCATCTCATGTTAATAGTGCTTACTGAATTGCAGAACAACTAAGTGAAGAAATATGGTAGGAAGGGGGCAAACTACGAAAAAAGGTAATAAAAGTATGAAAGTAAAGTAAAACCAAATATAATAATGAAATCATCTATTACAAATGACTATCATTTGACATGGAAGCACAAAGAGGAGGAACAGCTGGAGTACCTGGGTCATTATTTAATAAGGTCTTACAATCAATAACCCATATCTACTCTACTCTTCTAAATTATATTCTTTAAATGGCTATTAAATTTATCTTTAGGCTAATGGAAATAATCATGTTAACCAGACATCCAAATTTCCATTCAATTAAAAACATTACATACCTACTGTGTGCAAGGCAACAGAGAAATATCATTTATATTTTATATGAAAAATCATTTGTATGTCGTGCTTTTAGTTTGAAAAGTGCTTTACATATGTTAACTCATTTGGTCCTTACAACAACCACCCGAGGCAGAGAGGTTAAGTGACTTACTCAAGGTAATACAACTAATAAATGTCTCAGGCAGGTTCAAACTCAGGTCTCTACTCTACACTATACCACTTAGCTGTTCTGAAGAAGTAATCTAATGGAGAAGGCTGGAGTGAGGCAAGGCATGTATGTAAAGAACTGTGATATGAGGTACAATGGGATAAGTACAAGAAACCCAAAATAGGGCTATTAGGAATCTAAGGAAGCAGAAATCACTCTCTGGAGGAGTCAGGGAAGGTTTGGAAAGTAAGGTCTCCAACAGGAATCAAGTAGAGGCAAGGGGTAAGGGAGGGAGTTCTCTCTGGGCCTGAGGAATGTGAACAAAGACTAACAGCAATGGGAGAGGGTAAAATGAGAACCAGCAATAATTAGTAGCCTCATTTGGCTGGCATGTAAAGTACTCAAAGGAGAGTCGTCTAACTAAACAGGAAGGAGTTTGGGTATCATCACGGGTGGATCAAGTCAATTCAACAAACATTACTTAAGCATCTAGTAGGCTCTGAGGACACAACAATGGCATGAAACTGTCCTTGCCCTCAAGGATCCTATCTGAATAGAGAGATAAAATATGAACACACACACACACAAATACAAAGTAATTTCAAGAGGAAGAACTGGGGGAATTAAGAAAGGCCTCCCCCAGGAGGTAGAACCTGAACTGAGCTTTGAAGGATGCCACAAACTCCAAGAAGAATCACCACAGAAACCCTCTGCTTGAGTTAAGCAAGCTACACACTGTTTTCCCAATACATCATCTACTTACTTCTCAGGCCTGTCAACTTTGTTCATGAGTTTTACTTGTCTAAATCCTACCCATTTCTCAAAACTTAGATTAAGTCCTTACTTCTCCATGAAGCCTAACCCAACTGCACCAGTCCTCAGCGATTATTCCACCCTTGAAATTCCTATAGCACTTATTGCTGTTACATCATTTCATTTAGCACTTAAATACATTGCATTTTTATTTACCCTATTTTGTTTATGTCCTAGCTTCTCAAATAGCTAAATTGTAATTTATGGAAGGGACTACATATTATATTTCTTTGTACCCCACGTACCCAGAACCCTGAATAACACAAGTAAGAGCCCAACAAATGGTCAGTGAAAATGATGATTATAATCCAGAAACATTAATGAAGTTAACAGAAATCTAAATGTTTCCCATTTGTCCCCGGGGTATTTAATTTCTCATCATCTGCAAAATGACTATGAATGTCATTTTTATTGTGAGCATGAAAAATGAAGTTCATTGTTCACTTCTGGTATAAGAATAAACTGAAGGTAGAAGAGTCAATCTAATATGCTCACTGTTTTTATAACAAAAGAATATAAACGATATAGACAGAGGATCAGAATGGGGGAAAACAGATTAGGGTAAACCAAAGGAGTCTTAGAAATGAAAGAAAAGACTCAGAAAAATTGAGCAGGTTGACCCATTCAGTCTCCTTTACCTAACACACTTATGGCAAAGTATGGAAGTGAATAAGCATTTATAGGAATGAGCCTGTGTGTATGTGAAAGAATAAAGAGATCGCAAACTCTTTGAGGTCAGAAATTGCATCTTCTTCTAAATCCAAATGATGCCTAGAATAGTGGTGGGTAAACAAGTAAATTAATAAGTGAATGCCTGTGTGAATATGCTGCTTCTTGCTAACTCTTAAAAACAAAACCCTAGAGAGGTAAATGTAGCACTCTGCTAAAGCATTTGCTTTAAATTTCACTATCCCCCATTAAACTTTTACATTTAACTAACATAACTCAGTTGTTTCCCAGTTTATCATTCTAAAAATTCTTGTTGATTATAGAATTGGTCTGTTAAGAATGCAACCAAAGCTATTCTTTCTTTCCAAAAGCACACAAGGAAAGGGCACAAACATAATACAAGAAAAGGAAAGAATTCAGCACTGGATTACCTGGGTTACTATTAATATTGTTTTTGGGGGGTCGAGGAGTAGGTTTGGGAAGGGTAGTTTCCCTCAAGGCTTTGTTGGCAGCAGCATGTTGGGCTTTCTTTATACTGCTCCCTTCAGACTGCCAGGTCTGTTCTCCAAGAGTCAGCTGCACTGAGAACATCTTCAAAAAAAATTGAAAAAATTAATTAAAACTTTCCAGTAAGCAAGTATGTATGAAATGTTACCTGTCTGAAAAATAAAAACAAAGAAACACAGAATTTGAGCATTAGCAGGGACTGTAAAGAATATCTAGAACTTGACAGATTATATAAATAAGGAATATAGTATAGTAGATAGAGTGCCAGACTTGGAGGCAGAAAAACCTGGGTTTTAATCCTGCCTCAGATACTTAATAGCTGTGTGACCCTGGACAAGTCCCTTAACCTCTCTGGGCTTCAGATTCTTCTTCTATAAAATAAAAGGGTTTGATTCAATGATTTCTGAGTCTATGGTCCTAGGAACCAGAGAAGTCCAAAGAGATTAAGTGAATTTCTTTCAATTAGGTCACATAACTGAAGCATCCTTCAAAAGAAGAAGGTTCTAGAACTCCAATTCACTACAGTAACTCTAAGTGATATACACCAAATTCTGTCTTTTATCATATCAGTAGAGGCTGGCATTGATAGAATCCTCTGATGTATAGTTGAGGAAAAAATAAATTAAAAGTTTTTTTAAATAAAATAAAAATAATTTAGAGATTTAATAAATTCTTTAAAAGAACAAAATAAAAACATCTTTTTAATGTCATTCAAATTATCTTCACTAAAACATATATAGAAATATATATGGCAAAGTAAATCTGTTCTCCTAAAAATCTGGGGCACATATCAGAGAAGACCTAAATTTCTTCCTCTTTTCTATCATAAACTCTAAGAGGAAGAAGTCAGATAGAAAGATGAAACTGGAAAGAGGACAGCAAACTGACAAAGGATAGAAATGGTCTGCAAATATCCTTATTTTAAATGCTTTTCACCATCAAAGACAGTAGAGTCACTATATTTGGATTCTTAATATCACCATCTTGAACATGTTTATACAGGAAATGGAAATAGAAATGAAAAAAACAGCTATACTAGACCAAGGATGCATAGAGAGGGTCTCTGCTGGAAACAACACAATTTTGAGAACACTGAAGAACCAAGTCTCAAGACATCTAAAGAGAGAAAAATAGCAAAGCTGTAAAACAAAATTTCTCAGGCCATACCAATACCAAAAAAGAGGTGCCCATGAGACCCATCAATAATGACTAAATCTATTAAAACTATTAAACCTATTTTCCTAGCTATAAAGAAATTTCATGAGAAATATCCATAACTCATTGGGTATGTACTTGATACAGAATTAAAGGGATAGGCTTTTGTAAATAATATTTTATAGTACATCATCAAATTGACTGAAAGATCCAGAAACACAAGGTCCCACTGAACTTATTATTTGGAAATCATAAAAAAGCACTGTTTGGTATGGCAAAATACCATCTCCTAAAAAAACAAAGTGAATCATCTCAAGGGAAATAACAAAAAAAAGCAGGGAGGAAGGAGATCAAGGCATACCAGAACTTAAAGTATACCAGAAAGTGATAATCATCAAAAAAAATTTGGCAGCAGTTCAAAAATAGAGAGTTTAATCCGCATAACAGATGAGGTATATACTGTACAGAAGCAAATGAACTTAGTAGCCTAGACTTCAACAAACCTAAAGATCCCAACTCCTGGGTGAAGGATTCACTATTTGACAAAAACTTCTAGGAAAACTAGACGGTAGACTAGCAGAAATGAAGTTAATAATAATGCTAAATATCATATACGAGGGTAAGTTCTGAATACACACATAATTTAGAAATAAAAGGTCATATCATATATATACAAGTTAAAGGAACTAAGAAGAAATTACCTTTAAGACTTATGAATAGGAGAAAGATTTATAACTAAACAAAGGACAAAGAGGACTATAAAAGATAAAACTGAGAAAACTTTATAAGATTTTTGCATACTGAAAATGCAATGCAACTAAGAGTTTAATGGAAACAATTACCAGGAGAAAATCTTTGTAGCAAGTTTCTCTAATAAGGGTCTCATTTCCAAGACATAGTATGAGCTGTTTGAAATTAATAAGAATAAAAACCATTCCCCACTTGATAAATGATCAAAGGATATGAACGTGAACAGGCAGTTCTTAAGGAAAGAAATCCAAGCCATCAACATACATATGAAAAAATGCTCCAATTAATTTGCATTAGGGAAATGCAAATTAAAGCAACTCTAAGGATCCACCTCGTATCTGTTGGATTGGTAAAGTCAGGGAAAAAAGGAAAATTTTAAGTGTTGGCTGGATTGTGGGAAAACAGCTATATTAATGCAGCAATTCCATTCCCACGCAAAGGCATGGAAGTAGGAGATAGATCGCCACATAAAGGAAACAGAAAATACACCTGTTTGGCTAGAGTATAGAGTACATGAAATGAATTAAACAAAATTATTAATAATTAATAATTACATAAATTAAATAATTAAGCAAAAAATAGAATTGTTTGACAGATGAGGTACACATTGTACAGAAGCAAATGAACCTAATACCTTAGAGCTCAACAGACTTAAGAGATCCCAGCTCTTGGGGGAAGAACCAACTCTTTCTCTTTGACAAAAACTGCTAGGAAAATTGGACAGGAATCTAGCAGAAATTGGGCTTAAATCAAACAAAAACATAATATACAAAGATAAGCTCCAAATGCATTTATGACCTAAAAATGCTAAACTAACGCTAGAGTGTAAAGGGCTTTAAGTACTAACTAGACAAATCTGCAAGAGCAATGGGGAGCCACTGAAGTTTCTTGAGAAAGGGATTAACCTCACCATACCTGTACTTTAAGAATACTGACTTGGCAACTGTATGGAGAGTAGAGAAAGAAGAAACAAGGCAAAATTGGTCTTTCTAAACAATCAGGAAGCTATTATAGTCCATTTGAAAAATGGTGAAGGCCTACCTAGATGGGTAATTGTGTTATGAAAAGAAGGAAAAGGACATAGAAGACAGAGATCAAAGAGCTTGAATCAGTAAGACTTGGCAACTAATTGTATATGATGAATCAAGAATGACTACCATGTTACAAATCTAATTGACTGGAAGAATGTGGTGCTCTTAACAAAAGGAGGCAGGGTAGAAGAAGGAGTGGGTTTGGAAAGAAAGAGAAAGAGTTTTCTTTTGGACGTGTTGAACTTGATACGTCTATCAGGTATCTAGGCGGTGATGTCACATACAAAGCTGAAAATGCCCAAATGGAACTCAAGAGAAAGTGAGAGCTAGAAATGTAGATCTGGGAGTGAGCTATATAGAGATGACAGCAGAATCCACAGGAGATGATGAGATCATCAAAAGAGAGAATGTAAAGAGAAGGAAAAGGAGAAGGCCCAGGACAGAGTTGTGGCATCAGGACTCAGAGAACAGGACATGGATGATGAACCTGCAGAGGAGAATAATGATCAGTCAGAAAGGGAGAAAGAGAACCATGATAGACCAATGTCATGGAAACCCAAGAAGGAAGAAGGCATAACAGGATCAACTATCTACTGGAGCTCCCTCTCTCCCCACAACATGGTTTAGGCAAGTTTTTAATAAAAAGCAGCAAAGCTGTGTCTGGGATTTGACTGGCCCAGGGGACACATGGTTCAGGTTGCACTTTCCTTGACTCAACTTTCTGACTTGCCTTCCTGGTCCACATGAGGTGGGGACGCTTCAGACTTGGCATATGTCCCAAAATGCAAATTAGTATATCCTACCCTGACATATTTCCATATAAAAACAAAGGGAGTCATATATGCCCAAGCTAAGCACTACAATATCCTTGTTGAGCACCCTTTCCATGCTATGGCTCAGTAAACCTCCTTCTGTTAACTGCTGAATGACTCATG
The DNA here is from genome assembly GCA_023548195.1 of Bettongia penicillata ogilbyi. Classification (NCBI taxonomy): domain Eukaryota; kingdom Metazoa; phylum Chordata; class Mammalia; order Diprotodontia; family Potoroidae; genus Bettongia; species Bettongia penicillata. Next base: position 131,493 of record JAJHZJ010000489.1, on the reverse strand, counting down.
AATACATGATTTCATTCTAATATTGAACTTGAACAGGATACCAGCCCAAATCAGGCCTGTCTCTGACAGGACAGAGCTTTAGGGTACACCACAGCACAGGAGTCAGGATAAGAATGCTTACCACACAAAAAGGAAGAAAAAGAACAGTAAAATGAAAATCCACAAAGGAAAAAGCATTAAAAAGAAGGATGTGTGAACAGTGTTGAATGCTGAAGAAATATCAAGAAAGATGAGGACTGATAAGTGGACACTGGATTTAGCAACAAAATCATTGGTGACTTTGCAGATAGTAGCTTCCCTCCACCGAGGGGGACAAAAATCAGATTACAAGGGTTAAAGAAGCAAATAGTACTTTTTGGGTCTTTGTTTTGAATAGAAGGAGAGATATCAAATAATATCTTGAGGAGACAGCAGTCTCATTTTTAAGGATGGAAGAAATCTGGGTATATTTGATAGGAAGCAGCTGATAGGTAAGAAGACAGTGGGATTTAGGGAGAGAGGAAATGATCAAAGGGGCAAACTGCCAGTAGGGATACATCAAGTAGGTCACAAATCAATTTGAATAAATTAGTATTTGAAAGCAATCAATCTCACCAGTCTATAATTTGAAGTCTTTTCTTTCTCCTATAAAAAAAAATCAGACAACTACATCTTGGGGATAGAGAGGAGGTGGTAGGGGTTGCCACCAACCAGTCGACTACCCCACTGGGTCCCTGACCTGATCGTAATTTTTTTTTTAATTTCGAAGTCGACAAGCATGGGGCATTTCCACATATAATAGCTAGCTAGTATCTATATATTTTCATACACAAAGGGGGAAAAAGGAGGATTGTTTATGAAGTCATGAAGTTCTATTATATACAGCTGGGGTTTTTTAAGGTTATATGAAACTTAATGTGGTAGTTAGAACACTGTCCTGCTGGTCTGAGAGCCATCTCACACAACGAAGAATATTTTGAAAAGATAAAAAAGAAAGAAGAGTAAGAAGATTTTAAAAATCAGCAAATACTATTGATATATTGAAATAATCGATACATATTTATACACTGACAATTGACAAGATAACTCCCATTTAATAATACAGTTTGAGATCAGGCAGAGAATGTGTGTGTATGTGTGTATATGTGTGTTTTCTTGTGCGTATGTGTACATGTTTTCAACCCTCTTTTGCCATTCATCTGGTACCTAATCCTCTCACTATTGTATTTCAAAAATTGGTTTCCTTCATAGTTCTATGTATTTTATTCTATGCATTTCAAAATACTCTGAGAAGGGGTCCTTATGAGTCACCAAACTGTCAAAAGGATCCATGACACCAAAAAAAAAGTGAAAAATCCCTGATCTACATTACAAACACCTCTACCAGACAAAGTTCCAAGGAGGCACAGCCTATATTCTTAGCTGAATGTTGCATCTCCTCTAGTGTCTAACCCAGTCTTCTCCATATAATAGGGGCTTTAATATGTGTTACACTGTATTATGTTGGACCCTTAGAATGCCACAAAAGTGAGTTACTAACGTTGACTTCTCTTCTATCCTCATTTTAAGCTTTAATGAAAATATATATAAAAGAAAACCATGTTGCCTAAGGATAATCTTCACAAGATTCATGTGATAACATCACACCTATCAGATTGGCTAACATGACAAAACAGGATGAAGATAAATGTAGGAGAAGATGTGGGAGAGTTGGAACACTAAGTCATTGTTGGTGGAGCTGTGGGCTAATCCAACCATTCTGGAGAACAATTTGGAACTATGCCCAAAAGGCTACAAACATGTGGCATATCCTTTAACCCAGCAATACCACTTCTAGGAATGTATCCCCAAGAGATCATAAAAATGAGAAATGGTTCCACATTTACAAAAATATTTATAGCAGCACTCTTTGTGGTGGCCAAAAACTGGAAATCAAGGGGATACCCATCAGATGGGAAATGGCTGAATAAATTGTGGTATATGAATGTAATGGAATACTATTGTGCTATAAGAAATGATGAACAGGAAGACTCCAGAGAGGTCTGGAAAGATTTATACTATCTGAGGCTAAGCAAAAGGAACAGAATCAGGAGAACTTTGTATATAGCAACAATCACAGTGTGCGAGGATTTTTTCTGGTAGACTTAGAACTTCATTGCAATGCGCGAGGACTTAAAAAATTCCCAATGGTGTCTTAAGGCAAAATGCCTTCCACATCCAGAGAAAGAACTATGGAATTCGACTGCAGAATGTAGCAGATCATTTTCTTTTGTATTACATTTTGGTTTGTTTTATGATTTCTCCCATTCATTGTAATTCTTCTATGCAACAGAACTAAGGTGAAAATGTATTTAATAGGAATGTATGTGTAGAACCTATATAAAACTGTATGCTGGTCCAGGGAGGGAAGCAAGTAGGGAGGAGGGAAAGAGGGGGAGGGAGGGGAAAAAAATCTAAGTTCTATGGAAGTGATTGTAGAACACTGAAAACAAATAAAATAATAAAAAGTGGGAAAAAAAAGAATCATGTGATAGGTCTAAAAAATCTTTTGCTGGCTTATAGATAAATTTCAAATTGAGGCACACTGATCTTGTTCAAGCAATTACTGAAAATACATACTACTAAAAGTCAACTGGCATGTTTACACAGGGAACTCAACTCTAGCAACATAATATTTAGCACCTGAATGAATCACTATTTTTCATGTCGTAATAGAATAAGTATTATGGGTCTCATTTTACAAACAAGGAAACTGAGAATTTAAGTTACCCAAAGCCATACTGCATTTTCACAAAATTATGTAAAGCAGTGGTCCAGTCTAACCAGTCTAGCAAGGTATAAAATTCTTAGCCCTGTCTTGTACTCAGACCACTGGTCCACACTGGTCTCTCTCAGGAATATATTTCACAACAAAAGTTCCCTTTCATACTAGTACCAGTATCATTTGTGTCATCTGCTTCTTTACACCTGCTGGCAAAGTCAGAAAGCAGGCTAGAAGAATAAGCAAACAAAAAACCCACCATAAGAAGCTATTATGGGACAAGGATGCTAAAGACTTATAGAAGCAAAACAAAACAAAACAAAAATGGCTCAAAATTATCTATAGGCAAAGCCTCAAAGAAAAATGCAGCTGGAGCATAAATTTAAATAAAATACCTGGAAAAGATGAAGCAAGAGTTAATCAATGTTTTGTCAATGAAATGAGAATGCTGTAAGAAAAAATTAGAAAAGAAATGAGAGCTATGGAAGAAATCATTACAAAGGAAAGTAACAGTTTGGCACAAGAGATACAAATCCTTGCTGAAGCAATAAACTCAGTGAACATTAGAATAATTCAAATAGAAGCCAATGATTCTGTGAAAAAACAGGAAATATTTGTTAAAAGTCAAAAGACTGGAAAAAATTGAAAATATAAGTTGTCTCATTCCAAAAACAACTGAGCTGGAAAACCATTAGAGAAGAAAAAAATTTAAGAATCACTAGGCTACCTAAAAGCCATAACCAAAAAAAAGAGCCTAAACAGCATATTTCAAGAAATATTGAAAGAAAACTACCCAGCTCTTTTAGAACAAGAAGACAAAATGGAAACACAAAGACTCCACTGGTCACTTCCTGAAAGAATCCTCAAAATGAAAACTCCCAGGCACATACGCCAAATCTGGAACTTTCAGGTCAAATAAAAAATATAGCAAGCAATCAGAAAGAAAGAATTCAAGTACCAAGGAGACAGAGTCAGATACACACATAGTAGCTACCATTATAAAGGAGTGGGGAGCTTAGGAACTAATATTGCAGAAGGAAAAAGATGTAGGCTTACAGTGAAGAATAACTTACCCTGAAATTTTTAGTATAATCCTAAAGGGGGAAAATGGACTTTTAATGAAATATAGGATACCTAAGCATTCCTGATGAAAAGACTAGAGCTGCAAAGAAGCTATGAAGTTCAAACAGACAGGCTAAAAGAAACACAAAAAGGTAAATAGGAATAAATGATCATATATAATGATCATATAAGAATACATTTGTATGTTTAAATATGAAGAAATAATAATACGTATCTCCTCTGAACCCTATCATCACCAGGAGTCATAGAGGGAATCTATTTAGACAGCAGGCTTAGAAATATCTCTAATATCTGTTATGTCTTAATGATCCTGGAAGAAGAAGGAAAAGAGAGGAAGATGAATACTCTTGTGGGGAGGGGAGGAGGAGAGGAATGAAGGTTAGGAAAATTATTACACATAATAAGAGTACTCAAGTAGAAGTCTAAGTAAATAAAGAGGAAGGGGAGGGGAGTGGCTGATACTTGAACCTAACTCTGATCTAAAGTGGTCAAAAGAGGAAAGAATATATAAATAAACATAACACACATAAACAGAGCTCAGTACAAAAATGTATTTCACTCAGGAAATAGGAAGGAAAGGGGAGAAGGGAACAGAGAGAAGCAGAGGGAGGGTAGATGAACTGAGGAATTAATTCTAAGCACAAAAAACTCTAAGGGTGTATTCCAAAAAAACATGTAAAGTTCCTTTTGAGGTGGCAAAGAATTAGAAAAGAAGTTGCTCATCAACTGGTAAATGGCTGAACAAGTTATGTTATGCATATAAATGTTATAGCATACTATTAATGCTATGAAATGATGAAGGGAATGGTTTCAGAGAAGATTGGTAAAACTTGTATGAACTGACACAGAATAAAGTGAATGGAACCAGGAAAACAATTTATAAAAAAAAAAAAAAAAAGCAATAGTGTAAAGGTAAACAGCTTTGAAAGCCTTAAGGACTTTGATTAGAGTAATGGCCAACCATAATTCCAAAGAATTTATTATGAAAAATGCTATCCACCTCCTGATAGAGAGATGAAAGACTCAAGTACAGAATGAGACTATATATGTGTGTTTTATATACATATGCATACATATAATTTATACAAAAACAATACTGTAAAGAAAAACACTGAAAGATTAAAGATCTTTGATCAATTCAAGAGCCAACCATGACTTCAGGAGACTGATGATGATTTATGCCACCCACCTCCTGAGAGAACGGTGACGGGTTCACAATGTAGAATGAGACATACATTTTTGTACATGAACAATTTGGGAGCTGGTTTTGCTTAACTATTCATGTCTATTACAAAGGGTTTTTTTTAATTTTAAATTAGGAGAGGGGGAAAGAGTAAAAGGAAATGCTTACTAATTGAAAACTATTTTCCTGCAGGTGGATTTTTTAAATCAATGCTTTTGTTTTATGAATTTGGAAATTCTGGACCATTTTTTCTATTTACCTCCTGCACTATAATGTATGGAGTTTGAGGTTGTTTTGGGGTTTTTTTCCCATGTTCTTCTAGGAGACATTATCCATGAGTGTCTCTACGCATCCTCTCCTCAACATCAATGTGTTTTATTTACACAGACATCATGTCTTCTTTTAAAGCAGTTTTTTGCTTCTCTTTTTCCGGATAGACCTTCACTTCAGTACACTCTCTATCTATTGTCCTCCCTTTTGCTTCTCTGGAGCAACTCGCCACTAGGAGGTCAAATTTTTTTTCTACTAATTATTCCTGCTATATAAATTCTGCCATTTGTTTCCATCTAACTTCTCTTAAGATACTGGTTTCTCTCTTTGAGCTATCTGGGAACACCTTGCTGATGTTATACCCTCCCGTGGAAATGTCAGGGTTCCATGCTTTATCAGGTACTGGTTGAATATGCTTTCTGTGGAATATTCATTTAGACATGTTTGTAACCTTTTAGATATGTTCTTACTCATCTTCTCTTCTAGTCTTTGTCTTCTCTGTTGATTTAGTTGGTTGTGCTCTAGGTTTTTAACTGAATTTTCTTCCTTTCAAATTCTATGGTGGCTTTAGTGTCTTTTCCTTATATTTGTCTGTCACACACTTTCTAGTTCCTCCCTCTTTAACAGTGAATTTACCCGTGGGGTTGGACCTCAAGGTTGTTTCCTCCCATGTTGATGAGTTTACTTTTCATCAGTCTCAGCATCTGCCTCAGGTAACTTCTCGAGGAATGGGACTGGCCCCAGCTGAATGTTAGTATCCTTTCATTAAAGACTGGTACAATGATGCCACCCTTCCTCTCCAACCCAGTTATGTCTGTTCTTTGGTTCTCTGTATGAGCTGAGTCAATGTCTACTTTTTTTTTCAGGTATATGTAGAGTAGGTGTAATAGGCAGAGTTTGTCACCTTGGGATTCCCTAACCTAGGGAACACCTCAGGCAGTACATAGTTTTCCCCCTCCATACCTCATCCTTTACCTCATGAATAGAGTTGAGGTCTTCTGCTGTTGCAACAGGATGCTGAGGGAAGAGCAGGGGCTGGGTGTGCTAGCAAAGGCTCCAACAGGAGTGAATTCCTGGAGTAGGTCCTAAAGAACAAGTCTGGGGTTTGGCTTGTGTGCCCAGTCTGTACTTAAGGGAGGAAGGGAGAGTTGAAGTGCTGAGTTAGCACTCTAGGAAGTAGTATTATCCACTATTAATTCATAAGTCTGCTGTCTTGTTGAGTAATCTTCCTTGTTTTCTCATCCTGTGGAAACAATTGTAATTGAAACTTTGGCTCATAGTTCCTCTCTGGGGGTTTTGAGAGTTATTGGGAACTGGAGAAAATGTTCTTTATCTTGTTGATTACATGATCCCTGTTTACTGATGCTAAATTTACAAATAAATAGTTGCCTTAATATATTTAATGCCTTGAAAAGTTTGAGGTGGATAATGTAAGATACATATGGATGCAATACATATTTCTCATCATTCAGGAATTATTTTCTGTCAAAGGACTGGATATAGATGAGAAACTATAACAATTTTGCACCATCTCCTCCAAGGCCACAAAACATCTTGCTACATGGTCCAATAACTATGTAAGAAAACACTGACAAATATAAAATGCAGTGAAGGACAATTAGTGAATTCATTAATTAAGCTTATTTTGTACTTTTACTGTCAAAGCTAATCATATAGTCCTTTAAAAGTCATATAGTTCCTTTTTTGCTTAAGTCAAGAATATGGAGTCAGGCTCAGTCAATATTTTCATATATTTTATATTTTTAATAAAGTAATAAAGTCTGACATAAGCAAATAATTATCTTACGAAAGAACAAGCAGAAACCTAATTCATAAATTGGCTAATATTCTAGCCATAGCCTTCACAGACCATCAACTGAAGAGTTACAAATCTGATGGAACGAAATCCAGAAGGTGTATAATAATGACTACAGCTGGTTACAAGTCCTCTGCCAGGCTTTCTGTGTCTCTGAAACTCCATGGTAAAGGTGTGTTAACTTATTTTTCAAATATAATATTATCTACCTTTTATTATATTTTATTAAATATTTCCCAATTACATTTTCATCTGGTTCCGCTACACTCCAGAGTGTTGTGGGCCAAATGTAGCAGTGTATGTGAAACCTCTGCTCTAAGCAATATCTAGCTAGAGGCAAGGATTTTGTTCAAAATGAATCTGGAGGCCAGGGTGGTCCCCTAAAATGTTCTCAAAGGTGCATGATCTCCTCTTTGGTCTTCTCCAACCTAAAAAAAAAAACCAAAAACCTTTCGTTTGAGCCCACATCCCTGTTCTATATGTTTCCTCCCTTTTACAGGAAAGCCACCTAGTCTTGTTATCTCCACTGCCTCACATCCCTTGCAATATACTCCCCAGCTCTTTGCAATTTGACAATCCTTTTCAAATCAAATTGCCCTCTCCAAAGTCATCAACAGCTTCATAATTACTAAACTCAACAACCTCTTCTCTTAGCCCTCAACCTTCTCGATCTCTCAGTGCTATGGGAAGGACCCTACTGACCAACCTTTCCTCCAGCTATCTTCTCCACACCAGATTTTTGTTACAGCACTCTCTCCCTCCTACTTCTCCTATTTGTCTAACCATTTTTTTTCTTAGATCCTTTGATCCTTAGATTCTTTGGAAGATCATTTTATATCATTCTTTTTCCAAACCCTCCCATATTTTGAACTTCCCTATAACTGTCATGTTATAGTTCTCCCAGTCACTCAAGCACTAGCAAGGAGAATGGGCCCAGTAATAGCATGGCCCCTTTAGAGCCACACTCCCATAAAAACATATAAGGAGTAAAAGAAGTTAATTGACCTATTTTTAAAAATGCACAGAAGAGAACAGGAGGTAGAACAGAAAACAAAGAAAAGCAGGACAGCTTTGAAAGTAACATGGAATTTGTTAGATATTTTTTTAAAATCTGCTAAATAATTTCATGTACAATCATTTCTCCTCTTCTGTTTTAGATATGGAAATGCTCTTTTTTTTGGCACAGTGAAGAATACAAAAATGGGAGATAAAAGAATAAGTTTTCAACTTTAACCTACAACAAGTGGGTCAAAAAAACATTGAAAAGCATAGTCAGGATTTACTGCATCTAAGACTTAAAATCCCTGAAGTCCCCACTACCAAAATATTAGTCTAAAAGTCTAAAACTGAGGCAGCGCAGTACACTAGAAAGCACACCTAGGGGTCAAGGGAACTTCGTGCAAGAATGAAGCTGCCACTTAACCCTGAGCACACTGGTCACTTTTCCTTTTTGCCTTAGTTTCTTCATCTACGAAATAAGGATATTCTAGACTCTGTAACTGCTTTCATGATAACAATTACAGTAAGCTACATACTACATATCAAGAAACAATAGCAGAATGTTATTAGAATAGTAGAGTAAGTAAGCTCCAGAGTCCAAAATAAAATAACAGAACATAATTATAGGCAGCCTGACTAAAAATAATAAAAAGGGCAAAAATTAAGTTATCAAAAATAATATTTCTTCTTTAAGTTCTATTAAGTTCCATGGTAGCAAAACATCATAGAAAATAACGAATAAACTGTCAGAAAAACATATGAGCCATAAATAACATATTTGCTATTTATTAATTTGCTTATAAGTCCACTTAAGGGGGTATATAACATTGCAAAACTGATCCAGATTTTTTGTAAAAATGGTTTTCCTTTAAAGATTCATGAATTCATAAAGGTGAAAGGAGGCTTAGAAATTATCTTCAATTCCCTCGAATTGCAGATGAAAAAACTAGGGTCAAGTAATGCTAGTACATAACAATGCCAGAATTTAAATCAGTATAGTATAAAGGGTATTAGCCTCTTTTTTCCATTAATGTTTACTCATTAGCAATTTTTCCTTACCTATAGCTGCAATTAGGAATTTACTTAAACTAAATGGAGAGAGAGTGGCTATGAATAAAATCTTTCACATATTTCATCTCATTCATTAAATCTCTTTAAACAACTGATAGCAAGTTTAAAAATGACAAATTTTAGCTGAATTTTTTCCTTACCTGAACCACATTTAGGAAGAGGTGCTAATAAGCAATTAAACCACAAAAGATTAGAGCAGAAGAAAGAGAAGCAAAGAGAAGAGATGATCCATAATCTTCATAACCAACTCCTAGAAAATTGTTGACTTCAGGGCTAATCCTAAAGTGTAACTATGCCATCATAATCGCAAATTTCTAAGAGCAGATGATTGACCCAAAAAATAACACATAATTAATAGAGTTTAATGTTTATATTTTTTAAATTTGTAGTTTCACCAAGGTACTAAGATTTTTTTAAGTGCAAATATAAGACGCTATTGTGGGGATATATTGTAAGAATAACTTATATGTTCTAAATTGTTTCCTAAAATAAATATTAAAATGAACATATCGATAATAATAAATCATTTGGTTTCAATACTAACATCCACCATAATGTAAACTAGATGAATTTTAAAAATAAAAATCACACTGGATAAGGCTGATAGTTGCAATTGCTAGAGGAAATACTCAATTTCAGATAGTTTCTAGAATGCAGAGAAAAGTTTGGCTCATCAATATATCTGGGCTCATGAGTCAAGATCCAGGTATTTTAGATCCAGGTATTACGGACAAAAAAAAAAAGTGAGCATGATGGGTAGGAATTAAAGAAAGAAAAAATCTGTCTCACTTCATTCTACCTTTAATTGTATATTACTGACCTTAACACAGAAACAATGATTTCAGCCCCATGTGTCTAGCCCTTCAGCAAATCTAACACTATAAATTTGATTTCTTTTAGTAAGCAGCTTGCCAGACCATAAAATCACCTGTTCAGAACTTAAGGTACGGCTCACAATCTAAAATTGTAACCTTACCTTGGCATGAGCAGGCCCTCTTTCATTCAGAAGCTTATACTGGGGTTGAACTCTATTGAAACGGGCTAACTCATTTACCAGACACATTGGAGTTTTCTCTTTGGGGTTTGCCATGTTATCTTGGAGAGGAGCTGTAAATAAAGAATCTGTAAAGTTTGGTGGAGAAATACCTTCTTCACAACTTCATAAAACTTTGCAAAAATGAAAAAATATGTTTTTAAAAAACATTTTGCAGATTATTAATCTAACCAAAACCAAAACACGTATAAAATACTGAGTAAAACTGATGTAACTGAGAAAATTGTTTTTACCTTTTTCATTACATGCAACAGAAGTAATTTATTACTCACAAAATAACTATCAAATAAAAACAAGATTTTTCCCTCAACTCAATAACTAATAATGCTTAGAGGAGCATATTTATAAAATCTGTAACAATTTAAAGATTACACTAACTGAAAAAATCTTGTGAGTTCAAAGGTCAAATAATTTAACTTCTAGGTAGAAATTTAATACAATATTTATTTCCTCCTTAGCTTCTTAACATAACTCTGAATTTGAGAATGTGAGGTGTTGAAAAGGTTTAGCAATCTAATCCAATGAGGCCCCACAAGGAGTGAAGTGATTTCCACTTTATACAAGTTGGCACAGAGGGAGAACAAAGAATAGGTCTCCCAAAGTCCTTGCTCATTCTCTGCTCATAACATATCACACTTCTCCTTCCCTATTTGTACTATCATTAACTTCTTCTACCTTTTTTTCTCCTCCATTTACTTTCCATTTTTCCTAACATGATGAGAACTGTTTCATTTTCTACACCCTGATAATATAGTTTATTCTGAATTTTCCTGTCATCATCTATATAAATTTAAAAAATATAAGTACTTATTAATTTGTTTTTTATCCATGATATTAAACCAGTGAGTGTATTCATTAGAGTAAAAAAAAAAGAAGCATTAATCATTGTGAGCTGATACAAAAAATTTACAAAAATGAAAAATGTAACTTAATTTACTTCTCAGTTAAACTCCCCTTTCTAGGAAATACTCAGAATAGACAGAGAACAGGATGTAAAAAGGAATAGGCTTTATTTAAGAATATTAGTCACTTTAAAAGTTTTTGTGGTTAGGCTATATTAAATAACTGTTTTTCTATAGCCTTTGGTATCATTATTTTCCAGGCCCAAATGACTTCCACATAATGAATTGACCAAAATCATGATAATGAACCATTTATTGGAAAATTGCAATCTTACCAGGTAAATTCTTAGAAGGAGCAGGATCCAACAGCCCAATGATATGACTATTACAGTTGACTGCTAACTCTGGAATTGAACCATTCAGGGTGCCTTGCAGACCCAGAGAACTTGGAGATGTTAAAGATGGGGATAGCACCGTAGGAGAGAGGGGAGATTCGGCGAAGTTTACTGAAGTCTGCATTTTAATTGTCCACTGTCTATCACTGCAATAAAAACAAATATTTGGTAAGTTATTTTTTTGTTTCATAATATCAGTGAGATAAGTATAAAGTGATTGAATGCTAGAAACAAAATTCGATGTTTGCACACCTACTGCAGCAACCATCAGTGACAAAACTGTTAGTCCTTATGGAGTTACAATGTTAATTAAATGGCTGACTAGAGCAGATGGTGAAAGTATTTGGATATCCACAATTAAAGCAAAATAAGAGATTTTTTTGAAAAAATTAAAATTTATCAGAAGATTCTCTCTTACATCACACCATAATTATGTTCTCAGAACCACCGTTCATTCACAATTCACAATTCTGCTATGCTATTTACCTTTTATATAAAAAGATGTACAGCATTTAAAAATATGACAAGGACAAATGCTATCTTAAGCTCACTTTCTTTCTTAAAAACAAAATTATAAGTATGGTCATTTTTTTCCTTATGACTATTTTGCAAAATAGCACTAATCCATTGGATATTTTGGGTTTGGAACAAATTTCTGGTTAGAGGTAGGGAGTGCAGCAAAGTATATGTAAGACATATAGGCAATTCACCTTTCAATGAAGTTTGAAAACAAAAATCTATACTTACAAAACAGATAAATTAGGGAATAATTATTCATATTATAAAAATAAATGTTTAAAAAAGGTTTTGCTTAACAATTTCTTTAAATATGTCTACTCAAGAGAATTTCTTTGCTTATAAATTTGGTAATCAAAGGAAAACTTAACACTGAAGTGTTAGTCACTATTACATCAATTGAAAATGATGATCCAGTAACTCTAAAATCATGTCAGTGAAATCTGTAAACTGGGTTTTGTGATAACTATATTGAAATATAATTGATTTTATTTTATAAACTTAAAAGTATTCTGAGAAGGGCTGGCTTCACCATAATGCTAAAGGGGTCCATGACACGCAAAAAAGGTTAAGAATCTCTGATGTAGAAGGTGGTTTTGCATCCAAGTTTTGAAAGAAGAGAGCTTCCATTAGAAAGAAGTGAAGAGGAAGCATGCTCCAGGTATGGGGAACAGCCAGTTCAAAGGTAAAGAGAGAAGATAAAGAGTCATATATGAGGAACAGAAAGAAGACTACGTGGGCAGGATGAGAGAGTGCAGAGAGTGAGGAAAGACAGGTCAAGGCCAAACTGTGAAGGGCTTTAAAAGGCAAACAAAGGAGTTTATATTTTATCCTAAAACCAATAGGGAGCCACTGAAGTTTTAATAAGTAGGGGAAAGCTGATAAAAGTATGAAAGAATTTGTTGAATAGGAGAGAGTTTACCAAGTAAAAAGTATTTGAATATAAGTACAAACAAACTTTTAAACCCCATATTGTACTTTTTAATATCCTTCCAGAAATCAAATACATATATTAGGAATAATGAATAATACGTTTATATTGAAAGACAGCAGGGCACAGTGAATAAAGACCCAATTTTAAAGTTAGGAAGACCTGAGTTCAAGTATTGTCTCTAATACATACTGGCTATATGACACTGAAGTTAAATCCCTTAACTTCTAAGTGCTCTAGGCAACTTGATTTTTTTTTAATAATTTGATCATTCTATTTCAATATAACTGGTTTCCTTGGTAATTATATATATTTGATTTTATGTATCTAAAAACATTATTTTGACTAGATTCCATTGGCTTCACAAGTCTGTCAAAGAGGTGCATGACACAAACAAGGTTAAGAATCCCTGCCAAACTAAATGTGCAGAATGGTAAATACATTTTGAGGGGCCTAGCTACCGTGAGAATTTGTTATGGTTTAACATGTATATTTGCTACAAAGGTTTTGTTTTTCTTTAATTTCAGTAGGACAGAAGAAAAAGAAGAAATAAATTCCTGATAATTGGGGAGAAGGAAGGAAGGATAGGATTTAATGGTGTTTTTTTTTTTAATTCCCATCTAAAACTTGTAGTATAATATCAAAGGTGCCAACTTGTACCATTATGGCACTGGAAGAGAGAATTTCCTCCCCTAGAAGTTCCTATACTAATGAAATCCCAGGTCTAGGCCCCTATACATATACTACTAACATAAACACACACATACATATATACATGTGTATACATGTGTCTATGTACATATATAATCATGTATGTAAATAAAAACCATACGTGTATATGTGATTTCTACATGAAATCACCTCATAGGAAGGGTGTACCAGAAGCCTGTTTACATGGGGCGGGATGGAGAGGAGATATTTTTACCTATCTTAAAAATTTTTAAGCATGAAGGTTTAGCCAAACACAGGAGTTTGGTCTTCTGTGCAGTACTTCATATCCCAGGGTTTCTTGCAACTGTGACTTGATGGCATAACACAGAGGTAAAAATATATATATATACCCATTATACCAAAACATACCCTTTCATTGCCATTAAAACTCTAGATGATGATTTTGTGTGCTTAAGCCAAGAAAGAATCATAAGATTCTTTCTTGTGTGAACTTTCTTAAGTGAAGTGAACATAACCATGGATTTGGAGCTGAAGGGGTCTCAGAGCAGTCCACTTATTTTACAAATGAGGAAACTGAGGTCCACAATGCCTCATGAATTAATGCTTCTAAGAGTGAGGCTTAACAGGAAAAAAATGGAGGAAAAGGCAAAATCTATAAATGCAAGAAAAAAATAGAAACGGATTCAAAGAGAGCTCAAAATCAGTACTTCAAAAGCTTAAACATCACGAGAATCACCAAAAAAGGTAAATAAGGAATAAATAACGAACATGAACCAGAGAATAAAATTGATAGGAAGGGAAAGGAATTAATGCAGAGAACTAAGCAAAGAAATCAGATAACTAACTAAATAAAAGAAAGAAGAATCAATTAATAATTTAGGCAACAACTCAATACTAGGGATAGATTGACAGACCAGAAAGCAGTCTAAGGGTGGAGAGGAAAACTTGTGGGAATAGGGCTGCACCAGAGCAATTTAAAGAGAACTACTCTTAGGAGAAAAGTGTTGGCTTAAAACCCTCCCTGGATCACTGCTTGGTCATAGTGCAGGACCTTATACAGGGTTATCCAAGGCAGACATGTCACAGCGGGGGCGATGAACTGAAGAAGGAAACAGCAAACCTCTCTAGTATCTTTGTCAATAAAACTCCATTAACAACATTAAAATTATTTAAAAAAAAAAAAAAGGACACTGAAAGACCTCACATAGGAAGGTATCCAATATGCTACTAGGGAAAAGTGGAGGACAACTGCAATTAGCTTCTGTACTAATTAAATGACTGAAGCTAAGCCAAAAGGACACTCAGATGCAGATGCATCTGGTTACAAAAGAAAAGTCTAAAAGGTCAATACTGCATAGGAACCTAGAATGTAAGTTGTATGAACCAAGGTAAGCTAGATGTGGTCAAACGAGATAGAAAGATTAAACATTGACATCTTGGATGTCAGTAAGCTTAAATGGATGGGATTAGGTGAAATGAACTATTGTTCCATAAGAAATGATGAGCAGGTGGATTTCAGAAAAACCTGGAAAGACTTGCATGAACTGATGCTGAGTGAAGTAAGCATAACTAGAACATTGCACACAATATAGCAACATTGTGCAATGATCAGTTATGACAGGCTTAACTCTTCTCAGCAATACAATGGTCTCAGACAATTCCAATTCCAATTCCCAAAGACTCATAATGGAAAATATCCAGAAAAAAACCAACTATGGAATCTGAATGCAGATTGAAGTATACTATTTTCACTTTGTTGTTTTTTCTTTCTCATGATTTTTCGCTTTTGTTCTGATTCTTCTCTCACAACACAACTAATGTGAAAATATGTTTAATGATTACACATATGTATAAGATATATCATATTGCTTGCTACCTTAAGGAGGGGATAGGGAAGGAAAGGAGGGATAAAAATTTGGGACTCAAAATATTACAAAAAGTCAATGTTGAAAACTATCTTTACATGTAAGTGGAAAAAATAAAATACTATTCACAAAAAAAAAAGAAAAAGAAAGTTAAAGATATCAAGGTAAAGTTTCATGCAAAAATAAGTGTGATAAAAGACCAAAGCAGCAGGAATTTAACAGAAGCAGAAGAGAATAAGAGGTGGCAAAAATATACAAAAGATCCATACAAGGAAGATCTTAATATCACAGATAACCAGTAAAGTGTTGTTACTGATCTAGAGCAGGACATCCTAAAGGATGAAGTCGTGTGACTTACTTCTTAAAGACGCTTATTCATTCAATGGACGTTAAATCCCTCTAAGTGAGTACCTGAAAAGGTCAATCTAAAAAGGCCAAAGTCTCCTGTTGCATCCTGGGCCATGTCCAATCATCCTGATGAATATCTATCTGGTCACTGGATCCAGGTGGCTCAGGAGGAGAAAGCAAGGTTGGTGATCTTGCACAGCCCTCCCTCACTCAAAACAAAGTCAAGTGCAAGTCATGTCATCATTTCTCTGACATCATGGTCTTCTTTGAAAACAAAGGACAAACACAGACAGATAGACAGGAAACACTACTAACAATAAGGGTAACAGAGGTGACCGAATCCATGTGAGCTATTTAAAATCCTAAAAGATGATGCAGTTAAAAGGTCTGCACTCAATATGCCAGCAAATTTGGAAACTACAACAGTGGCCACTAGAGTCCCTATCCTAAAGAAGGGCAATGCCAAAGAATGTTTAAACTAAAACAATTGCATTCATCTCCTACACCAGCAAGGTTATGCTTAAGATCCTACAAGCTAGGTTCCAGCAATATGTGAGTCGAGAATTACCAGAAGAGCAGACTGGAGTAACTAAAGACAAAATTGTCCACATTTGCTGAATTATGAAGTTGGGAGTTCCAGAAAAACATCTACTTCTGCTTCTTTGACAACAACAAAGTCTTTGACTGTGTGGATCACCAACAAAATGCAGCAGGTCCTCCAAGAGATGGGAACATCAGGTCATCTTATTTGTCTCCTGAGAAGCTGTATTTGGTTCAAGAAGCAATAGTTAGAACCTAACATGGAACAACTGATTGACTTAAGATTGGAAAAGGAATATGACAAAGCTGTATACTGTCATCATATTTATTAAACTTGGGTGCAGAGTACATCATGCTAAATGTCAGCCTGGATAAATCAAAAGCTGGGAGAAATATCAACAATCTCAGATGTGCAGATGATAGTACTCTGATAGCAGAAACTGGAGAGGAATTTGCCCTCTTGATGAGGGTGAAAAGAGGAGAGTGTAAAGGCAAAATTAGTATCTTGGCAACTGGCCCCATCACTTACTGGCAAATAGAGGGAGAAGAAATGGAAGCAGAGTTACATTTTATATTCTTGGGTTTAAAGATCACTGTAGATGGGGACCACAATCATGAAATTAAAAGATGCTTGCTTCTTAGAAGGAAAGCTATGGCAAATCTGGATAGCATCTGGAAAGCAGAGACATCGCCTTGCTGGCAAAGGTCCACATAGTCAAAGCTATGGCTTTTCCAGCAGCAATGTATGGCTCTAAGAATTGGACTATAAGGAAAGATGAGCACCACAGAATCAATACTCTCAAATCGTGGTGCTGGAGAATTTCTGAGCATCCCTTGGAGAGCAAGGAAGTCAAATCAGTCAACACGTAAAGAAATTAATTCAAATTGTTCATTGGAAGGTCAAATGCTGAAGCTGAAGCTCAAATAGTTTGGCAACATAATGAGAAGACAGTTGGGAAAGACTGAAGGCAAAAGGAAAATGGGATGGCAGATAAGAGGGATAGACCATATCATGGAAGCAACAAACATGAACTTGGACAGACTTTGAGAGATAATAAAGGATAGGGTCATAAGAAGTAGGACATAACTGAAGGACTGAACAACAACATTGACTTAAAAGAGGAAGGTGATTTTTAAAAAAAAAAATTAAGAAAAGACCAATACTAGCAACACAAATGGAGGAAAACATAAACATAACTCTCATAACTTGAAATGTGTATAGACTAAACAATATAATAAAGTGACAGTGGCAGAATGGATAAAGAAACAAAATTCCAGGGAGTAATCAGAAGTAAACACTTTTGGGGAGGGACAAGGTCAAATGAGAGGATAGAATAAATGAGGAGCAGGATAGGATAGAGGGAAATATAGTTAGTCTTCCACAACATGACTACCATGGAAGTCTTCTGCAAAACTACACATGTACAGCCTACACTGAATTGCCTCCCTTCTCAGTGGGGATGGGTGGGGAGGGAGGAAGGGAGAGAAGTGGGAATTCAAAGTATTAGGAAAGAATGTTGAGAATTGTTTTTGCTTACAACTGGGAAATAAGAAACACAAGTAATGGGATATAGAAATCAATCTTGCCCCTACAAGAAAAGAGAGAAGGATAAGGGAAGGGAGGGGTGTGATAGAAGGGAGGGTATATTGAGGGAAGGGGTAATCAGAATGCAAGGCGTTATGGGGTAGAGGTAGGGGAGAGATGGGGAGGAAATTTGGAACTCAAAATTTTGTGGAAATGAATGCTGAAAACTAAAAATAAATAAATAAACATTAAAAAAAGAAAAAAGGGATGTGCACACACATACACGTAATGTGTGTATATATGTATGTATTGGTATGTATTATATGTGTGTATATGCATGTATGTGCATATAGCTATATATGTATTGTATATATACACACACACACACACACACACACACACACACACACACACTCCAATACTTCTCCCTTTCCATATCTCCACACTTATAGTCACTACCCTGGTACAGACTCTCGTCATGTCATGAATGGATTGTTGCAAAAGCCTGGTTGATTTTTCTGGCTCAAGTCTTTTCCTACTTTAATTCATATGTGTGTATACATATGAGTATGCATATATATGTGTGTATATGTAAAAGATTTGGCAACAGATTAGGGGTGGGTAATGTGACTAAAGAATCAAGAACACTTAGGTTGTGAATCTGGGTGCCTGGGACCATGGTGTTATCCTCAGCAGTAAAGGGAAAGTTGGATAAAGAAGAAGGTTTGGGGAGAAAGATAATGAGTCTTCTTTAGGACATGTTGAACTTGAGATGCCTACAGGATATCCAGTTTGAGATGTGCCAAAAGACAATTGATGATGTAATACTGGAGCTTAGGACAGCATCTAGGACTAGATATATAGATCTGAGAATCACCTATACAGAGGTGATATTTGAACCCATGAACTCCTTTAAGTCTCTCTCTTTTTCAATCTGTCTTCCACACAGCTGCCAAAATGGTTTTCCTTAAAGCACAGACGTGACCTTTATCATTCCCCTGTTCAATAAACTCTGTTAGATCCCTTATTGCTCCTAAGAGAAAATATATACTACTTTCTTTAGCTATAGAAGTGTTTCACAACTTGTAGTTGTGGTTGTAGCCCCCAACCTGTCTTTTGAGCCTTTGTGAATATTACTTTCCCTTCTCAATCTGTCATCTAGTCAAACTGATCCCAGACACAGCCTTCCATTTCTTGTCTGGTGCACTGGCCATTCTCCAGTGCATTCCCACCTCAACTCCACTTTGCAGGATTTCTTATTTCCTTCAAGACTCTGAGCTTTTACTGATCCCTCTCAACTGCTTGTGTCCTCTTTCCCTAATTACCTTGTGCTTCGTTGTATTTATTCTTTGCATATTCATTTTGCATCTATTTGTAAATGTACTTGCCTACCTCATTGGAATGTAAACTCCTTTTTGAGTAGGGATAGTTTTATTCTGTTTGTATCACCAGTATCTAGCAAAGTACCTGGCATATAGGTGCTTAATAAATTCTTGTTGCTAGATTGAAAAAAAAAAAAGAAACAAAATTCCACAGTCTGTTGCTTACCAGAAATACATTTAAAAAACAAGACATACAAAGAATCAAGCCAAGAGATTGAAACAGTATTTATCCACAGCAGGTAAATTCAAAAAAAAACTAAGAATTATAGTCATCCCATTAAACCAAACAAAACTAAAAATTCATAATATCAAAAATAAACAAAGAAATATCACAATTAAAGGAATCAGAGAAAATGAAGGAATACCAATATCAAATATATATATGTATGTATCAAATAGCATATGATCTAAATTCATAAAGAAAAATTAATTAAATTACAGAAAAGTATATGTTAACACAGCAATAATAGGAAACTTTTATCTTCTCTCAAAGCTGGACAAAATCTAACATAAAGCTTTAAGAAGGGGGAGGAGACAGAACTAAATAAATAAACTATTAGAGAATTTAGGATTAAAATGGAACCATGGAATCTTCTGATTGGGATAAATAAAAGAATATACATATTTCTCATCACCATATAGCACTTCTATAAAACTTAGGCCAAGCATTGGGGCAAAGGTAAAAATACAAATAAGTAAAATGTAGAAATGCTAAGCTAAGCACATCCTTTACAGATAATAACACAATAAAAACAGTTATCAATTCAGGAAACACAAGCTAATATCACAAACCTACAATGAGATTTAATAATGAAATATTAAATAACAAGTAGGTCAAAAAACAAAGTAATTATATTTAAATAGAAATAATAGCTATAAGAATAATGATAATCACAAGACAACATACCAAAATTTCTGGGATAAATCTCTTATCAGCCCTCAGAGGGAAAAAAATCCTTAAAAACTTCACATTAACAAAACAGAAGAGAGGACTAATGAACTGAATGTGCAATTTGAAAAATTAGCAAGGCAACAAATGAGCCCAAATATGAAAATCTTGTGAATGGACACCAAAAATACTGTAAAACTGATAAACTTAACTGATAAAACTGATAAGCTTAAAAAAATAAAACTCTGACCCTCTTGATTAAAAAGGAGGAAAATCTAAATGCATCCTCCACTGGTTCCCAAAGCACAGATCTGACCACCCACTACTCTGCTAAATAAATTCCAGTGGCTCCTCATCACTTCTTGAATCCATTTGTTAAGGGCCTACTGTACGCTACCACTTGGGATACAAGTACAAAGCAATCTCGACTCCCAAGGAGCTTACATTCTAACACAAGTTTCTTTATTTACTATTTAAAACCCTTCACAACCTGGCTCCCCGCTCCGTTTACAGTTTGCCTATACCCTGCCTCCCTCCCAGGATAACAAGCTCTCTTGCTGTTTTCCAGACACAGCATTCTACCCCCCTCTCAATGGCCTCGCACTTCCTCCTCACCTTTAACTCTTACAAGCTTTTTGCTGTTGTTAGTGAGTCATTTTTCCATCATGCCCAACTCTTCATGACCCTGTCTGGGATATCTGTGACAAAGATCATGTGGTAGTTTGCCAGTTTCTTCTCCAGCTCATTTTACAGATAGATGAAGAAACTCAGGCAAACAAGGTTAAGTGACTTGTCCAGGGTCACACAGCTAGTAAGTATCTGGGGCAGGATTATAACTCACCAATAGAGTCTACCTGACTCCAGCCCTGGCAATCTACCCACTGGACCACCTGCCAGCCCAATCTCCCACAGGAGCCTTTCCTGATCCTTTCCATTTCTAATGCCTTCTTTAGTGGACGTATTTGGTATATCCTTATACATGTACATGTTAGATATGCTGTCTCCCTCTACAGAATGTGACCTCCTTGAAAGCAAAGACTGTTTCATTTTTGTCTAGTACAGAGCCTGGTTCATAGTAGGTATAAAAAATTTGTTAATTAACTGGTTCACAGTCTGACTCCAATCTAGTTTCTATACTAATTTCATAATTATTCCCTCTCACATACTTCATATTCCAGCCTCACTGTTGATGCCCATACACAATGTTCAATCTCTATAAAGGTCAGGGGTGGGGAACCTAAGGTCTCAAGGCTACATGTGGCGCTCTAGGTTCTCAAGTGCAGCCCTTTGACTGAATCCAAACTTCACAAAACAAAATCTTTGTTGACTTAAATCGGTTTTACAACCTCATCTTTCCGACTATCTCCTCTAAAGATGTTCAAAAGCGCCAAACATCCAGAAATCCTCAGAATCCCTGGAGATATTTCAAGGAGATTTGAAAACGCCATGGTTTGCCCCCTAAAACCATATAATCCTAAGGTACATCACAAAATCTGAGGTATCATCAAGTCCTGAGAAGTGTAAGTAAAGTATAAACAGGGGCTTCTGGTTAAATCTCCAAAACCACCAGAATGTCCCCGCAGCTTTCACCAGATCCTGCCCAGAACCAGCCAACTTCAGAACAAGCCACCACCCCTCTCTGCGACTCTGGCTCCACACATGATTTGTCCTCCCCACTTGCAGTGTAAGTTTCTTGAGGGAATAAAACTGTCTTGTTTGCCTGAATTTGTTTCCTTAGTACTAGTACAGTGCCCAGAACATGGTAAATTCTCAATAATGATTTTTTTATTCTTTCATTCATTCATTTGGAAACTCTTAGAGTAGGGCATGGTCTTTTGATTGAATCCAAGTTTTACAGAACAAATCCTTTTATTAAGGTGATTTGTTCTGTAAAGTTCGGATTCAGTCAAAGAGCCACACTGGAGGACCTAGAGGGTCACATGTGGCCTTAAGGCTGCAGGTTCCCCACCCCTGTCCTGAAGCATACTAGATCTTTCGGAGAGACCCAAACCAAGAAAAGGGATATTTAGTACTGCTCTACAACTTACTAATGCATTCATATATGCATTATATTTATATATATATATCCTTACTAGATTACATGAGGATAAGAAGGGACCGTGTCTTATCTAAATTTTATGCCTCTTCCAGTTTCTACCATAATGCTTTGCACAGGAGGCACTTCGTGTTTGCATGCTTTGATTTCATTCTACTTGGTCTATTATTAATTATTTTTGTAAGTCAGCAGAATAATATTAAGAGGAAAAAAGTTTTCCAGGCAAAAGTTAATTTATTTTCTCTGTATCCTTGAATGCACTATCAAAAAGCCTTGTAGATAACTTACATTTAACAAATATTCATTGAACTTAATTGGATCCAACAGATTAATCCCAGGTGGTCTCAAAACTGCTTTAATGTTTTAACATGGATTACGATGCCATGGTCCACTTCTGCAAATGGAGAAGGAAATGTTCTTTTGATATGCGTTATCTTTTGAAACACTTTTTCTACTTATAAGCCTAGATATAGAACCAGTTCCAATAATTCAGCTAAAAGAATTTGTTTCATGTTAAGAAGAAGGTCAGGAAGAGAGGGTATGGGGATGGGGTAAAATAAAGAGAACTTCTAAGCATCTTGGCACTGAGATCCTCAGGTCTGAAGAGGCAAATCCTTAAGCTAGATAAGAAAGAGGGCTTGTAAAAACAGAAAGGAAAGTTTTTCTCATCTAGGAATCATGGGGATTAAAGGAAGTAACTTCTCCTAATCTAAAGCTGGGCACATATTAAGACCTTAGCCTAAAAGGGCCAGGGTCTCCCACTGAATCTTGGGCCATCTCCAATCATTCTGATGAATGTCTGGCCACTGGACCCAGATGGCTCTAGAGGAGCAAGTGACACCGGCGACCTTGCACAGCCCTCCCTCACTCAAATCAAAGTCAACTCCAAGTCATGTCATCATTTCCCTAATGTCATGGTCCTCTTCTAGAACAAAGGACAAACACAACAAAGTTTGAGACTAATCATTTTGATATGGTTGAGTTTGACTAGGTGAAACTAGATTGAACTGACTTCCTGACTTTTAGTTAATTCTCTCTCAGCTAAATGTCACATTTTGTGCCATATTAATGTGTTTTATTGCTCTTCTTTGTTGTGTTTTAAATTCTATGGTGTTTAGGAATGGATATTATTTGAAGGGAATATGCAAAAACTGCGACTCTTAAAGAGCACACTTCACCAACCATCAAAGATACTAAAGCAACTGTTGGTTTGGGGCGCACAACCGTTTCAAGGATCATTCAATCATGATGAAGCAGGATCGGACACTAAAGCACAGAAAGGAGGAAGGTGTAGCCAAAACAAAAGAAGAACTGACAAGGTATTGCTACAACACAGCTGAATTAATTCTCAGAAAACAAAGCACTTCAGAGGGACCTGGCAGTCAGCTTCCTCAGCAGTATAGCATAAACGGCTGGAAATTTAAATAACACATAAAGACTGCCTGATTTCAATCTCATTCAAAATTTACAGGCTATCTATTTAAAGCAACACTTGAAAAAAATGAATTGGTAGAGGTAAACTTAATATCCAAGTAATTAAAGTGTGGTTTCATGATGAAGAATTAAAAGATGTGTCAAAATCTTATAAATTCAATGCTAAATGTGTAAAAACCAGTGATTGCAGCAAAAGGAAGACAAATTATATTTTATAGAAGTAAAAAGTTGCAAAGTATATTATATGCTAATAAATTTAATTATTTTACTTTGTACCAGTTAATTTGGACATTATTGTATGGCTTCTGAGTTTCAGGTGAAAGAGTCATAAAGATTATGAGAACAGACTGAATTGGGATAACATATAAAATACTTTATAACCGAAAACAATATGAACACTTTAAGTAAATATAAAAGCAGTTATAGCAATATAAGCTATTATAGAGACAAAAGAACTGACAACCTGAGATACATCTAGGTACAAAACTTGGTATAACTGAGTCAGAAAGGAAAAAAGAGCTAAGACTAAGGTATAGCTCTTTATACAAACTATGGAACCAGGATCACCTCTCAAAATGACTGTTTACATGCCTCCCTTTCAACTTATTATTGCATTTTACCCTGCTCCCATATAAACCCCTTAAAACTGATATTTATTATTTTAGGGAGAAGGTTTAAAGAGAAGGGAAAATGAATATGAACCCTCCCCACAGACTAACAGAGATAGCATGGAATCCAGAAACAGGAGTACTCCAGGTGAGAGGTTGGTTGGTTGTTGCCCTTTGTTCCCAAAGAAGACCAAAATGACACCGCCATGATAAAGTGGAATTTCAGCATGTCCAACTGTGGCTGATCAGACCAATACGAGCTCAGAATGCTCTACAACAGCTTGGGCACAGATAGCCTGGATAAATATTTGGGGTGGATACTCCAAATCTGCACATCTTATATTTACTTTGTACTGTCTCAATTCTGCTTTGCTCACAGAGCACAGCACCCTTTCTGATGTGGGCATGCCATGCTGAGCGGTCCTGTGCCAGTGTCTTCCATGTTGCATAGTCAAATCCAAAGTTCTTGAGAAAGACCTTGAAAGTGTCCTTATATCGCTTCTTCTGACCACCACGTGATCATCTATGCCATGCAAGTTCTCCATAAAATAGTCTTTTTGGCAAGCGTACATTTTGCATTCAAACATGGCCAGCCTATCAGAGTTGTGCTCTCTGAAGCATAGTTTGAATGCTTGGCACTTCAGCTCGAGCAAGGACTTCAGTGTCTGGTACCTTATCCTGCCAGGTGATCCTCAGAATCTTCCTAAGACACATCTAAGTCCCACCATGACAAACCCTGATGGAGTCAAAGAAAAATTTTATGAAGACCTAGAAACCCTTATCACCAATGTGCAAAAGAGGACAAGCTTATAATTCTAGGTGACGTTAATGCTAGAGTAGGCTCAGGCTATCAGACTTGGCAGGGAGTCCTCAGAAGGAATGGAGTTGGAAACGGCAACAGCAATGGTCACTTACTACTGAAGATTTGTGCATCACATGACCTTCTCATCACCAACACTGTTTTCCATTTACCTAAACACAATAAAACTTCATGGATGCACCCATGCAGCAAACATTGGCATCTAACAGACTATGTGATTGTAAGGAGAAGAGACCAACAAGATGTAAGAGTCACAAAGGCAATGTGTGGTGGAGAGTGCTGGACTGATCATAGACTTATTATTTCCAAGCTAAATATTTGCATTCATCAAAAGTGCCGCCTCGATGGCAAAATGACTACCAGAAGAATTAATGTCAACAAATTACAGCTCTTTTCTGAGCATGATTAATTCCATCAAGAGCAAAGTACTAGCAAAGCTCAGAGGGATGCAGGATTCTTGCCTCAGTAAGAAGGCAGATGAAATTCAGTTTTATGCTGATAGTAAAATTCAAAGTCCTTTTATGATTCTGAAAGCTATTAATGGACCAGAAACGTATGGAGCATCACAACTACTCAGTGCTGACAGATCCACATTGATTAGTGATAAAGACATGATCCTAGAGAGATAGCGTTCTCAATAGACCATCATTGATCAATGCTAAAGCCACTGTTTACCTCATGTTGAAGTCAATCTCTCCTTAGCTGAACTTCCTGCTGAAGAAGAGACTTTGAGGGCCTTTAGGCTCCTTTCATGTGGCAAAGCACCTAGTGCTGATTCTGTTCCAGCTGAGATTTACAACGTAGAGTGACTATTGCTCACACAAAAGCTGACTGAAATTTTCCAGGTTATACGGCAAGAGGAGGTTATCCCCCAGGAATTCAAGAAGGTGAGAGGTAACGAGGGCCTAGGGAAAGGTGGTTGTGTTGTAAGTAGAGAGAAAGGGTCTGATGTGACAGATGCTAGGATAGTAAAACTGACAAGATTTAGCAATTGGTCGACTGCAGGGTGTGGAGAAGGATGACTCCTAGGTTGTAAACCTTATTCACTAGAAGAGTAGTGCTACCTTCAACAGTAACTGGGAAGTTAGAAAGAGGTAGGTTTTGGAGGAAAGAGAATGATTTCATTTTGGATATGTTTGGAGGGAAAAGAAGGAATTCTGTTAAGAAACTTAGAAATGTGAATCGGATAAAGTCCTATGTCAACACCAGATTTGGGTAGTCTGCCTCTGCGTCCACCCCTGAAACTTCCAAAGGAGCTCTGTATCAACCCCAGATCCACATGGCCCACTTGCGGCCTCTATATT
Source organism: Bettongia penicillata ogilbyi (assembly GCA_023548195.1). Taxonomy (NCBI): domain Eukaryota; kingdom Metazoa; phylum Chordata; class Mammalia; order Diprotodontia; family Potoroidae; genus Bettongia; species Bettongia penicillata. The sequence goes on along the minus strand of JAJHZJ010000489.1, from coordinate 105,150 downwards.
TGTCCCCAAGCCTTCCCAAGGAGCTCAGTGACTTGCCTGTCTATATCCCAGGGCTTTCTTGAACTTTCCATTCTAGATGAAACTTGCCACTAATTGCTCTTGTTGCATGTCTGGACTTCCTCAGCCTATATCTTCTTTTGTTCGTTCTTGTAGTGAGCAGGGCCTCTAGGGCTTCATAAGATCCATTATTTTCACATACCATAAAGCAGAACAAAAGAGGGTGGGCCTTGAACAAACTAGCATTTGCTTTCTTCAACAGGTTTCTCTCTAATCAGTGACAATCTGACTAAACTCATTTTTCAATGGTTAATATAAGTCTCTCTCTATCATACTCTCAAAACCCCAGTGATTATGAGCTCTTAGCTATTATTGTACAAACTCTATTCCACACCAACAACTACGCTCTCTACCTACCAAACATCCAAATTTCTCCATGACACATTGTGATCCTTCAGCTGCTAGTGACCTCTCTACTAATACTACTTTTATTTATTTCACATATAATCTGTATGTTCTTATACAGGTACATATTATCTCCCCCCATAGAATGCAAGCTCCTTCTAGGCAGAGACTATCTGTTTCATATTTACCTCTAAATCCCCAGTGTCTATTAAAGTGCCAGGCACATAGTAGGTACTTAAAAGTCCTTGCTAACTGACTACTTAATTGGTCAGATTTTTTGGAAGGACAGATCAAGAAGGCAGTTGAAAATATGAGATTAGAGCTTTGGAGAGAGGCTAGAGGCAGGGATATAAAATTCTCAGTCATCTATATAGGTATAGTTTTTGAAGCTACAAAGGGTAATTAGGTAACCAAGAGAGAGTATAGAAAGGTAAGAAAAGGACAAGTGCAGAACCTTGAGATGTCCACATTTACTGAGTGGATAGAGCATAAGGAGCCAATAAGAGACAAGGAAGAAATTTTCAGAGATAGGCAGAGAATACTCTCACAAAATCAAAGAAATCCAATCCAACAAGTATTTGTACTTACTATAAATATGATGCTAGGTAACAGGGATACAAATACTCAAGGAGTTTATATTCCACTGGGTAGATACAACATGAAAGCAGATAAATACATATATGTATACATATATACACAGATACATATATAAACACACATATATATGTATACATACAAATCTATATACATATATATGTACAAATATATGTAACCATTGGAGAAAAATGAAAATGACACTGGGGAGGATAGGGAGAATAGAACAAGCATTTGTTTAGGCACCTGTGTATCAGGTACTGTGCGAAGCACTTTATAAATATTACTTTACAACAACCCTGTGAGAGAGGTGCTATTGTATTTGGCTCAAAAAACCTCCCCCCCCCAAAATAGGTCAAGGAAATGGCAATTTGTCAACACAGAGCGCATTAGTAACCTTAGTCAATCAGTTAATTGTTCAGTCATTTCAATTGTGTCCATCTCTTCATGATCCCTTTTGGGGTTTTTTTGGCAAAGATATTGGAGTAGTTTGCCATTTGCTTCTCCAACTCATTTTACAGAAGAGGAAACTGAGGCAAAGAGGTCAAGTGACATTTAGGATCACATAACTAATAGTTTTTGAGGTCACATTTGAACTCAGATCTTTCTGACCCCAGACCTGGCACTCTATGCACTGCCACCTAGCTACTCAATCAATCTATTAACACGTATTTATTAAATATCTACTGTGAGTCAGACACAGTGCTAGGCACTGAGGCAATAAAGACAAAAACGAAAGTCTACCAGTAAGGCACTTACATTCTATTGGAGGAGTCAACACATATATAAATAAATATATACTAAATTAATGTAAGGCTACAGGGGAGCACTAAAAGCTAGAAGGACAAGAAAAGGCTCAAGAGCAGGGATTCTTAACTTGGGGTTCATGATCTGTTTGGTTTTTTAATATATATTTCAATAACTATTTCAATATAACTAGGTACTTACCTATGTAATTTACCTTATGCATGTAAATATATTACTTTCAGGAGTTCATAAGCTTCTCCAGACTCCCAAAGTGGACCCGGTGACAAAAATGGTTAAGAACTTTAGTCTTTAGAGAGAGCTATTTCAGTAGATCAGGTATTGCAGAAGCCATACTGAGAGGAATTGATAAGTGTTGGTGAGGAAGTAGCTGTTAACAAATGTATAGTACTCTGTATCTATATATAGCAATTTGGTTCATAGACCTCAAAGGAAACATAGAGGTCACGTTGCAAAACCCTCTTACCAAGATAAGGAAACTTGAGGCCCAGAGACAATTCAGCAATACATAGGCAGTGAGTAACACAGTACTCTGACTCCAAATCTAGCATTTATTCCACTGCACCATGCTGCCTTTTGCAATGGATAATGGATAACAGAAATAACTGAAGTGATGGCAAGCTCAAGAGAAGGTTTTCTAAGGATGGTATAAAGGTGAATATAGCAATAGCCAGCAGAGAGGGGCAGGTAAAAGGTACATAAGTGGGAATTACTGATTACAATCTCATCTGCCTGGAAAAAGACAGGAGGACTTAGTAAAGCTGCAGTCAGCTCTCAATAATATAAATGTTTCTTGCCTTGAATTAATTAATTAAGTTCCTGCTATGGATAAGACCCTGTATAAGGACTAGGGATCAATACAAAGGCAAAAATGGAACAATCACTGTCCTTAAGGAGCTTATATTCTACTACAAGAATACAATATATACATAAATAAATAAATATGAGGTCACTCTAAGAGATAGAATACACCAGCAACTAGGGAAAAGATAGCAGCTCGTATGATGGCAAAGGTAAAATTAGCACTGAGCCTTCAAGTATGCATAAGGATTCTGAGATGCAGAAATGAAAAGAGAGTTTATCCCAAGCTCCGAAGGCAGTTTTTGCTAACTGTCAACTTTGGGGAACAGCTAGTAATCCAGGTTGGTTTAAACATAAAGTACATAAAGGACAAGGGGAAGCTAGGTGGTGCAGTGGATAGAGCACCAACGCAGGAGACAGGAGGACCTGAGTTCAAATCTTACCTCAGACACTTGACACTCACTAGCTGTGGGACCTTGGGCAAGTCACTTAACCCAACTGCCTCATCCTGGGTCATCTCCAGTCATCCTGATGAATATCTGGTCACTGGATTCAGATGGCTCTGGAGGAGAAGTGAGGCTGGTGACCTGCACAGCCCTCCCTCACTCAAAACAAAGTCAAGTGCAAGTCATGTCATTTCTCTGATGGTATGGTCTGCTTTGGCAACGAAGGATGAACACACACATAAGGGCAGTAATGTAAAATAAGTTTGGAAGGGAACAATGGGGCCAGGTAGTGGTGGATCTTGAAGGCCAGTCTTAAGAGGACATAAATTATTTTGGGGGAAAAAATGGGAGGTCACTGAAGGTTTTGAAGAGGGGAGTGACATGGTCAGATCTATGCCTTTAAAAAAAAATTCTGGGCAGATATATGGAAGACAGATTGGGAAAAAAAGGAGAACAGAGACTGAAAGACCAATTTGGAGACTAATAATAATCTAAGCTACAGATATTCAGGCCTTAAACAAGGGCTGTGTCAGTGTCTGCAGAGCAAAGTGTGAAATGCATGAGTTGCTGTGGAAGTAGAACTTAGAGGTCTCAGCAACTGATGGAATATCATAATGAACCAACAGATTCAGCACAAAACATGATGAAAAAAACCTTAAAATAGACCTGGAACTTATGAAACATGACAAGTCAATGCTATAGGAAAGAAGAATGAAGGCCACTTCTTCCTCTGAGATTGGAGGAAGGAAAACAAGAGCAAAAAGGTAGACAAGGACATTAAAAAGCTGAAAGGAGACAAGGAAGGAGAGAATTTGAAGTTTATGACAGATGACATCAATTTTCTCAGTAAAAAAAGTAATGAAATAATAAAAAGGCAGACAGCAAAAAGGAAGAGAAGTAAGAGGACAATATTATCCCCCAAATGGATAACCAATTTACAGATAACTGAATTAACTGAAATATATTTCCATGCAGCATTATAATGAAATCCATTCTTCCCTCATTTAAAGTTCATCATTTCCGTTTACATTGTTATATTTCAACTACTTATCAATCATTCAGTAATTTTTTTTAATGTACTGGATGTGCAAGACACCATGTGGGACATTTATATTCAGATCTAAAATGGTAGGTAACCAAAATAGATTCAGAACACAACATGATCAAAATTGTTAAAAATAGATCAGAGACTGTAGGAGCTAGACAAGCTGATGCTTCAGCAAAGTACAGCCGTCCAATCAGCTGTCAAAGAGAATTGTTTCAGGTCCAATAGGGCTAGTTCCTAAAATTCCATAACTGATTTTTACACCTTCATATATGTATACATTCATAAATCCTCTAATAAGGAAAAAAATCAGGACAAAGAAGGCAGAATAGAAGTACATTTGAAAAGTAATCAGAGGGTTCCCTTACAAGTAGTTTGCAGAGTAGCTAGTCCTTCTCATTCTTTTCTATCACTTCTTATACTTGCCTTCTCAACTTAACAATAAGCATTTACTAACTACCTACTGTGTGCAGAGTACCGTATCAGGAACAAAGGGAAGTACAAAGTTTAGATAAAACAGAGCCTCTGACCTCATGAAGCTTAGAGTCTAGAGGGGTAATAAAACATATAGATATATACAGACAGAGATCATTATAATTCAGTATACATGAGTATAGTAGAAAGTATAAAATCAGGTGGTACAAGATATGTAAGGTTATTACTGACAAGAGATATCAGAGAAGGATGCTTTTGAGATTGTCTTTTAAAGAATGACTAAAGATTTAACTAAGAAGGGGAGAAAATCAATTATTTCCAGGCAAAAGAAATAAAATGAGCGAAGTTACAGAGATAGAAGTGACCTGGATGTAAACAAGGGACAGGGCATTGTCTAATTCTAATGAAATAAAGAATATTTGAGAGGAAATAATAAGAGACAAAACTAGGAAAGGAGAATTCAAGTGTCCCATTATGGAAGAGCTTCAATACTAGGCAAAGAAAGGCAAATGCAGGCAAGAGCAACCACTGAAGATTTCAGAGAAGGTGAGGCACATGATCAGCTCTATGCACAAAAACTATCAATGGGGAGAGAGTAGTAAGTCTATTTTCTTTAATTTCCTAGAAGTACAATAGGTAAAGTGGACCTGAGCAAGAAAAAAAAGGGAAGCAGAAAAAAAGTGAAATTTTTTTTAGCACAATATTCTAGAAATCTCAATGATTAAGTTTATGAGTAGAAAATCCACCAATCTGAAATGCACTGTCAGAAGTACATAGTAAAACCCTATCATGGCAACCAAGAATAAAAGACTACCACAGAGGGAAAGTAGATTTCTGCTGCAAGCATGGGTAGCTTTGGGGAACAGGAGAGAGGATGCTGAGGAGGCACATTGTGAGCTACCAGAGGCTAGTTGTTTGTCCATTGAACTATTAGCACACTTGGGCTCCTAGTGTCCAAGCACAGGGTTCAGCAAACTGTGGACTTCAGGCAAAATGCTGTCAGGCTGTTTTTGTATGGCCCGAGAGATAAGAATGGCTTTTACATTTTTTAGTAAACCAGAATTTGCCAATACTTCTCCTAGACTCTGGAGATGGTAGAAATCACCTTATATGTTGCATATAATTCCTATTGGAAAGGTTGTGAGGTCACAAGGATAAGAGAAAATGTCTAATTTGCCAATACGGTCACATGACTCAGAATCATGAGAAAAATGTCAACATAGACCAAAAAGATCCATTTGTAAATGCATGTAATCTACACTTTCTGAAAGTAAAACAGTCCTCTATTTCTGAGTTGCTAAGAATACATGCATGGTAAACCTATATCAAATAAGAATGAACTTTAAAATCACAATTTAAACAAAATCCATGTTAATATCATATAAGTTTAGAATTTTTGTTGTTAAACAGATTGTTGGATAAGGGTATTTTATGATATCTCTTTGGGAAGAAAATATTCTTTCCATTGGAGGTTATACATTATTTCATCAAACATCATTCTCTTCCATTTTGACTGTGTAAAGGTTCCATTTAAGGGTTAAGTTCTAGGACCTCTCCAGTCTTTTTTAATCTTTTTTTTTTTACTAAAACTTAAATACATAATAAGAAAAGAAAAAGAAACATATTTCTATGTCCAATCTTGACTATTCTCCAAAACAACCTGCTGGAAATTTCAATTTACAGATCATACCCCTCAACTGAACATGTCTCAATATGCACGTGTTTTCTTTCCTGTAATTCTAGCTCTCCTTCCTAACCTTCCCTTATCTCTAAAAACAGTATCATCACTCTGCCAGTCAGTCAATAAATACGTATTAAGTGCCTACTATGTACCATGCACTCTGCTATGCCTCAGAAGTACAAAGAAAGGTAAAGGATAGTTCCTACTCTTAAGAAACTCACAACCTAATTAGGGAAAACAATACATAAAAAGAAGCAGAAAGGTGAGGAAAGGGAGGCTGGGGGGGATGATGAAATCCTACTGCCAAGTGGAAATTTGTGAGATATCTGTGTGTCCTGGACACTTCCTTAAATAAAAGATCCAAGACGAGCTCTGTGATACCCATTCTCCACTTGCTCAAGTACTAGAGGGGAGGAGTCCAAGGGACAGAGTTGCTAAGGAAGTACGATTTTCAGAGTTGATTTGATTGTGCAAGAAGACAAATTCTGGAAGACAACAAAGTCTAATGAAGTCTAATCAATGATGACGTATTTGTGTGGGACCCTAACTTGAAAAAATTCCAGTTCTCTGATGTCCAGATTCCACTTTCTCAGACCAGAGGAAGGGAGGGGTCCAAAGGCCATGGGGTACTAAGGAAGTGTGAATTTCAGAGTTGATCTGATCCTTCAGGCAGATGAGTCTGTAGAGAAATTGAGAAGTCCAATGTCAGAATCAGGTGGGAAGTGAATCACTTTAGACTTAACTCCAGAAATTATATGACAGCAGCAGTTCTCAAAATATGGTTCAGGGATCCCTCAGAACCCCGGAGACCCTTTCCAGAGGGTCCACTGAGTCACAGCTATTTTTGTCATAATGTTAATACATTTTAATTTCTAATGTGGGAAATGTTATTATAAATAAAAGCTCTACAGATGGCGGGGGATAGGAAGGGTGATTAGTCTTCATTAATTTTTAAGAGTGTCAAGGGGTCCTGAAACCAAAAAATTTCAGAATCATTGTATTACCAGGTCAGAGTGACAGAAAGTCAGTCAATTAATACTTATTAAGTGCCTACTATGTGCCAAGCGCTCACATGGGATATAAATACAAATAAAAATAAAGGCAGTCCCCTGCCCTCAAATAGCTTACAATCTAATATGTAAAGACAACATACAAAAGGAAGCTTAACAGGGAGTTAGGGAAGAGAGATTTTTGAGAAGGAATTGCAAAAATTCATCTAGTCCAGTCTCCTGCCTTAAGGTAATAATATGACTAATTTCACTCCTTTTTAGAAAGGGCCTGAAGCCCTGAGAAATTAGGTCATTCAACCAAAGTACATAGGGTAGAAAAGGGACCAGAAGAACAAAATACAATGCTTTTTCTACTCTATTACTTCACCCTCTCATGTCTTCCCCAATATCCTATCAGCTACCAAGTCCTCTTGACATATTTTTGACATTTCTTACTACCTAATTTTTAAAGATCTAAAAAGAGAATCAAAAGATCCTCTGGATAACACCCACAAGAACTCAGTCAAATACAGGCAAAGAAATAAACAAGTGGCTAAGTAATATGAATTTATTTATGAAATCTGGGCGTTTATGATGGCAATTAAGAACCAGAAAATATAGAAGGGTTATTCCTAGAAAACGTACACACACACACACACACACACACACACACACACACACTCCACAGAGAATTTGGTGTAGAAATACATTAAACTGATCCGAGAAACCTGAGTGGCAGGCAGAACCAGAGGAGCGGCATCCAGGGCGGAAGACAAGCCGAACCTGAGTCAGTGAGAGCCGCGGAGCACCAGATTATCAGCACAGCAGCTCCTGAGACCTTCAGCCCGAATATCAAACTTCAGTAAGTCACCTACTTGAACTTTCGGGAGCCAGGATGGCAGAGTGATCAGTAAATGCTCTCTCCTCCCCTCTTGATGACCATGAAAGAACCATAAAATATCTCCCCAGAAAAATCCCAGATCAGTAGAAATAGAAGAAGGAGACCAATAGTCTCATAACACTTGAGACAAGGAAAATAGCTAAGGGGGATTCCTCCTACGGTGGCAGAGGCAAACCGGAAGGACAGAGGACCCAAGGCAGAGAAAACTTGCCCTAGGTCCCAGGCAAGCCTCAGCGCCAGGAGAGGAGCCCCAGGAGGGGTGGGAACACATATTAGCATCTAGGCATGCCTCAGCTGTCCAGGGGAATCAGAAAGACAATAGGGCAGCTGGGATTACCAGCCCCTGAGCTTGCCTTTGCCTCAGTTCAGCTGAGGAGATCTCCTGTGACCAGACCACTCCTTCCCCACACTTAACAAGCTAAACCCAGGGCTGATCAGGGAAACACCAAACAAAAACCTGCTTTTAGCTTTTTCACACATCAGCTCAGCAAAAAGTTCTCTGGCTTCTGACTGAAAGAACCAGAAGCCACAACACTCAATCAAAATCATGAACAGGAAAAAGCAGAGGGCCGAAAGAACCATAGAATCTTTCTATGGGGATAAGGACCAAAACACAAACCCCAAAGAGGTCAGAGCTGAGACTGTACTTCCATCTGAAACTTCAGAAGGGACTATGAACTACTCACAAGTACAAGCAGCTCTCCTGGAACAGCTGAAGAAGGAAATAGAAGATAAACTGGCCAATGATTTTTAAATTATTAAGAAAGAATTCACTGATGAGAACATCTACTTGAAAAGGAAAATTGAACAAATGGAAAAAGTTCAAAAATATTAACTGGAGAAAATAGCTTCTTAAAAGGAAAAATTGGGCAGATGGAAAAGGAGATACAAAAGTTAATGGAAGAAAACAATTTGATGAAGATTAGAATTGGGCAAGTAGAAACTAACGACTCAATGAGACAGCAAGAATCAGTCAAACAAAATCTAAAGAATGAAAAGATAGAAGAAAATGTAAAATATCTAATTGGAAAAACAACTGACCTGGAAAATAGATCCAGACGAGAAAACTTAAGAATTATTGGCCTGCCAGAAACCCAGGATGGAGAAAAGAGCCTGGACAATATCTTCCAGGAAATCATCAAGGAAAACTGCCCAGAAATACTAGATTCAGAGGGCAAAATAGTCATCGAAAGAATCCACCGTTCCCCTCCTGAAAGGGACCCCAAACTCAAAACCCCAAGAAATATAGTTGCCAAATTCCAGAGCTATGAATTGAAGGAGAAAATATTACAAGCAGCCAGAAAGAAACAATTTAAATATCAAGGAGATACAATCAGGATTACACAGGACCTTGCAGCTTCTAAAGATCGAAAGAACTGGAACCCAATATTCTGAAAGGCAAAGGAGCTGGGACTACAACCAAGGATCAACTACCCAGCAAAGTTCAGCATAACATTTCAGGCAAGGAGAAAGTCATTCAACGAAGTAAGGGATTTCCAGAGTTTCCTGACCAAAACGCCAGAACTTAATAGACAATTCGATCTTCAAATGCAGGTCTCAAGAGAATCATTAAAAGGTAAACAGTGGGGGGGGGGGGGAACAACTTGCTACTCAATTAGGGCAAATTGTTTACCTCCCTATAAGGGAAGATGATACCTGTTAATCTTGAGAACTGTGTGTCTATTAAGAAATATAAAAGGGATATGCATGGGGGAACGGGTATAAAGTAAATGATATCATGATAAAAAATATGATTTAAGATGAGAAGGGATTGTAATAGGAGGTGTGAAAAGGAGCAAGCAGAAAATGGCAAATTACATCACAAGAAGAAGTACAAAATCATAGTAGAGGGAAAGAGGGGAGGGAGATGAGCATTGTGTGAGAGGTACTCTCATTGGATTTGTTTGAAGGACGGAACAATAGACTTAAGTAGAAAATCCTAACTAGCTCTATAAGCACTAGGAGAGGAAGGGGGAAGAAAGGGGAGGGAGGCTAAAAGGGAGGGAAGAAGCAATAAGAGTAAAGGGGAGTTAAAGGGAGGGGGGCTAAAAGAAGGAGGGGAAGGCGGCAAGAGGAGGTGATAAAAAGTGAATATTAGTGAGGAGGGGAAGGGAGACAGCAGAGCTAAAAGCACAAATGGTGGGAAAGAAGATGGAGGGAAATATACAGATTGTAATCATAACTGTGAATGTGAATGGAATGAATTCTCCCATAAAACGGAGACAGATAGCAGAATGGATTAAAAGCCATAATCCAACAATATGCTGCTTACAAGAAACACATCTGAAACGGGGGGATACACATAGGATAAAGGTCAAAGGATGGAGCAGAATATATTGTGCTAGGGCGGAGCAAAGACGGCGGAGTGGAAGGACGCAGGTTTATGAGCTCCGAAACCACAGCCCATAGAATTAATGTAAAAAGAGACCCCATATCTTCTGGACCACTGAAAGGGGTACAGAAACGGAGTGGAAGAGATTTCCATTCCAGGGAGCCCTGGAGACCCGTCCCCAGGGTCCGTCGCGCCCCGGAAAGCAGACCCCACACCCAGCGCTGCCCTGGCCGCCACCCCGGCGAAGCTGACCCGAGCAGGCTTCAGGGACGGAAGCTCTGGCAGCCGGGAAAGTCCCTCCGCCCACAGAAGCTACAGGTCAGTGAGAGAGAAGGCTGGGCTGGACGAGAGGGGGAGCGGAGTGTCTCCGTGACTCGGGCCTCCTTGGGAGGAAGCGGCAGCGGCAGAAACGGGGGCAGGAAGCGGCGGAGGCAGAGGCGTGGGTGGCAGCCGGGACTCCCCCCAGCAGCAGGCAGGATTCTCATTACAGAAGGTCTCTGCATAAACAACCTGAGAGAGCTGAGCCTGGGAGACGGCCCTGCCCCACCCCACTCTTTTACTGAAGGCCTCTGCATAAAGCACCTGAGGGAACTGAGCCTGGGAGGCGGCCCCCCCCCACCCGCTTCGTTCCTGAAAGTCTCTGCATAAAGCCCCTGAGGGAGCTGAGCCTGGGAGGCGGCCCTGCCCCCACCCCAGTGCCAGAACTAAAGCTCACATTGATTAGTGGCACGAAAAGCCCATTTGAATCTCAGAGCCCAAGCACTAGCTGGGTGGATCTAGGCGGGGGTGGACAGGAATCTCAGAAGTCAAGTAACCGGCGGGGAAAATGCCTAGAAAAGGGAAGAAAAATAAGACTATAGAGAGTTTTTTCCAACAAATGCAAATGATCCCGACATTCGGATCTGATGACGAGGACGTATTCTTGCCATCAGGGAAAGACATGGAGGGTGGGGCCTCAGTACCCCAGACAGCCCAGGGGGATATCAGGTGGACTCAGGCCTTGGAAGAGCTCAAAAAGGATTTTGAAAAGCAAGTTAGACAGGTGGAGGAAAAACTGGGAAGAGAAATGAGAGAGATGCAAGAAAAGTATGAAAAACGGGTCAATACCTTGGTTAAGGAGACCCAAAAAAATGCTGAAGAAAATAACACCTTGAAGAATAGGCTCACTCAATTGGCAAAAGAGGTTCAAAAAGCCAGTGAGGAGAAGAATGCTTTCAAAAGCAGAATTAGCCAAATGGAAAAAGAGGCTCAAAAGCTCACTGAATTTAATAGTTCTCTCAAAATTAGAATGGAGCAGATGGAGTCCAATGACTTTACGAGAAACCAAGAAATCACCAAACAAAACCAAAAGAATGAAAAAATGGAAGAGAACGTGAAATATCTCATGGGAAAAACAACTGACCTGGAAAATAGATCCAGGAGAGACAATTTAAAAATTATGGGACTACCTGAAAGCCATGATCAAAAAAAGAGCCTAGATATCATCTTCCATGAAATTATCAAGGAAAACTGCCATGACATTCTAGAACCAGAGGGCAAAATAAGTATTGAAAGAATCCATCGATCACCACCTGAAAGAGATCCAAAAAGAGAAACTCCTAGGAACATTGTGGCCAAATTCCAGAACTCCCAGCTCAAGGAAAAAATCTTGCAAGCAGCTAGAAAGAAACAATTCCAGTACTGTGGAAATACAATCAGGATAACTCAAGATCTAGCAGCTTCTACATTACGGGATCGAAGGGCGTGGAATAGGATATTCCAGAAGGCAAAGGAACTAGGACTCAAACCAAGAATCACCTACCCAGCTAAACTGAGTATAATACTTCAAGGGAAAATATGGTCTTTCAATGAAACAGAGGACTTTCAATCATTCTTGATGAAAAGACCAGAGCTGAAAAGAGAATTTGACTTTCAAACACAAGAATGAGAAGAAGCATGAAAAAGGAAACAGCAAAGAGAAGTCTTAAGGGACTTACCAGAAGTGAACTGTTTACATTCATACAGGGAAAGACAATATTTCTAACTCTTAAAACTTTTCAGTATCTGGGTAGTTGGTGGGACCACACAGGTACATGCATGCACACCCACACACATACACACATGCACACACATACAGAGACAGAGAGCACAGAGTGAATTGAATAGGATGGGACCATATCTTAAAAGAAATTAAGGTAAATGGTGAGAGAGAAATGTAGTGGGAGGAAAGAGGGTGAAATGGAATGGGGTAATTATATGTCATTTAAGAGGCAAGTAGGAGACTTCTTAGTGGAGGGAAAAAGAGAAGAGCTGAGAGAAAAACAAAACAATTAGTTTACCCTCATCACATTTGACTAAAGGAAGGAATAAAATGCACACTCATTTTGATATGAAAACCTATCTTACAGTATAGGAAAGTGGGGGAGGAGATAAGCAAGGGGGGGGATGATGGAAGGGAGGGCAAAAGGAGGAGGGAGCAATTTGAAGTCAACACTTAGGGAGGGACAGGATCAAAGGACAGAAGAGAAACAATGAGGGGCAGGGTAGGATGGAGGGTAATTCAGTTAGTATTATACAACACGACTATCAGGGAAGACATTTGCAAAATTACACAGATATGGCCTATATTGAGTTGCCTGCCTTCCCAAAGGGAATGGGTGGGGAGGGAGGGATGGGGAGAATTTGGAACTCAAAGTTTTAGGAACAACTGTTTAGTATTGCTGTTGCTACTAGGAAAGAAGACATACAGTTAATGAGGAATAGAAAGTCATCTGGCCCTACAGGAGAAAAGAGAAGATGGAGACAAGAGAAGGGAGGGATGACAGAAGAGAGGGCAGATTGGAGATAGGGAAAATTAGATTGCTTGGGGTATTGGGGTGGGGGAGGGGTTAAAAGGGGAGAAAATTTAGAACCCAAAATTTTGTGAAAATGATTGTAAAAAGTTAAATAAATAAAAAAAAAGAAGAATATATTGTGCTTCAGCTGATGTAAGAAAGGCAGGAGTAGCAATCCTAATCTCAGACAAAGCAAAAGCAGAAATAGATCTAATCAAAAGGGATAAGGATGGAAACTATATCCTGCTAAATGGCACCATAGACAATGAAGCAATATCATTACTAAACATGTATGCTCCAAGTGGTATAGCATCCAGATTCTTAGAGGAGAGATTGGGGGAGTTGAAGGAAGAAATTGACAGCAAAACTATACTAGTGGGGGATCTCAACCTCCCTCTTTCTGAACTTGATAAATCTAACCTCAAAATAAACAAGAAAGAGGTTAAGGAGGTAAATAAAACTCTAGATAAGGTAGATATGATAGATCTTTGGAGAAAATTGAATGGGAATAGAAAGGAATATACCTTTTTCTCAGCAGTACATGGAACAGTTACAAAAACTGACCATGTACTAGGACATAAAAATCTCAAAATTCAGTGCAGAAAGGCAGAGATAATCAGTGCATCCTTCTCAGATCACAATGCAATAAAAATTATATGTAATAAAAGGCCATGGAAAGATAAAGCAAAAATCAATTGGAAACTAAATAATTTAATCCTAAAGAAGGAATGGGTTAAAGAAGAAATCATAGAAACAATCAACAACTTCATTCAAGAGAATAACAATAATGAGACAACCTACCAAATCTTATGGGATACTGCAAAAGCAGTTCTTAGGGGAAGTTTTATATCTTTGAATGCCTATATAAATAAAATAGAGAAAGAGGAGATCAATAACTTGGGTATGCAGCTAAAAAAGCTAGAAAAAGAACAAATTGAAAATCCCCAAGAAAATACCAAATTAGAAATACTGAAAACCAAAGGAGAGATTAATAAAATTGAAATTAAGAAAACTATTGAATTAATAAATAAAACCAATAGTTGGTTTTATGAAAAAACTAATAAAATTGATAAACCTTTGGTCAATTTGATTAAAAAAAAGAAAGAAGAAAATCATATTACTAATATTAAAAATGAAAGGGGTGAACTCACCTCCAATGAGGAGGAAATTAAAACAATAATTAGAAAATATTTTGCCCAACTTTATGCCCACAAATTCGATAATCTAAATGAGATGGATGAATATTTTAAAAAATACAAATTGCCCAGATTAACAGAAGAGGAAATTGAATACTTAAACAACCCCATCTCAGAAAAAGAAATTGAACAAGCCATCAATGAACTCCCTAGGAAAAAATCTCCAGGACCAGATGGATTCACAAATGAATTCTATCAAACCTTTAAAGAACAGTTAATTCCAATACTATATAGACTATTTTTGAAAATTGGGGAAGAAGGAGTCCTCCCAAATTCTTTCTATGATACAAATATGGTTTTGATACCCAAACCAGGAAGAGACAAAACAGAAAAAGAAAATTATAGACCAATTTCTCTAATGAATATAGATGCAAAAATTTTCAACAAGATTTTAGCAAAACGAATACAGCATCTTATCAAGAGAATAATACATTATGACCAGGTAGGTTTCATACCAGGAATGCAGGGCTGGTTCAATATTAGGAAAACTATTAGCATTATTGATCATATCAACAACAAAACTAACAAAAACCACATGATTATCTCAATAGATGCAGAAAAAGCTTTCGACAAAATACAACACCCGTTCTTATTAAAAACACTGGAGAACGTAGGAATAAAGGGAACTTT
Source organism: Bettongia penicillata ogilbyi (assembly GCA_023548195.1). Lineage (NCBI taxonomy): Eukaryota > Metazoa > Chordata > Mammalia > Diprotodontia > Potoroidae > Bettongia > Bettongia penicillata. Next base: position 90,120 of record JAJHZJ010000489.1, on the reverse strand, counting down.
CCATAAAATAATAAGTAGTATCTACCTAAAACCTTCAGCAAACAGTATATGCAATGGAGATAAGCTAGAGGCATTTCCAATAAGGTCAGGGGTGAAACAAGGATGCCCATTATCATCATTATTATTCAGTATGGTACTAGAAATGTTAGCGATAGCAATTAGACAAGATAAAGAAATTGAAGGAATAAAAATAGCCAAAGAAGAAACTAAGTTATCACTCTTTTCAGATGACATGATGATATATTTAGAGAATCCCAGAGATTCAAGTAAAAAACTACTTGAAATAATAAACAACTTTGGCAAAGCTGCAGGTTACAAAATAAACTCACACAAATCTTCTGCATTCCTATATATTAGCAACAAAGTCCAACAGCAAGAGATAGAAAGAGAAATCCCATTTAAAGCTAGAGTAGACACAATAAAATACTTAGGCGTTTACCTGCCAAAACAAACCCAGGGATTATATGAACACAATTACAAGACACTTTTTGCACAAATAAAGTCAGATTTAAGTGGAAAAACATCAGTTGTTCATGGGTAGTCCAAGCTAATATAATAAAAATGACAATTCTACCTCAATTAATCTACTTATTTAGTGCCATACCAATTAAACTATCAGATAATTATTTTCTAGAGCTGAATAAAATAATATCAAAATTCATTTGGAAAAACAAAAGGTCCAGAATATCAAAGGGACTAATGAAAAGAAATGCTTGGGAAGGTGGCCTAGCGCTACCAGACCTCAAATTGTATTATAAAGCAGCAATTATCAAAACCACTTGGTATTGGCTAAGAAACAGAGGGGCAGACAAATGGAATAGACCTGGCACTCAAGACACAGTAGGCAAGGAATATAGCAACCTCCTGTTTGATAAACCCAAAGATCCCAGCTTCTGGGATAAGAACTCACTGTTCAACAAAAATTGCTGGGAAAACTGGTTAACTGTGTGGCAGAAATTAGGCATAGACCCATGCCTGACACCGTACACAAGAATAAAGTCCAAATGGGTACATGATTTAGGTATAAAGATTGATACCATGAATAAACTGGAGAAGCAAGGAATAGTGTATTTATCAGATTTATGGAGAGGGGAAGAATTTTTTTCTAAAGAAACGATAGAAAGCATTATGAAATGCAAGATGGATAATTTTGATTACTTTAAACTGAAAAGTTTTTGCACAACCAAACCCAATGCAACTAAAATTCGGAGGGATGTAGTAAATTGGGAAAAAATTTTTACAGCTAAGCTCGGGGATAAAGGCCTCATTTCTAGAATATATAGAGAACTGACTCAAATATATAACCATACAAGTCATTCCCCAATTGATAAATGGTCAAAGGATATGAACAAGCAATTTTCAGGGGAAGAAATCAAAGATATCTATAATCATATGAAAAAGTGCTCTAAATCACTATTGATTAGAGAGATGCAAATCAAAACAACTCTGAGGTACCACATCACACCTATAAGATTGGCAAACATGACAGAACAAGAAAATGATAAATGCTGGAGAGGATGTGGGAGAGTTGGAACACTAATTCATTGTTGGTGGAGCTGTGAGATCATCCAACCCTTCTGGAGAACGGTTTGGAACTATGCCCAAAGGGCTACAAAAATGTGCATACCCTTTGACCCAGAAATATCACTACTAGGGCTGTATCCCCAAGAGATTATAAAAACGGGAAAGGGTCCCACGTGTACAAAAATATTTATAGCAGCACTCTTTGTAGTTGCCAAAAACTGGAAGTCAAGGGGATGCCCATCAATTGGGGAATGGCTGAATAAATTATGGTATATGAATGTAATGGAGTACTATTGCGCCATAAGAAATGATGAACAAGAAGCCTTCAGGGAAGCCTGAAAGGACTTATATGACCTGATGCTGAGCGAAAGGAGCAGAACCAGGAGAACTTTGTGCACAGCAACGACCACAGTGTGTGAGAGTTTTTTCTGGTGGAAAAAAAAATCCTAATGTCGGTCTTCTAAGGCAAAATGCCTTCCACACTCAGAGAAATATGGAAGTCATTCGCAGAATGTAGCAGATCATGTTTGTGTGTGGATGGGTTTCAGTGTATTATGTTTTGATTTCTTATATGATTTCTTCCATTCATTTTAGTTCGACTACATAGCATGACTATAGTGAAAATGTGCTCAATAGGAAAGTATATGTAGAACCTAAACAGAATTGTATGCTGTCATGGGGAGGGAGGGGGGTATTGGGGGAAGGGTGGGTGGGATAAAATCTTAACTTTAAGGAAATGATTGCAAAACATTAAAAAAAATAAAAATTAAAAAAAAGAAATACATTAAACTCAAAAGGCATAAAGAGAGGGCTCTTTGTGAATGGCCTCAATTTTTTTTAGTTCCAAATGGATCCAAGACTTAGATATAAAATATCATATTATAAACAAATAAGAAGAACAGGAAAGGAAAGAGATACCTAACTATGGAAGATAGAGAACTCTTGGCCAAATAATGAATAGAAAAGCTCACGAGATAAAATGGCCAATTGTAATTACATAAAATTGGGAAGTTTGTGTACTGACAAAACATAGTTACAATTAGATGGGAAACAGTTACCTAAAAAAACCCAGCAAATTTCCCTGATAAAGGTTTGAGATCCAAGAAATATAAAGTACTGATATCAGTATATAAGAACAAGTCATTCCCCAATAGATAGTCAAAAGATGTATAACCAAGAAGATTTCTCTTCCTTTAATTAAATTTAGTATTTTTCAGGAATTTTTTTCAGCAAAAATCTAGAGCTTCCAAGTTTAAAGAAAAAAAAAGAAATACTGCAAGCTGACCAAAAGAAAATACTAAGGAGCTACAGTCAGAATTATATATAATTTAATAGTCAATATATAGTGGAGAGCTTCGAATATAACATTCCAGGAGGCAAAGGAGATAGGTTTACAGGCAAGATTAACTCACTCAACAAAAGGGGGGTGGGGGTGGGGAATATGTGCGCAGATAAGGTGTAATGAACTTTTAAAGAAATACTGGACTTCCAGGCATTCCTGAAGAAAAGACTGCAGCTGTGGGGAAACTTTGAAGTTCAAATAGAGGAATATGAAATATGGAAGTCATTCCATATTATGTTTTGATTTGTTATATGATTTCTTCCATTTACTTTAGTTCGACTACATAGCATGACTATAGTGAGAATGTGCTCAATAGGAAAGTATATGTAGAACCTAAACAGAATTGTATGCTGTCATGGGGAGGGAAGGGGGTATTGGGGGAAGGGTGGGAGGGATAAAATCTTAACTTTAAGGAAATGATTGTAAAACATTAAAAAAAATAAAAATTAAAAAAAAGAAATACATTAAAGAGGAGTCAAGAGAAACATAAACAGAAAGAAATAATCACAATGGGTTAAACAAGGATAAACTGCTTAGATTCTGTTTGGGGAATCATGGATGTGTCCCCTCTGAACCCTATCAAAATCAGGACTCATATTTAGTCTGATCAAGACAGAGGCCTGGGAATGGTTGTGTTATGTTGTGGTGAGCTTAAAAGAACTGAAATAAAGGGAAAGAGGAATACATTAGCAGGGGAGGGAAAGGAAGATTACAGATAATGATCTCACATAATCAAGGTAGACAAGTAGAAATCTATACAAATAAAAAAAGGACTGGGAGGCAGAGGGGAGGGGTAAGAAAGGGGAAATGACTAACACTTGAACCTCACTGAAGTGGTCAAAGGGTGGAAGAACACATACAGCTGGGTACAGAAATGCATCTCATTCAATGGAGAAATGGGAGGAAATGGGAAGAAGGAAGAAAGGGGAATTAGAGGGAGAGTAGATTAAGGAAGGGATTAGACCTAAGCAAAACAAACTCTAAGAAAGAGCAAAAATAATTTATAACTCTTTTTAAGGGGGCAAAGGATGGAATTCTAAGGGGGTGCCCGTCAATATGGGAACAGCTATCCTTTCAGACAAGGTCGGTGTGGACATGTGTCTTGTTTGCTGACTACACACGTTTGTGACAGAGGTTTTGTTTTTCTTTTGGGGCATGGGGGAGGGATGAAGATGGATTTTTGCTAATTAAAAAAATTAAATTTTATATTAAAGAGTGGTAAGGGCTTTGTTTTTCTCTTTGGGTGATGATGAATGGAAGAGAGTGATAGTGATATTGATATTTATAATACATTGCTAACTTTGTATTTATATTTATGCAATATAAGCTCTTTGTGAATTTCATGCTCATACTCCCTCATACACTGCATAGTGCCTGACATCTAGTAGTAGACAAGTACATCAGAGCGAAAAAAATGGAGTCTAAACAGACAGAAAACCACATCTAGCATAAAAACATCAGAATAACTTAGATTTAGCACAAATAAATTAGCGTACTCTCCACCTCCACTTCTGTCCATGACATTTCTTGTCTCTGTGCCTTTGTTGATGCCACCTCCCCTCCCTGAAAAGGACTCTCCCAACCTGTCATGAAAGCTCCTCTTAACTCCTGTTTGCCCCATCCTGGATAAAAGTGATCGTTCCCTTTTCAAATTTCTCTGAGCATTTGCATAGACCTCTCCTTTGCACATCTCTCATTTTCCTTTACATAAACTGTATCCTTAGTTCCTTCCCCATTAACTCAACTTGAGAACAGGGCCTGTGTCATGTCTGTCTTTGTAACCCTAGCAACCCTAGCATAATGCCTTGAACATAGTAGCCACTTGACAAATGGCTGCTAAATTGAATTTATTTCAACAAGTGATGTGGAAAGAATTCATCATAGGCATGGATATATATACGAATGCAGGACAGAGCAAAACAAGATCTAGAAATAGCTAGTAACCTCAATTATCTAGAATGTTTAGTATGTGGAGAGAAGTAGAGTTAAAGCCAAAAAAGTCAACTGGAGCCATATTGTGGAGAGTCACAAACACCAGGTAGTTAAATAAGTTGTATTTTGCCCTATAGGCAGTGACGAGTCACTAAAGGCATAGGGAAAAGAAAGGAAAGCGTTAAGTATTTAGTGCCTACTATAGGCTAGGCACTATGCTAAGTGTTTTTACAATGATCTAATTTAATCAAATTAATACAAATCATACAATCCTATACTGATAATCAAGTGTTAACTATAAACAAAAAGGAAAGAAATAAGATCTTAGGATCACTGAGATCCCTTCCAGTTTTAAACAACAACCATAACAATAGCTAACATTTATATGGCACTTATTACGTGCCAGGCACTGTGCGCAAGCACTTTTATGTCATCTGACCCTCACAATTACCCTGGGAGATGGGTGCTACTATTATTATCCCCAGTTTACTGATAAAGAAACTGAAGTTCAGAGACATGAGGTGATGTGACCAAGATCACAAAGGTAAGATTTGAACACAGGTCCTCTGACAAAGAATGCATATTGAATGTCCATAGTCCAAATGGCAGGGATACCATCACTGAATCAGAAAATGGTACCAAAAATCATAAATAAACAATGATAACACAGTATACATGCTCTTCTAATTAGATTTCAAGTATACAAAAAATACTCCAGTCATGTATTTTTAAAATTTTATTAACAATTCAAAAAGAAAAACCAAAAGAACTGAAATTGGTTCTAATGTTGAGGTCAGAATATCACTTTAAATACTTTCCTGCAATTCATTAAAGATAATTACAGCTGTATTCTTTAAAAGTTATATTGAAACACTCTATCTGTGACCACTGGTCAGTTATTAACTAAAAGTCCTCATTTTTAAACCCTTGTAGGTCTTTATCATCCCAAACTATTCCCCATCCCTCACATCCCAAAACCTTATTCCCAACCCCCTCCACCTTCCCATCCCAAAGTTCTAACCAAACACCACCCTCCCCTTCCACAGTGCCCTTTAGAATGCCTGTTCTATTGGCAACAAACTTTCCTTCATCCTAAATCTTTCCCTCTCCCATTCTTTTTCATCTTTTAACTATTAATGAAACCTGTCTTCCCTCAATAACACAGCTCACTGAGGCAGAAGAGTTGGAATACTCCTTGATCCCCACTGCCACTTCCAAGTCCTCTACCTATCTGTGTCATTAGTAACCTTCCTTCCTTTTAGCTTCCTGCTATTCATCTCTACCACTCAATCAAAATCCTGGTAGCTACTGTCTACAATGTACTTCCAGGTACTTCCCTTCTGTCCTCAATGAATTTGGTACATGACTCAAAATTTCTCTTCTCCCTTTACACTCTTCTCCTGCCCTCATACCAGGGGACTTCAACATAAATACTGACTCTCAAAAACACCTACATTCTTCCCATGACCTACTCTTCTATCCCATGTCAGTCACACATAAAAATGGTTATATCCCAGATCTTGCCATCACCTACAAGTATGCCACCTCCATGCTCAAGAATTCCACAGTCCTCTTCTGCTACCATAATCTATTGGCTTTCCATCTCTTCCTCTGCCTTCCCTTACCACGTTCCAGTCACTTGAGTCCATGCCATCTCCCCTGCACTAACCAGTCTCTCTTCTTTTCCCCATCTTGACCCCTTGACCAATTCAATTTGCACTATCCTCCTGCCTTTAGTCCCTAGCACCCTTATCATTTCATCAAGTGTGTCATGCCAAATCTTTGCCTTGGATCACTCCTTCCATCTGCCACCTTCATTCCTACATAGGTACTGCTTTTTTTTCAAAGTGGGGAAAATCATGCAATCATTCTGGTTGTATCCAATACTAATGCATGTCATACAACCTCAACTGGACCCTTGCTGCTGCTAGGCTGCTGCTATAATACCTCCCTCATCAAATTACTATCCCATTCTCTAGGTAGGGTCTTCCAAACCTTTTCATCCTTTCTCAAACCTTGAAAAGCTCCTCTCCCCCACCCTTCTCAGTCAACATCCTTGCCTTATATCTTGCAGAAAAAACTGAGGCCATTTACCATGAGTTCCCTGTCCTCCTCTTTTCTTCACCTATAATTTATATGCCTTCTGCCACTATCTCCTTCACTCCTGTCTCACATGAGGTGACCATACTCTACCAACACCAATCCCCTCAACAGCTCAAGCCATTCCATCCCACTCCTCTCCAACAGATTGCCCACCTTGTCATTCCCACTCTATCACTTAATTTCAATCTCTCCCTGTCTACTGGTTCTTTCGCCAGTACCTGTACAAACATGCCCATGTCTTCCCATCCTTAAAAAACCTTCACTTAATCCTTCTATCTCCATGATTATCCTATATCTCTTCTGCCCCTTATGTCTAAACTCCTTGAAAGGGTCATCTACTTTCTCTCTTCTCATACTCTTTTTAACCTCTTACAATCGTTTCCAACCTCATTAGACTGAAATTGCTCTCTCCAAAGTTATGAATAATTTCTTAATTGCCAAGTCCAATGGCCTTTTCTCAATCCCCATGCTCCTTAACCTCCCTGCAATCTTGGATAATGTTCCTCTCATCCTTGATACTCTCTTCTCTCTAGGTTTTCAGGACACTACTGTCTCCTGGTTCTCCTCCAACTTATTTGACCCCTCCTTCTAAGTCTCTTCTTCAGGGTCATCGTCCAGATCATGCCTCCTAACCATAGGTTTCCCAAAGGGTTCCGTTCTAGGCCCTCTTCTCTCCTCCCTCTATATTACTTCACTTGGTGATATCATCAGTCCTCTTCCCCCTCATGATTTAATTATCATCTCTATAAGGACAATTCTCAAATCACCCTATGTTTGCCCTAACCTCTCTACTGACATCCAATTACACATCTCCAACTACCTTTCAGACATTTTGAAGTGAATTCTAGTAGATAGTTTAAATTCAATATACTCAAAATAAAATTCATTATCCTTCCCTCAGACCTCACCCATCTCCTACCCTCCCTATTACTATAGAGGGCAATATCACCCTCCCAGTCCCTCAGACTAGCCACTTAGAGTCATGCTCAAATTTTCGGTACCTCTCACTTCCCATATCTATATATCCAATCTGTCACCAAGACTTGTCATTTTCACCTTTGCAAAATCTCTTGAACATACTCCTTTCTCTCCTCTGATGGAGTCCCTTGTCATTGTCACTATTCATGGGTTGGCCTGTCTCAAGTGTCTCCCTATAAAAATCCATCCTTTATTCAGGCACTAAAGTGATAGCTCCAACCACTGGCCAACCATGTAAATCCTCTCTTCAGTAAACTCCAGTGGCTCCCTGTCATTTCCAGGATCAAATATCAAATCCCCTTTTTTGGCATTCATAGCTTTTCAGAACCTAGCCTCCTCCCAACTTTCCAGTCTTCTTCTACCTTACTTTCTAACACATATTCTTCATTTCGATGACACTGGCCTCCTGGCTCTTCCATGAATAAGACACTTGATTTCTCTGAACTGGGGGCACTTTTTCTAATTTATCCTCCATGCTTGGAATGCTCTCTCTCCTCATCTCTGTTTACTGGCTTCCCAGGTTTCCTTTAAGTCACAACCAAGATCCCATCTTCTAAAAGATGCTTTCCCAAATCCCTCTTAATCCTAGTACCTTCCATCTTTTAATTATTTCTGATTTATCCTTACATAACTTGTTTGTACATATTTGTTTGCTTGTTGTCACCCCCTCAGAATGTGAGCTTCTTGAGGTCAGAAACTGTCTTTGTTCTCTTTTTTGTTTCCTCATTATGTCTCAGCACATAATAGGTGCTTGATAAATGCTTATTGACTGATCTTAGAAAAATGACAGCCATACATTAAATACATTTTATATGTGTGAATGTATGTATGTATGTATGGGTGTATCTACAAATACACAAATTTTACAAATTTTCCTACAGGAAAATATTAAATGTGAAAATTATGGAGTATCAAAACTTCCATAAAGAATTCAATGTGATAAATGGTCAAAGGATATGAACAGGCAGTTTTCAGTTGAAGAAACTGAAGTTATCTACAGTTATATAAAAAATGCTTTAAATCACTACTGATCAGAGAAATACAAATAAAAACAACTCAGGTACCACATCATACCTATCAGATTGGCTAACATTATAAAACAGGAAAATGATAAATCCTAGAGATGTGGCAAAATTGCTGCTGGAGTTGTGAACTGATCCAACCATTCTGGAGAGTAATTTGGAACTATGCCCAAAGGGCTATGAAAATGTGCATACCTTTTGACCCAGCAATACCACTTCAATATCTGCACCCCAAAGAGATCATACAAGTGGGAAAAGGACTCCAATGTACAAAAATATTTATAGCAGCTATTTCTGTGGTGGCCAAGAATTGGAAATTGAGGAAATATCCATCAATTGGGGAATGGCTGAACAAGTTGTGGTATATGAATGTTATGGATTGTGCTATAAGAAACAATGAGCAGGCAGACTTGAGAGAGGCTTGGAAAGACTTGAATGAACCAATGCTGAGTAGCAATGCAAGGATCCAACACAACCCCAAAGGTCTCAGGGTGAAAAGTAATGTCCACATCCAGACAAAGAACTATGGAGTCTGAATGCTGACTGAAGCATATTATTTGCACTCCCACTTTTTTTGTTTGTTTCTTCTAACTCATGGTTTCTCCCATTGGTTCTAATTCTTCTTTACAACATGACTAATGTGAAAATAGGTTCAATATTAACATATATGTAGAGCCTATGCACCATCTTTTGGCGTGGAGGGGAGAGATGGAGAGAAACTCAAGATGGGGATAAAATTCAAAGTCATGGAAATAAATGTTGAAAAATAAAAATAAATAATTAAAAATTATTAAAAATTAAAAAATTTAAAAAAATTCAATATGTTGAATTCAACATCTGAAGCCAAAACTTTACTTGTAATTATTCCCATCTATGAATTCTACTATCCAGACAAAATGACCTTTTTCATGTCCCTCATACACAACAATCCATATGTCATCTCATGCCTTCACACAGGTTATCCTCAATTGCTGGAATTTACTCCTTCCTAGCCTCTGTCTTTTATAACCTCTAGTGTTCTTCAAAACTCAGTTAAACACCTCCTACATGAGGCTTCTTAATAAATATTTGTAATTAATAAATATTTGATGATTGATAGCATCTAATATTTACCTGTACTATCCCTATTTCTTGGTATAGCTCACTCGTGTCAATTTGAAAAACAACAAAAAATTAAACAAAGAAGAAATATATTGTTATTTACAAGGGGAGTCCTTCACCCCTCTTTCATCTCTGCTAAGCAATTCCAGAAATTCATTTAGAAGCATATCCAGTTAGCAAAACCTCTTTGGGTCTAATCCACAGATTCCAATTTTTAAAGCTGATAGGAGTAAAAGAAATAAAGTATTTTATGATTTGTTTCAGTCAACAGCTGATGAAGAAATAAATTCTCCTAGTTGCTTCTATATAATCATTGCTCTATCTGCTATACATAGAGATAGCTGGCAAGAACCTCAGAAAAACAGTGCTGTTTGTCGGTTTTACATGTCCTCTACATCAATAAGAATTACAGTTCTAATTCAATCATAGCTTCTGAAGGCTGCAATAAAGGTGCAAAAACCCAGGTGCAAAGCAACAGCCATGGTCCTCTACAGATACTTAGTAGACGTTATCTTTGCCAAAATCATGACTTTCATCCAGAATTGTTATTATATTATTATTATTAGTTTTCAGTGCTCTACAATCACTTCCATATATCTTAGATTTTTTTCCTCCCTCTTCCCTTCCCCCCTCCCTTCTCACTCCCTCCCTGAGATGGCATACACTTTTATATGGGTTCTACACATACATTCCTACTAAATACATTTTCACCTTAGTTATGTTGCATGGAAGAATTAAAATGAATGGGAGAAATCATAAAACAAACCAAAACATAATACAAAAGAAAATGATATGTTACATTCTGCAATCAAATTCCATAGTTCTTTCTTTGGATGTGAAAGGCATTTTGTCTTAAGAGACCATTGGGAATTATTTAAGTCCTTGCATTGCAATGAAATTCCAAGTCTACCAAAAAAATCTCTCGCACACTGTGGTCGTTGATGTGCACAAAGTTCTCCTGGTTCTGCTCCTTTCTCTCAGCATTAGATCATATAAGTCTTTCCAGGCCTCTCTGAAATCTTCTTGTTCATCACTTCTTTTTTTTTTTTTGACTGACTCTTTTTTCATTTATTTATTTAATTTTTTACATTCATTTTCACAAATTTTTGGGTTCCAAATTTTCTCCCCTTTTATCCCCTCCCCCCACCCCAATACCCCAAGCAATCTAATTTTCCCTATCTCCAATCTGCCCTCTCTTCTGTCATCCCTCCCTTCTCTTGTCTCCATTTTCTCTTTTCTCCTGTAGGGCCAGATGACTTTCTATTCCTCCTTAACTGTATGTCTTCTTCCCTAGTTACAACAACAATATTAAACAGTTGTTCCTAAAACTTTGAGTTCCAAATTCTCCCCATCCCTCCCTCCCCACCCATTCCCTTTGGGAAGGCAGGCAATTCAATATAGGCCCTATCTGTGTAGTTTTGCAAATGACCTCCCTGATAGTCGTGTTGTGTAAGACTAACTGGATTACCATCCCTCCTAACCTGCCCCTCATTGTTTTGCTTCTGTCTCTTGATCCTGTCCCTCCCCAAGTGTTGACTTCAAATTGCTCCCTCCTCCCTTTGCCCTCCCCTCCATCATCCCCTCCCTTGCAATATCTCCTTCTCCCCCACTTTCTTATACTGTAAGATAGGTTTTCATACCAAAATGAGTGTGCATTTCACTCCTTCATTTAGTCAAATGTGATGAGGGTAAACTTCTTGTTTTGTTTTTTTTTTTCTCAGCTCTCCTCTTTTTCCCTCCACTAAGAAAAACTCCTACCTGCCTCTTAAATGACATATAGTTACCCCCTTCCCTTTCCCTCTCTTTCCTCCCCCTACATTTCTCTCTCACCATTTACCTTAGTTTCTTTTAAGGTATGGTCCCATCCTATTTAGTTCAATCTGTGCTCTCTATCTCTGTATGCGTGTGCATGTGTGTATGTGTGTGCACGCGTGTACATGTGTGTGTGGGGTCCCACCAACTACCCAGATACTGAAAAGTTTTAAGAGTTAGAAATATTGTCTTTCCCTGTATGAATGTAAACAGTTCACTTCTGGTAAGTCCCTTAAGACTTCTCTTTGCTGTTTCCTTTTTCATGCTTCTTCTCATTCTTGTGTTTGAAAGTCAAATTCTCTTTTCAGCTCTGGTCTTTTCATTAAGAATGATTGAAAGTCCTCTGTTTCATTGAAAGACCATATTTTCCCTTGAAGTTATTATACTCAGTTTAGCTGGGTAGGTGATTCTTGGTTTGAGTCCTAGTTCCTTTGCCTTCTGGAATATCCTATTCCACGCCCTTCGATCCCTTAATGTAGAAGCTGCTAGATCTTGGGTTATCCTGATTGTATTTCCACAGTACTGGGATTGTTTCTTTCTAGCTGCTTGCAAGATTTTTTCCTTGAGCTGGGAGTTCTGGAATTTGGCCACAATGTTCCTAGGAGTTTCTCTTTTTGGATCTCTTTCAGGTGGTGATCGATGGATTCTTTCAATACTTATTTTGCCCTCTGGTTCTAGAATGTCAGGGCAGTTTTCCTTGATAATTTCATGGAAGATGATGTCTAAGCTCTTTTTTTGATCATGAGTTTCAGGTAGTCCCATAATTTTTAAATTGTCTCTCCTGGATCTATTTTCCAGGTCAGTTGTTTTTCCCATGAGATATTTCACATTCTCTTCCATTTTTTCGTTCTTTTGGTTTTGTTTGGTGATTTCTTGGTTTCTCATAAAGTCATTAGACTCCATCTGTTCCATTCTAATTTTAAGAGAACTATTAAATTCAGTGAACTTTTGAGCCTCTTTTTCCATTTGGCTCATTCTGCTTTTGAAAGCATTCTTCTCCTCATTGGCTTTTTGAACCTCCTTTGCCAATTGAGTGAGCCTATTTTTCAAGGTGTTAATTTCCTCAGCATTTTTTTGGGTCTCCTTTACCAAGGTATTGACCCATTTTTCATACTTTTCTTCTATCTCTCTCATTTCTCTTCCCAGTTTTTCCTCCACCTGTCTAACTTGCTTTTCAAAATCCTTTTTGAGCTCTTCCAGGGCCTGAGCCAACCTGCCACCCCCCTGGGGTGTCTGGGGTACTGAGGCCCCGCCCTCCACGTCTTTCCCTGATGGCAAGGATACGTCCTCATCATCAGATCCGAAGGTTGGGATCATTTGCATTTGTTGGAAAAAACTCTCTATAGTCTTATTTTTCTTCCCTTTTCTAGGCATTTTCCCAGCCAGTTACTTGCCTTCTGAGATTCCTTTCCACCCCCGCCTGGATCCGCCCAGCTAGTGCTTGGCCTTTGAGATTTAAATGGGCTTTCCTCCTGCTGGCTGTCAATCAGTGAGCTTTAGTTCTGGTGCTGGGGTGGGGTCAGGGCCGCCTCCCAGACTCTGATCCCTCAGGGGCTTTATGCAGAGACTTTCAGGAATGGAGCGGGCGGTGTTGGAGTGGGGGGCCCCACCTCCCAATCTCAGTTCCCTTGGGGGCTTTGAGCAGAAGCCTTCAGTAATAGAGTGGGGTGGGGGCAGGGCCGTCTCCCATGCTCAGCTCCATCAGGTTTTATGCGGGAATCTTCTGTAATGAAGATCCTGCCTGCTGTTGGGGGATTCCTGAGTCCTGGGCCGCTGCCGCCTCAGCCGCCGCCCACACCTCTGCCTCCGCCGCTTCCTGCCCCCGTCTCTGCCGCCGCCGCTTCCTCCTGAGGGGGCCCGAGTCACGGAGATGCCCTGCTTCCCCTCTCCTCCAGCCCGGCCTTCTCTCTCACTGACCTGTAGCTTCTGTGGGTGGAGGGACTTTCCCAGCTGCCGGAGCTTCCGTCTCTGAAGCCTGCTCGGATCAGCTTCTCTGGGGCCGTGGCCAGGGCAGCGCTGGGGGTGGGGTCCACTTTCTGGGGCATGCCGGACCCTGGGGACGGGTCTCCAGGGCTCCCTGGAACGGAAATCTCCTCCACTCTGCTTCTGCACCCCTTGTATTGACCCAGAAGTTATGGGGGACTGTTTTTACATTAATTCTATGGGCTTTTGGTTTCGGAGCTCATAAACATGCGTCCTTTTACTCCGCCATCTTGGCTCCGCCCCCCTTGTTCATCACTTCTTATAGCACAATAGTATTCCATTACATTCATATACCATAATTTATTCAGTCATTCCCCAACTGACGGGCATCCCTTTGATTTCCAGTTTTTGGCCACCACAAAGAGAGCTCCTAAAAATATTTTTGTACATGTGGTACCTTTTCCCATTTTTATGATCTAAAGAGATTTTTTTTTTAAATGTTTGTTAGAATGAAAGAACTCATTTTGTTGGAAGAATTCTATGTGGAGAAGAGATTGCTGTAAAGCATGTATCAGATTATTCTAATACAAAAATCATTAGGAGAGCTGTTAAAGTATCTTCTTCCCATTAATGCAGTGTTACCATTAAAAAGGAAGTAAATCTTTCTTACTTTAGTGACAGTCCTTGCAACCATCTAAATCATTTTATTTCCTTGGATGAGGAAAAGGAAATAAAAATTTGTTCTTCCTTCAATTTGTAGTCATAGTAAGAAGAAACAAAATATTTTCTTCAACATGTGGCTGCAATGCAATATCTTATTTGTTTAGAAAGGACTTTTGGAGAAATGCCAAGACCTAAAATATATGATTGCTTTATATTCAGGGATTGCAGTGTATCATATGATACAGCAGTAGAGCACATCCTGGAAGCCCTATACAATGTCCCAGAAAGGTAATATCACGAATTGATTAAAATTCTTTAGCTATTTTTATAACAACAACTCTCATATACCCCTAGCATCTATCTTCTTAAGATAGTTCTCAAGTGGGGGAGGAGCCAAGATGGCAGAGTAGAAAGACTCACGTATGCTAGCTCCAAACCCACAGCCCATAAATTTCCTGTAAAAAGAACTCCCCACAAATTCTGGAGCAGTGCAAGACGTGCAGCAACGGAGCAGAGGAGATTTCCGTTGCAGAGAGCCCTGAAAGACTGCCACCAAAGGTCCATCGCACACTGGACAGCGGAGTCTACCCCTGCCCTGCCCGAACGGCCCAGAGGAGCAGATCCGAGTAGGCTTCAGGGACAGAACCTCCAGCGGCCACGAAAGTCCCTCCACCCACAGGTGCTACAGGTCAGTGAGAGAGACTCCTGGGCTGGCCGAGAGGGGAGCAGTGTCTCCATAACTCAGGCCCCCTCAGGAGGCAGCAGCAGAAACAGGGACAGCAGCAGACCTGGGCCCCCCAAACAGGCAGGAGCTCTGCTCCATTACTGAAGGTCTCCACATAAACCCTCTGAGGGAACTGAGCCTGGGAGGCAGCCCTGCCCCTACCTGAGCACTAGAACTTAAGCTCACACTGAATAGCAGCCACGCCCCCTGCTGAAAGCCCTGAGGCTAGGGAGCAGCATTTGAATCTCAGACCCCAAGCACTAGCTGGGCGGATCTGGAAGTGAGCCGGGGGTGGAGAGGAATCTCAGAAGTCAAGTAACTGGCTGGGAAAATGCCCAGAAAAGGGAAGAAAAATAAGACCATAGAAGGCTACTTTCTTGGGGAACAGATGTTTCCCCCTTTCATTTCTAATGAGGAGGAACAATGCTTACCATCAGGGAAAGAAATAGAAGTCAAGGTCTCTGTATCCCAACATCCAAAATAGATATCCAATGGGCTCAGGCCATGGAAAAGCTCAAAAAGGATTTTGAAAATCAAGTTAGACAGGTGGAAGAAAAACTGGGAAGGGAAATGAGAGAGATGCAAGAAAAGCATGAAAAATGGGTCAATACCCTGCTAAAGGAGACCCCAAAAAATGCTGAAGAAAATAACACCTTGAAAAATAGGTTCACTCAATTGGCAAAAGAGGTTCAAAAAGCCAATGAGGAGAAGAATGCTTTCAAAAGCAGAATTAGCCAAATGGAAAAAGAGGTCCAAAAGCTCAGTGAAGAAAATAGTTCTCTCAAGATTAGAATGAAACAGATGGAGGCTAATAACTTTATGAGAAACCAAGAAATCACTAAACAAAACCAAAAGAATGAAAAAATGGAAGATAATGTGAAATATCTCATTAGAAAAACAACTGACCTGGAAAATAGATCCAGGAGAGACAATTTAAAAATTATGGGACTACATGAAAGCCATGATCAAAAAAAGAGCCTAGACATCATCTTTCATGAAATTATCAAGGAAAACTGCCCTGAGATTCTAGAACCAGAGGGCAAAATAAGTATTGAAGGAATCCATCGATCACCGTCTGAAAGAGATCCAAAAAGAGAAACTCCCAGGAACATTGTGGCCAAATTCCAGAATTCCCTGGTCAAGGAGAAAATATTGCAAGCAGCTAGAAAGAAACAATTCCAGTATTGTGGAAATACAATCAGGATAACACAAGATCTAGCAGTTTCTACATGAAGGGATCAAAGGGCATGGAATAGGATATTCCAGAAGTCAAAGGAACTAGGACTCAAACCAAAAATCACCTACCCAGCAAAACTGAGTATAATACTTCAGGGGAAAATATGGTCTTTCAATGAAACAGAGGACTTTCAAGCATTCTTGATGAAAAGACCAGAGCTGAAAAGAAAATCTGACTTTCAAACACAAGAATGAGAAGAAGCATGAAAAAGTAAACAGCAAAGAGAAGTCATAAGGGACTTACCAAAGGAGAACTGTTTACATTCCTACATGGAAAGATAGTATTTGTAACTCTTAAAACGTTTCAGTATCTGGGTAGTTGGTGGGACCACACACAGACGTACACACACATGTATATGCATGCGCGCGCACACATACACACATGCACGCACACACAGAGACAGACAGCACAGAGTGAATTGGATAGGATGGGACCATATCTTAAAAGAAATTAAGGTAAATGGTGAGAGAGAAATGTAGTGGGAGGAGAGAGGGTGAAATGGAATAGGGTAAATTATCTCTCATTCAAGAGGAAAGCAGGAGACTTTTTAGTGGAGGGAGAAAGGGGAGAGCTGAGGAAAAAAAAAACCATGAAGTTTACCCTCATCATATTTGACTAAAGGAAGGAATAAAATGCACACTCATTTTGGTATGAAAACCTATCTTACAATACAGGAAAGTGGGGGAGAAGGAGATAAGCAGGGTGGGGGGATCATGGAAGGGAGGGCAATGGGAGGAGGGAGCAATCTGAAGTCGACATTCAGGGAGGGACAGAATCAAAAGACAGAATAGAAACAATGGGGGGCAGGACGGGATGGAGGAAATACAGTTAGTCTTACACAACATGACTATGATCGAAGTCATTTGCAAAACTACACAGATATGGCCTATATTGAATTCCCTGCCTTCCCAAAGGGAATGGGTGCGGAGGGAGGGATGGGGAGAATTTGGAACTCAAAGTTTTAGGAACAACTATTGAGTATTGTTGTTGCTACCAGGAAATAAGAAATACAGTTAATGGGGAATAGAAAGTCATCTGGCCCTACAGGGCAAAAGAGAAGATGGGGACAAGAGAAGGGAGAGATGATAGAAGAGAGGGCAGATTGGTGATAGGGGAAATTAGAATGTTTGGTGTATTGGGGTGGGGGGAGGGGACAAATGGGGAGAAAACTTGGAACCCAAAATTTTGTGAAAATGAATGTAAAAAGTTAAATAAATAAAGAGAGGATTAAGAAAAATAGTTCTTAAGTACAAGAATTCTGAGCATATCAACAAAGCCAGCAGGTTATATTTTAATGTCTTAATGTTAAAAATAACACAAAACCCTCAACTTTGGGATTACAAACTAATAACCTCTCAACTTACTCCTATTCCAAAGCTTATACCACCAATTCCAGACATTGTCCTGCCATTTATTAAATGTAATAAAGACTTAGCCTTGGAGACAGGAAGATCTCAGTTCAAATCCTGCCTCGATATTTTACAGGTAACCCAAGGCAAGTCATGGAACCACTCAGTGCCCCCAAGAAAGCTCTAAGACTATAAACTGCTGAGAAGGTGATGAGATGCCTTGGTTCCCTTTCAACTTTCTTTCCAAGTAATTCCTTTCATCAACGAAATAATAGGTGTGGTCCCCCCTCCAAAAAAAAAAAAAAAATACTCCTAATAGCATCCACTATTTTTTTAAGCTGTGTTGAAATCTATGGCAAATGCAGTCACTTATACCTATCAGGTTCTGTCCAAAGTATGTTAAAATTGATCAGGGACAGAGCCAAAATGGCAGACTAGAAGGACACATATATGCAGGCTCTCCCCACACAGCCCATAAAATACCTGTAGAGAGGGACTCTCAACAAATTCTGGAGCAGCAGAAGTGGAGAACAACAGAGTGGAGGAGATTTCCAGACCTATGGTAAATGTTTGTTGCACCACACATGGAGCAAGCAGAGCCCAGCCCAGCCTTGGCTGCGGGAACAGCCCTCAGGGGCGGAATCTCCAGTCCCAGTAGCAGTGGTTCGCAGATCCCTCAACCCACAGGTGCCAAAGGTCAGTGACAGTGTTTTTTCAGATGGCCAGGAAGGGAGAAGGGCCTTCCCATAGCTCTGGCCTTAGGCAGCAGCCACAGAGGCCACATCAGGCAGGCAGCAGCAGTTCCCACAGCAGCCCCTACAGAAGCCCACATCCATTGTTGGATCGTAAAAACCCTGGGGGCACTGAGCAGCCCATCCTTACTTCAGCCCTGTGTAGAGGCCCTGAGGGAGCTGATCTTTATCTCACACTGAATGGCAGCCCTGCCTGTGCAGCTTATCTGAAAATCAGCCCCCAGTGCTGGCTTGGCAAACTGGAGGCCAGGTGGCTGTGGAGAGGAAACTGCTAAGATTCGGGGCACAAAAATTTCTCCTCCTCCCAGACAAGTGTACACCCTTGATTGTGCCACCTTGGAGGAACTCAGATCTTACAGATTCCCAGAGTACACCCTACTCTTGACAAAGGACCCAAAAGTCAAGTAACTGGTTAGGAAAATGCCCAAAAAAGGGAAAAAAAAAATAAGACTCTAGAAGGTTACTTCCTTGGTGAAAAGATATCTTCTCCCATACTTTCTGATGAGGAAGAACAATGATTACCATCAGGGAAAGACAGAAAAGTCAAGGCTTCTGTATCCCAAACATCCAAAATAAATATTCAATGGGCTCAGGCCATGGAAGAGCTCAAAAAGGATTTTGAAAATCAAGTTAGAGAGGTGGAGGAAAAACTGGGAAGAGAGATACAAGAAAAGTATGAAAAGAGGGTCAACACCTTGCTAAAGGAGACCCAAAAAAATGCTGAAGAAAATAACATCTTGAAAAATAGGCTAACTCAATTGACAAAAGAGGTCCAAAAAACCAAAGAGGAGAAGAATGCTTTCAAAAGCAGAATGAGCCAAATGGAAAGGGAGCTTCAAAAGCTCACTGAAGAAAATGGTTCTTTAAAAATCAAAATGGAACAGATGGAGGCTAATGACTTTATGAGAAACCAAGAAGTCACAAAACAAAACCAAAAGAATGAAAAAATGGAAGAAAATGTGAAATATCTCATGGGAAAAACAACTGACCTGGAAAATAGATCCAGGAGAGACAATTTAAAAATTATGGGACTACATGAAAGCCATGATCAAAAAAAGAGCCTAGACATCATCTTTCATGAAATTATCAAGGAAAACTGCCCTGAGATTCTAGAACCAGAGGGTAAAATAAGTATTCAAGGAATCCATCGATCACTGCCTGAAAGAGATCCAAAAAGAGAAACTCCTAGGAACATTGTGGCCAAATTCCAGAATTCCCAGGTCAAGGAGAAAATATTGCAAGCAGCTAGAAAGAAACAATTCCAGTATTGTGGAAATATAATCAGTATAACTCAAGATCTAGCAACTTCTACATGAAGGGATCAAAGGGCGTGGAATAGGATATTCCAAAAGTCAAAGGAACTGGGACTCAAACCAAAAATCACCTACCCAGCAAAACTGAGTATAATACTTCAGGGGAAAATATGGTCTTTCAATGAAACAGAGGACTTTCAAGCATTCTGGATGAAAAGACCAGAGCTGAAAAGAAAATTTGACTTTCAAACACAAGAACCAAGAGAAGCATGAAAAGGTAAACAGGAAAGAGAAATCATAAGGGACTTACTAAAGTTGAACTGTTTACATTCCTACAGGGAAAGATAGTATTTGTAAGTCTTGAAACTTTTTTCAATATCTGGGTAGCTGATGGGATCTCACACGCACACACACACGCTCACACGCACACACACACGCACACACACACACACACACAGACAGACACAGAGTACAGGATGAGTTGAATAGTGTGGGATCATATCTTTAAAAAATGAAATTAAGCAGTGAGAGAGAAATATATTGGGAGAAGAAAGGGAGAAATGGAATGGGGCAAATTGTCTCTCATAAAAGAGGCAAGTAAAAGACTTTTCTATGGAGGAAAAAAGTGGAGAGGTGGGAGAAAAAATATGAAGCTTACTCTCATCACATTCGACTAAAGGAAGGAATAAAATGCACACTCATTTTGGTATGAAAACCTATCTTACAATACAGGAAAGTGGGGGAGACGGGGATAAGCAGAGTAGGGGGGATGATGGAAGGGAGGGCAATCGGAAGAAGGAGCAATTAGAAGTCAACACTCTTGGGGAGGGATGGGGTCAAAAGAGAGAGAGCAACAGATATAGAGGGCAGGATAGGATGGAGGGAAATATAGTCTTACATGAAACGACTACATTGGAAATCATTTGCAAAACTATACAGGTATGGCCTATATTGAATTGCTTGCCTTCCCAAAGGGATAGGTGGGGAGGGAGGGAGAAAGAGAAGTTGGAACTCAAAGTTTTAGGAACAACTGTTGAGTATTGTTCTTGCATACAACAAGGAAAAGAGAAATACAGGTAATGGGGTACAGAAAGTTATCTTGCCCTACAGGACAAAAGAGAAGATGGGGATAAGGGAAGGGAGGGATGTTAAAAGGGAGGGCAAATAAGGGTAATTAGAATGCTCGGCATTTTGGGGGGGAGGGGAGAAATGGGGAGAAAATTTGGAACCCACAATTTTGTGGAAATGAATGTTGAAAACTTAAATAAATAAATTTAAATACCAAAAAAATTTATATTGGCCAGACTATTACCTAATCTTCAACTACTTGAAAGTAAAAATAAATCAGTGGAGTCCAATTTTCCATTGTCCTTCAAGTGACAGTGAACACTGTCAATATAGGTCTTTGGACAAAATTATGAATGTAAAAAAAAAAAATTAAAGGCTGCCCCCAAATGACTCCTAAAGTCTTTTTCAATTCTAAAATTCTGATTCTGTTGTACTTCCAACATAAACGAAGCTCTAAATATACTAAGAATTTTCTGAGTGGATTAGGCCCAATGAAGTCTTTAGCTTTCCAAAGATTTGGTATTTTTATGTCATATATTTTCCCTCAGAACAAATTCTTGAAATAAAAACTTGAAAAACAATTTTTGTCATTATTTTTCTGGGATAATGGGATCTTTAATATGTGTTTTCCTCATTATTATCCTGAATACAAGTAACACTTTTGAAATTTCCATAAAACATCCTGAAATAACTGGAAGATGATGAAATGTTGTAGGAAAAGTGCTATACTAGGTATCAGGAGACTGAGATCTGTTCTAAATTCTGCCACATGCTAGTTGCATGACCTTGGGTTTGTCACTTAACTCCTCTGCACCTCTAGACTGGATATAGATAGATTTGGTGTCATCTGAGTATAGTCATAATTGAACCCATGGGAGCTGATGAAATCACCAAGGGAAAATATGGAGATAAAGAAAAGCATTCAGGATAATCCTAAGCTTCAGAAACAGAAGACAGAAGATAGACACTGAACTGACAAAGGAGGCTGAAAAGAGCAGTCAGACAAGTAGGAAAACCAGGAAAGATATATCAAAAGCTGGAGGAACAGAGGGCATGCAGGATGGAATAGTCAACAGTATCACAAGATTATCTTTGTTTACTTTTCTGTAGGTTTCATTCCCTGTTTTATTTGAGGGCTATAACTTTTTTCATTCAACTTTGCTTGGGATTTTCTATTTACTTAACATTAAAGTCAATGAAAGACTGGCATTTGTATCACATTTTAAAATTTGGCAAGTTCTTTACATGGATTATCTCATTTCAACTTCATAGTAACTCTTACCAATTAAGTTCTACAGGTATTTTTAATCCCATTTCAAAGAACAAGAAAATGATGCTGGGAGATTAAGTGACTTGCCCATTATCATGCAATTTTTCACTAGAAAAGACACAAATGGACCTAAATTTTCCTGAGTCCAAGTCCAGCAGTACACCTACTATAGCATCACACTACTCCTCCATGTAACCCTGTGGCCAAAGATGCTGTTTTCCATAGCTTAAGACTAGAGTCTTAGCTTTTTCACTAAGAAGCTATGGACCTCTCTAGGTCTCAGATTCCTCCTTTTGTAAAATTAGGGACCTGGCCTAGCTGATGACAAAAGGATTTCATCATTTTACAAAGAGGCTAGAACATTACCATTTGTAAAAGTTAAACAAATAAGCAAATATACACATATACATACACACACACACGCGCGCGCACATACACACACATATATATATATATATATGCACACATGCCTGTACTTATACATACACACAGGTGTATAAAAAGTTTATGTATAAAAGTTTATTTATAAAATTCAACAAAAGCTCACACACGTATGTATATATGAATGGATGTACAGATATATCTGCATATATGCATGCATTATGATCAAAAAAAAATTTTAAAGCCGAAATAAAATTTATCATCTTTATACTCACTAATTCTGGGAATACACCAAGGCTTTGCTTTCTACACTCTCACTTGGCAACCTCATCAGCTCTCATGGGTATTTAAACATATATAGCCCTAGTGTCTCTCCTTAATTCCAGTCCTACATCACAATCTTTCTTACTGGATATTTCAAACTTAATGTCCTGTAAGCATCACAAATTTAACGTATCCAACCTCACCCCTCTTCCAAATTTCCCTGTTACTGTGAAGGTCATTGCAAGACACTGGTACCTTCCTCAACTCTGCAGTCTCACACAAATTCATGAAGCATTCTATAAATTTTGACACCATCACCAAATCTTGTTTCTACTTTCATAATATTTCATGTGGCACTTACATCTCTTCACAACTTGACTCCTTCCTCTCTCTTTTCAGATTTCTTACACATTACTGCTTTCAGTGAACTCTACAATTAAGCCATATTGACTTATTATTTCACAAAGCATGCTTCATACTAGCCGCCCTGTGCCTTCCTATGCAACGTCCCCTTGCCTGGAAAGCACTCTCCCCTCTGGGAATTTCTGGTTTTCTTTAACTCAGCTGAGTCACCCCCTTCTAGATGTGAAGTCTTTTCCAATCCCCCAGGTGTTATTGTGCTGCCTCACAAAATTACTTTATATTTGGTATATATTATGTACATAATTATATGTGTATAGGCATATATTGCACGCGTGTGTGTATTTAGGTTTGTGTATGTGCCTATGCAGGTACATGTTTCCCCCACTTAGAATGTAAGCACCTAGAAGGCAAGAGTGGTTTCTCATTTATTGTTGCATCTGAAACTGCACAAAGCCTGGCACTTAGTATTTAATAAATTCTTATTCATTGATTGATGCACTGAGCCATTAAAAACCGCTATTATTTATGTAACATCTTTTTTAAGGAACAACTCTTTTCACAGCTTTGGGCTGTTAATCCATAAACAGCACTTATTAAGCATTCATTGAATAACTGCTGACATTTATAAAGCACTTTATAACACAACACTTCATCTGATCCTCACAACCCCAAGATAAAAGAACCATTACCATAACTTGGCTTTATATGCATATATACATATGTATAAAATATCACATATGACATATAATATGAATGAGACTTATGATTTCTTCAATATAGAGCTCACAGGAAGGAAACACTGCCAACGCAGATAAGAACCTGCTCTACAACTTATTATCTCAGTTGTCCAGGGCATTTAGAGGTTAAATGATGTATTTGAGGATCACAAAGCCGGTACACAGCATGCATCAAGCACGGAACCCAGGTCTTCATGACTCCAAGGTCACCTCTCTATCCACTTACCATACTGTGGTATGTGTATACATACATGCATATATGAATATGCATATATGCATTTTCTATACACACATACATACTTGTAAACATACACATACACATATGGCCTATAATTTCATCAGTGTAGGGAAATCCCAGTAAGGAAACTATACCAATGCAGATAGACACTTGATTTGGGACTTAGCCTTAGAGTTGCCTTGACACAGTTGAAAGGTTAAAATGACTTGCTCAGTCATAGTCAGTGTGCATCAGGGGTGAACTTGTATCAATGTCTATTTGTGTATATACATATATCTATGTATGTAGATGTGTGTGTATAAATGATATACATGATAAGGCATTATACCTCGGATTCCATTACTATAATGAACTCAAGGAGTAGAAAAACGCCCTAACCTTCTCTCCAACTTGTTAGGGTTGACTCCAAGAACTCTACTACAACACATTGCTTCTCATATATAATAAATATTCTTTTCCCTCGGTAATATGTGACTTACTTATAAATCACACAGCTAATTTATCAGAGGCAAGATGTGAAACCAAGTCTCCCTGCCTCAAAACCCAGTATTCCATCCACTATGCTATGAAATCACAGCAAGTATCATTTGAGAATCATTTGGGATTTTTTTTTTTTAGCTTTTTAAAATGTTTTGTTTTATGGGCTCCTTAACCTGTTATCTATTCAAATATCAGGAAAAGAGATTTTATAATAAAAGGTTAATAAAAAGTCTTCAAAGTCCTGAAACAGCTAAGAGTATTCTGAATTAACAAAAATTACACTTTCTCTTCACTAACAATGGGCCTTGTAATTCTAAATTGTTCTGTAATTTTGCCCTTATGCAATTGCAAAGCTAAGATCTGTGAAAATGGAGGCTTCAACTATCTAACTTCCAGGGCACTTTCTGAGGTGACTGGACAATACAACTTGGTATAAACTATTCTACTATACAAAATTATAGTTATAAATAACACATGTATCTATAAAAATTTGAAATCGTACAAACTATTTTCATAAATTAAAAAAAGGATAGCCAAAAAATATAAATTTTATTTGTGAAGTTCATTTTATTTAGTGTAGTCTTTGAAATCATGTCCAAATCTACAGTTCAGTATTTTAGTCTTTCAAAATAAAGAATATAAATGCAATTTTCCAACAACCTTACACTACCATTTTGTCTCCTTTTCTCTCTCCCCAAAAAAGTTGCCATCTAGAAAAATCTCACGTATATTTTACACTTCAAGAAATCTCGCCATGCGTCCCCAAATGCGCAGCAGTCCCATTCAATAAGGCACTATGATGTGACAATCAGCTACAAGAAAAAGTTACACTACTCTTTGTGAGAGAAAATACAAATTGAAGAAGCCTGGTTATAAACCACCTAACTTCAATCTCCACGTATTGAAAGTTTCCCACAATTAAACAAGTTCTAAAATACATTGCTACTAACATTCCAAAAATTATATTAATATCCTCTCACAATTAATATGCAATTGTCATTAAAATAATTTTGACAAAGTCCTTACAATCCTTACTCTCAGATCATGAAGTACTATACTGTGCTATGTTAACAGAGAACTATACCAAGGAACATGAGTGCTGCTACGTGATATATGGGATAGAGAACCTGGCCTAAAATTAGGAAAACCTGAGTTCAAAGATGGCCTCAGACACTTAGCTGCATAACCCTGGGCAAGTCATTTAACCCTAGTTGCCTCAGTTTCCTCAACTGTAAAATAAGCTGGAGAAGGAAAAGGCAAACACTCCAGTATCTTTGCAAAGAAAACCCAAATGGGGTCATGCAGTTATCTTTTTAAAAGTCATAAGGTCCTTTAGCAAAGTTTCGTTGATGTGTTGGGTTTTTTCCCTAGGATTTAAAAGTCTTGAAAAAAAGTAAATACCAACAATGTACTTTCACACAAATAAAAATTTTCAATATTAATAAAGTAGTGCTCCTAGTATTCGATAAAGTATCTTAATTTAAAAGTCACACATGAAATTGTGTATAATACAGTAAGTCTCCTTCCAATATGAAGAAGGCTTCAAATACAAGCTTTCCACCTTTCACAAGGCTTAACATACAGGGCCTAAATCCATTCAAATAACATTTAAATCATTAGTTACATTTAAATAATAAATAAGATGCCAGTGTATAATTTTAAAGATGTAAAAATTTAACCACAGAAATGTTCAATGTTGATATAAGAATGCAGGTTTGGTAATCTGTTCCTAACTAGCACTTTACTGAGAGCTGCATTCAAGATATATGAAAAGAGAGATACCAATCTATCTGCCTACAATTTGGAGATTTTATACACCTAAATAAACTTGGTAGTATGATCTAATCTCAAGTAACTTTCTATTATTTAGGACTGCCATTTCTGTATTCCGCCCCCCCCCCCAGTCTGTTTTAATTGAATTGAAACCTCAGCACCAGAAATAAACAATTATAAATCACGGATTTAGATTTGGAAAGGTCCTTAAAAACCCACCTAATCCAACTTCCTCACTTTACAGATGGGGAACTGAAGTTCAGGGAGGTTTATGGCCTAGCCAAAACATTGACAGTAAGTAGTAGTAAGGCCAGGATTGGAATTCAGGTTCTCTAACCCTTAAAATTCCACTGTCCTAGATTAGAAAAGGAGTTAAGCACAACTAGTAGAAAGGCCCTGAAAGTTCAGCTGGCTAGACTTCATTCTGTCTATTAGAGTAAATAAACCATGCGATCTCACTTTAATACATAAGCAATAAAGGATCATTATTTCGGGGGGAGGGGGAGGGGGAGTGGTTTAAATCCCTTCATTCTCAGTTTAAGGAAGGTTAAGCCAAATCTATCATTCTTTGAAATTTATAGTGCAATAAATTTAGGTATTCTAATTCTGAGGACAAGACCTCTAAACTACTATTTTCAGTCTAATTTCTCTTTACCAAAAAGAAAAGTAACTTCAACTGACAAAGCTGACACTAATGTCAACAGATACTACACCTAAAAAACCATGCAGTGTTGTTGTATTTGAAGTGTACAATAAAGGGAAGTATATACTAGAATCCTGTTGACAGTTTCCTAAATGTAAAGTACTGGCTCTTAAAAACTTTCACACAGTGGGGAAATATTGGCTCCAAACCACTACAAAGCAAGTAACTGATGGTCAAAAATGATCACTCTACTGAGGAGGGGAAGGGAGAAGGGACAACTAAAAAGCAAACAACTCATGCTTGGCTTGGTAAAATGTGGCAGAAAAAACACACACAAAACCGCTTCACCACAAAGCGAACCTACAAGCTCCAGCTGTCTCCAGCCAGTGACCTAACTATTAAACAGAGGCAGTATTAACTCTCAATAAATGACTGACACCGACACTCGGGGTTCGGAGTTCTTTATTAGAAGCGCACACACCCCTAAAATCTAAGCACACCTTTCCCAGCAGGTGAGCGCGCCCCGCCCCGGCACGGCAGGGACACGCCGCAGCTTCAGGCGCCGGAGGACCAGCAGAGCGCTCCGCGGGATCGCCGCCCCGGGGACCGCGAGGGGGTGAGCGGACCGCGAGGGGGTGAGCGCATCGCGAGGCTTCCGCCCCACCCCACCCCCGACCCAGAGCTCCGCACCGCGAACCTCGGCGGCTCCCCGGCAGCAAGGTCAGCGGGGCCGGGGGCCGGCCGCCGCCGCGCCTGTCATCGCCACCTCCCTCCCTCCGCAGCCGCTCTGCCCTCCCAAATAAGCTGGCAGCCACCCCGGGGCCAGATGCGACCCCCGCCCCCCTCCCGCCCCCCCCCCGGCCCTACGAGGTCGGGGGGCCACCTGGCTTGTTCCGCAGGGGTCCCTGCCACCCCGGCCCCACGCCGCTGCACCCACAGCCTGTCCTTCCAACATCCCCGCACCCAGTTAGCGCCTGATAAATGCTGGACCTCACCTAATCCTGGAGCCCCTCCCTCAACACCTGGTGTCCAAGTTCCCCTACCTCTCCAGCTCAGGGTCCCAACCAAGCCAGGAGGAGGCGGGGCCCCTCCTCACTTCCGCCCCTCCCCCTTCAAGACACCTGTCCCTCCCCCCGCCCATTCATTCTCCTCCAGCTCGGTCTCCCCCCGTCACCCCCCACCCCACCCCGTTCTGGTGCTCAGCGCCCCGCCCCGACACACACACTCACACTCACACGCGCACACACACACGCGCGCGCACACACACACTCGCACACCCTCGCCCCTCCCCCACCCCGCGCACCCGCTCACCCCGCTCCCGCCCGCTCCCGAGTGGGGGGGCCTGGGAGAGGGCCGCGCTCGAGGCCAGCCCTCGCGCCCCACCCCCCCGCCGCTCAGCGGCTCCCCAGCGCCCTCTGCCTCCCGAGCGGCCGGGGCCGCCGCCGAGGTCGGGGGTGGTTCCGGGTGCTCCCCCGGGGGGAGAATTTACCTTCTTCCCGGAGATAGTTAGGAGACACCTCCAACATTGGCAAACGCTACAGAGAGCTGACCCAGCTCGGCCGCCGCCGCCGGCTTCAACCACTCCCGCTTTCCCTCCCCCCTTCCTCCTCCTTTCCTCCTTGCTCCCTCCCTCCCTCCTCCCTCCTCTCCCGCCCGGGCCCGCGCCACCCTCCCAACCGCGCGCCCCCTCCCGGCCCAACCGCCTACCCCCTTCCCCCATCCACCAGCGCGCGAGTCTGGCCGCGTGCCGGCGCGACGAGCCCCGTAGAACGCTCGGGCCTAGGCGTACACGCGGCCCCTCCCCCGCCGCGCGCGCCGCGCTCCAGCTCCCCCCGCCCGCTTCCCTGTCTGCTTAAATGGTCCATTCCGGATGGTCGGGGCGGCCGGGGCCTGGCGTGGCGGGGGTTGGAGGGGGAGCTCGGCCATTGTTCGCGAGGCTTCGTGCGCCACCTGGCGACGGCCGCGGAATCGCAGCTCGCGGGCTCTGCAGGTGCTGCCCAAGGGGCGCTCCCGGTGCGCGGCGGCTTGGGGGCTTGGGCCTCGTCCTTGCCAGACCGGCACGCGGGAGGCCCGCGCCACCCTTCCTTTCCCGGGCTCTGGCTCCGTACTGGCCGCCCCGCGGGCTGCGCTGCACTGTTCCCGCACTCCCCCCCAGGCCCGGAGGGCGGAAGACGGCCACCTTCACCCGGGGGCCCCGGAGGCGGGAGGTGACCCGCGGCCATCCCGGAATTGGGGCATCCTGCCCTGACAAAGGGACCCCTGTCGGGCTTTCGGGGAACGAACCAGGAGAAGCAGGCATTCTGGGAAGGTCTCCCAGACTCTCTTAAAGCGTTTATCCCCGATTTGAGGAGTGCAGGGAAGCCACTGGGGGTGACTGGGGGCGGCCCATCCCCGCATAAATGTAACGGCGAGACGGTCCCCCGGACTGCGGCCACATTTACCCGGGGGCCGAGGGACCTGTCCAGCCCGGGGCTTCAATACCACATTGAGCTGTTTGGAGCGTAGCTGTGGGACGGGCACACGGTAGGTGCTTAATGAATGCTTCTTGTTCTTATTGGTGTTGGAACGATAAAGTATTTGGACACTGAGAGAAGACTGCGAACATTCCAGCTGAAAGTCTGGGAAAGAATTAGAGGAAAGAGATGGAGCTCTGCCTCTGTCCTCTCCTCCATGTCCCCTCCTCCATGTCCCCTCAAGCCCTATGA
Organism: Bettongia penicillata ogilbyi; assembly: GCA_023548195.1. NCBI lineage: Eukaryota > Metazoa > Chordata > Mammalia > Diprotodontia > Potoroidae > Bettongia > Bettongia penicillata. The sequence goes on along the minus strand of JAJHZJ010000489.1, from coordinate 60,483 downwards.
GTTTAAAATGTCTGCACCTAGAAGGCTGCTTATATTTGTATTCCAAAGCAGCACTTTAGAAGTATTCCTTGACTTTACTTAAAAGTGGGGTGCAATGATTAGGATGGGGTTGAGTGAGGTAAATTGACAGCTACCACCCCTACACACATCCAGTCGTGGCTCCCTGTTCAGGTAAATATCATGAAGAAATCATGATTTATTCGACATGTTTGAACCAAATTACATTACAAATAACACCATCCTTACACACACCCCCAACCCTTTTGTAGGGGGGGGGGGGTCCATGCACCCGGAACATGGACTATGATTAGACTTGCTGATAGATTTTTTATTCCTCCTTTTTTAAAAAAATTCTTTGTTATGGAGCAGAGCTAAGATGGTAGAGTAAAAGCAGAGGCTTGCTTGAGCTCCAACCCCCAGCAAACCCCTCCAAATATCTGTAAAAAAATGACTAAACAAATTCTAGAACTGCAGAACCCATAAAATGACGGAGTGAAACAAATCTCCAGCCCATGACAGATTGGAAGGTTGACAGGAAGTGTCTGTCACACTGGGCTGATAGCATAGGACAGTCCAGCGTGGGCCATGCCAGCACAGAGTTGGAACAGGCTTCAGGCAACTGAATCACTGGCAGCTATGGCAATTTCCAGACTTCTCAACACATGAACACCAAAGACAGAATAGAAGGCCAATGGGAAAATTCTGGGACCTGGTCTGACTGGGGTCTGGCCCAGGGCCCCAAGGCGGAGGAGGTAGCATCACCAGCGGCAGCAGCAGCAACCCAGAATGACAGCATCTGCTTCCAGAGCTCTGGGCCCACAGACAGTGGGGACTGAGCCACTGATACAAAATTCCTAAAGCCTGGGACAGTAGACCCACACACACTCCCACTCCTACTAGAAGCAGAGTCCTACCTTGACAGAGTTAGAAAGTCAAGTATCTGGCTGGAAACATGAGCAAACAGTGTGGGGGAAAATCAAACTATAGAATCTTACTTCAGTTTCAAAGAAAATCAAAACATACAACCAGAAGAAGATAACAAAGTCAAAGATCCCACATCGAAAGCCTCCAAGAAAAATGTAAATTGGTTGCAAGCCATGGAAGACCTCAAAAAGGATTTTGAAAATGAAGAGAAGCAGAAGAAAAATGAGAGTGATGCAATAAAATCATGAAAAATGAGTCAACAGCTTACTAAAGGAGACCCACCCCCCCCCAAAAAAAATACTGAAGTAAATAACAGCTTTAAAATTAGACTAACCCAAATGGCAAAAGAGATCCAAAAAGCTAATGAGGAAAAGAATGCCTTAAAAAGCAGAATGGGGCAAATGGAAAAGGAGGTCCAAAAGCTCACTGAAGAAAATAATTACTGTAAAATTAGAATGGAGCAAATGGAAGCTAATGACCTTATGAGAAATCAAGAAATTATAAAATAAAACCAAAAGAATAAAAATTTAAATATCTTATTAAAAAAACCACTGACCCTGGAAAATGCAGTCAGGAGAGAATTTAAAAATTATTGGACTACCTGAAAGTCATGATCAAAAAAAGAGCCTCGATATCATCATTCAAGAAATTATCAATCTGATGCTGAGCAAAAGGAGCGGATCCAGGAGAACTCTGTGCACAGCAACAACCATAGTGTACAAGAGTTTTTTTCTGGTGGACATGGAACTTTGTAGCAATGCAAGGATCTAAAAAAAAATTCCCAGTAGTCTTCTAAGGCAAAATACCTTCCACATCCAGAGAAAGATCTATGGAATTCAATCGCAGAATGTAGCAAATCATTTTGTGTGTGTGTGTATTTGTGTGTATTGCATTTGTTACATAATTTCTCCCATTCATTTTAATTCTTCTACACAGCATGATTATAGTGAAAATGTATTTAATAGGAATGTATGTATAGAACCTATATAAAACTGTATGCCATCTTGGGGAGGGAGGGAGGAGGTAGGGGGGAGGGAGGAAAAAATAATAATCAAGTTATATGGTAGTGATTGTAGAACATTGAAAATAAATAAAATTAATTTAAAAAAAAAGAAAAAAGAAATTTATCAAGGAAAACTGCCCTGGTGTTCTAGAACCACAGGATAACATAGAAATGGAAAAAATCCACCTATCACCTCCTGAAAGAGCTACCAAAAGAAAATGCCTAGGAATATTGTAGCCAAATTCCAGAGTTCCCAGATCAAGGAGAAAATATTAGAAGCAATCAGAAAGAAACAATTCTAGTATTGTGGAAATACAATCAGGATAACAAGATTTAGCAGCTTCTACACTAAAAGATGGAAGGACTTGGAATATGATATTCCAGAGGTCAGAGGAGCTAGAATTAAAACCAAGAATCACCTACCCAGCAAAACTTGGGGGAGGGGGGAGAAGAGGAAGGGGGAAATGGAATTTCAATGAATTAGAGGACTTTCAAGCTTTCTTGCTGAAAAGACCAGAGCTGGATAGAAAACTTGACTTTCAAATACCAGAATCAAGAGAAGCATAAAAGGTAAATAGGAAAGAGAAATCAGAAGGGACTTACTGAAGTTGAACTGTTTACATTCCTTCCTGAACAGATGATTTGTAACTCACAAGACCTTGCTTAGTATTAAAGTAGCTGGAGGAGATAGATACATAGATAGATACATAGGTAGGTAGGTGGATAGATAGATAGATAGATAGATAGATAGATAGATAGATAGATAGATAGATAGATAGATAGATAGATAGATAGATGATAGATAGATAGCACAGGATGAGTTGAATGTGAAGGGATGATATCTAAAATATTAATAATGAGAAGGAGGAATATAGTGGGAGAAAGAAAGGGAGAGATAGAATGGGGTAAATTATCTCACATAAAAGAGGCAAGAAAAAGGTTTCACAATGGAGGGAAAGGGGGGGGAGGTGAGAGGGCATAAGTCAACCTCACTCTCATTGGATTTGGCTTAAGGAGGGAATAACATACACATTTCTCAATTGGGTATGAAAATCTATCTTACATGCCAGGAGCCACCAGGTCAGGGCTGCAGGAGTGACTCCAAAATGGCAGACAAAAAGCCCCCAAAGGAAAAGAAGGTCAAAAAGGAGAATAAAAAGGAAGATGTGGCTGAAAAGGTGGTGAAAAAACCTGAAAGCATTGCAGTCTGAACTCAGTCCTGGCCAGAGAGATCAGTAGGTACTCCAGATCTGCAATGTATTCCCAGGGATCCCTGTACAAATGGAAATATGCTACACCAAAAACCCAGATTGAAAGGAAAAAGAAAGAGAAGGTGCCTGCCACTATCTCAAAGCCAGTTGGTGGCAATATGAATGGAGGAAACTGCGTGGTAAAGATTCACAAAATGCCTAGGTATTACCCTAATGAGGATATGCCTAGAACACTGCTAAGTCATGGCAAAAAGCCCTTCAGCCAGCATGTGAGGAAACTTCAAGCTAGCAATACCCAAGTACTGTTCTGATCATACTGACTGGCCACTACAGGGGCAGGCGAGTGGTTTTCCTGAAGCAACTGGATAGTGGCTTGCTACTGGTAACTGGACCTGGACCAACAACCATGTTCCTCTGAGAAAGACACATCAGAAATTTGTCTGCCACGTGTACCAGGGTTAACCTTTCAGGTGTAAAAATTCCAAATATCTTACTGATGCTTACTTCAAGAAGAAGAGATTGTTGATACAGAAAAAGAAATACGAGATTACAGAGCAGCTCACGGCTGATAAGAAAATAGTGGACTCTCAGATCTTGTCCCAAATCAAGGAAATTCCTCGATTCTGTGGCTACCTGCATTCTGTATTCTCTCTCTCCAATGGAGTTTATCCTCATAAGCTGGTATTTTAAACATTTTGCAGAGGATTCTTATTAAAATATTTGGAATAGAAAAAAAAGGAAGAAAGGAAGGACGGAAGAAAGAAAGAAAGAAAGAAAGAAAGAAAGAAAGAAAGAAAGAAAGAAAGAAAGAAAGAAAGAAAGAAAGAAAGAAAGAAAGAAGAAAAGAAAAGAAAGAGAAAATCTCTCTTACCCTCCAGGAAAGAAAGAAAATCTCTCTTACCCTTCAGGAAAGTAAGGGGGAAGGGGATTCAGAAGGGATGATAGAAAGGAGGGCAGATTGAGGAAAGAGGTAGTCAGAAACAAAAACTTTTGAAAAGGGACAAGAGTCAAAGCTGAAAAAAGAATAAGTAGGGAGTAGGATAGAATGGAGGATAGTTAGTCTTTTACAACATGACTATTTTGGGAGTGTTTTGCATAACTAGTATAACCTATATTGAATTGCATTACTACACATGTAACCTATCCAACTTGGGTTTTTCTTGGCAAAAATGCTGGAGTGGTTTGCCATCTGCATTTCCAGCTCATTTTACCCATGAGGAAGTTGAAGCAAACAGGGTTAAGTTACTTGCCCAGGGTCACACAAGAAGTAAGTATCTGAGGTCAGATTTGAACTCAAGAAGATGAGTCTTCTTGGCTCTATCCACTATGCCACCTTCTTCTCTCCTATAGCCAATCCAAACATTTTCCAAAATATACACCTAAGTTTGAAATCTTAGTTAATCTTGCAGTTGAAACACCATTATTATTTTATATGCAGGCCCTCAACAACTCAAGACTGACCTATCTGCAGTAGTCTTCCAGTGGGTTTCCCTGCCTCAAGTTCATTCCTACTCCAATCCATCCTCCACTCATTTGTTAAAATGATCTTCCAACCAGTTTATACAGTAATTTGCTGGAGCTGGCTGCAGCTCAAATATCTTGATTATTAAATTTTTTGTGTGAGCATTTACACTTTAGAAATGGACAAACACAACAAATCAGGGCTTGGTTTACTGTTTTGTTGATTGTCTGGATTTAAGAAACTGATGGACAAAATGTTAAAGCAAATTAAACTTAGAAGTACACTTCTAATGTGTACTTTTTAAAAAGATGTGCACTTTTTTTTTTCAGAGAACCAGTCGTTAAACATGTACCATCATCCAATAACAAACTCTAGTGGCTCCCTATTACCTCAAGGATTGAATAGGAAATCTTCCATTTGGGTTCCAAATCTTTCATAATCTGGCCTCTTTCTACTGTTCTGGAGTTCTTAAACCTTATTCCCCTCCCATACTCATATTGGTCTTCAGACCCCTAACATCCTTTCTGTTCCTCACATTAGACACCATATTCTTACTCCTGAGCATTTTTATTGACTGTCCCCAATAGCTGGAAACTCTCTTCTCCTTTGTTCCTACCTCCTGATTTCCCAGGGCTTCTTTAAAGTCTTAGCTAATGTCTCACCTTCTCCAAGAAAGTTTTCCCAGTTTTCCTGAATTTTAGTTCTTTCCCTCTTAGTCTTGCCCCAATTTATTCCTGTTCATAGTTATTTGCACATTTCCTCACTCCTATTAGACAGTGAGCTCCTTGAGAGCAGAAACTGTCTTTTGCCCTTCTTTGTATCCCTGGTGCTTAGCACAGTGCCTGGTACACATGGCAGGCACTTAAATGCTAGCTGACTCACCAGTTTTGTTCTGTTGTCCTGCCATGTTGTTCCAGAACCTACGTAATCTTACAACTTCAGGAACTGGAAAGCACAGTTGTTGTTTGTTGGTTTTTTTAATTTGTAGTAAAAGTCATTTGCTTTATATTTAGACATTAATGCTTTAAAACAAAAGTCAATTTTCAATAAGGAAAAAAAGAAAGAAAATTGGCAGCACACTCTTAATAGCGCTATGAATTGAGTCATACTTTCTGGAAAATAAGGAATTATTCAAGGAAAGTCACTTAACTTTAATCCATTAATAGGTGTATGTCCTAATCAGTGACATAAATATACCAAAATATACCCACATTTACCAAAATAATTATAGCAACACTTTGTAGTAGTAAAAATCTAAAAATAAACTAAGTGTTCTTTGAATGGGAAATACCTGACCAACTGTGGTTTATTAATGTAATGAAATATCCCTGTACCACAAGAAACAATAAATATTAATTCAGTGAAGAAAGCGGGATTAAGTATAATATGCTCATGGCATTTATATTTATATATTATACATATTTTGTAGCATATGTATATGTTTATTACCCTCAAAGTCATCATCTAGGGAGCAAATTCCTGTGAAATGTGGAAAAGGTGCCAGCATCCCCACCGTCAACTACCTGCCACCCACAGGGCAACTGGGCCAGTCTAGCTGAAACAGCAAAGCACCTTGGGGAAGAGACAGGAAATGTAGCAGGCAAGATAAACCACCACCACCTTCACCTGGACCACTCTCTCCCTGCAGACTTCATTGAAGATAGCCTAGGACCCTGGGCCCAAGAACCTTGGGAATAGCACTGTTTCCATCATAGTGCCCACAACCATCATGCCAGAAAACATTCCCTGTGCAGATGCAGCCTGGCAATTGCTCCTGAAAGTGCTAAAGCCATAACTACTGAAGACCCAGAAAAGAAAGTTCCTGCCAACAAAGTTTTTTGCAATGTCAAATGGTTCAACCTCAGAAAGTGATATCACTTTACTGGTGGAAATGACATTAGACAATAGGCATTACCATCTGCTCTGCTGCTATACCCTAAGGACCCTGAGACCTTTTCATCTGACTTCAAGCTGAACCCTTCCATATGTGTGGTCCCTTTCACTAGAACAGGAGCTCCTTGAAAGCAGAGACTGTGTTTCATTCCTATTTGTATCCCCAGCACAGTGATTCACAATTCTTTTTTATCATTCATTCATTCATTCACACAATGGCTACAATAATGTAACCCATAACTACACTAAAAAGCAGTTGAACACTAGTGAATTATAAAAAAACAACTTTGGTCCTGGAGAATGAATAATGAAACACACCTACTTCTCATTAGAGATGTGAAGTTCCATGAATCTGCAATACTGTATATTTTGTCAACCAAGGGTGCTGAATTGGTTAGTTTTTCTTAACTGTTTTTCTTTGCTGCAAGAAAAGTTTGAGAGGTTGGAGCTCAGAGACAGAGGGCTGTGACTGATGTAAAAATGGAAGGTAATAATATATTTTTAAAAGAAATCCTATTGTCTTGTTTTTTTAATTATATCCATTGACAAACTGAGCCTTTCAAATTTGTCTCTGCTTCAGTCTTATTCTCTTTTCTCCATAGTCTCCTAAAATAGGCATCAGCTCTCATAAGTTTTTATCTCACACACCCATAGGATTGGCAAAGACCAAGATTTTCATATTGAAAACACATTAATCATCAGCAGAGGGAGTTTCCTTACTGGGAATTCCCCACACCAATAAAAATAGGTTTTGATACACATACAAAAAAGAATTCCAAAGGCAAAGAGGGGATGAGGGCACAAAAACGGGTATCAAACAAAGGAAGAGGGCAGGGTATGCTTTAAGGCAGGTTCCTCAGCCCTGCTTTAAGGAAATAGAGTAATCCTTTTTGGTGGGACCTTAGCAGTTGGGGAGTAGTAAGTGATAAGGCTAGAAAAATAGGATGTATCATTCCAGTAGTTAATAAGATTCATAATAGAGACAGTGTATAAGGGGAAAGCACCAAGGACAAATCCTTGAGAAACACTATATTAAGATTAGAGGAAAAAATGAGCAGCCTGGGAGAGGCAAAAAGGAATGGATAGAAAGGTAGCAGGAGTGTATAGTGTTTCTGAAGCCAGGAAAAGAGAGTACCCAGTATATCAGACATCAAATGCTAGAGAGAAGTCAATAAGGATGAGGATTTTTAAAAGACTACTGAATCTGATAATCAAATAGTCATTGTTCTGTAGGGCACAATAATGAGAAATGTGCTGGTAAATCTTTAACAACCAGCTCTCTAGGAGACAACAGTACCCACAAAACTTCTAGATTTAATCTGTATCATTAACATTTTTCTCCATTCATTTCTTAAGTGTAGAGCAGACAATCAACAAAATAACAGTCAATTCTTGATTTACACTGGTGGTTTACTTCTGAGGTGTAAATGCTCACACTGTTTAACAATTTATCAATGGGCTCTCAAGTGAGCTGTTAGAGCCCGCTCCAGCACACCTCTCCGTGGAATGGTTGTGAAAGCCAAAATGATTGAGGAGGTGTAGAAGGAATTCTTATGCAGGTACAGGCAGGATTAGACAATTTCTCAAGTTCCTTCCAATTCTTGATTCTAAGACAGTGGTTAGTAAGGAAGTCAGGACATCCTGGCTACAATAAGATTGATGAGTAGCCGTGTAGTCTTTCCTTGGAATATTACCAGTTTAGAAATAGTCCTTAGATGGAGCTGAAATTACCTCTCTATGTTTGCCTGCTCTTGGTTTTGTCTTCTGAGGCCAAACAAACAAAAAAGTGAAATTGTTCTTCCACAACATAACTCTTCAAATACTTGAATATAGTTATGTCCTTCCCTGCAAATCTTCTCTAATCTAGGTTGAACAATTCCCATTCCTTTAATAAATCTTGCTTTGGCATGGTTTCAAGTCTCTGGATCACTCCTAATCACTCTTCTGTTGACATTTTTCAATTTAGGTTCATAGAAACTGACAAAATGATTTTCCTAGACCACATTCCTGGTCATTACACTTCTGTCCCCAAACTTTCAGGGGCTCCTAATTTTCTCAAGGATAAAATACTTTTTAAAAAAATTCAATCTTATTTTATTTTCAGTTCCTAACATACAAATTTTTTAACCTGTCACTTAATGTCCTTTACAGTCTGGTTGCAAACTACTTTTTTGGCTTTATTTCACATTTTACACATTTTCTAGCCAAACTGTACTATTATTTGTTCCCCAAGCTTAACATTTCAATTCCTGCCCCTGTCCAATCAAACAAGTTTTTCCCATGCTTGAAATATGTTTCCTCCTCTTTACCTTTCAGAATTCTTATGTTCTTGAATGCCCAGAATGAAAGCCATCACTTCCACAAAGCTTTCCCAGATCCCCCAGATGTAATACTCTCTCCCTCTTCAAATTAACTTGTATTTTCTTATATATATATATATATATATATATATATATATATATATATATATATATATATATGTTATACCCTCCTACAATGAAGTATTATCTCGCCTTTCACAAAATCTCCTCCTTTCCTTTTGTAATTCCCTTCTTACCTTCATATCTAATAAATGCTTGTTGAATGAATAAATCTAAACTTATAATCACCCCTGAATCCTTTCATGACAAAAAAACAAACTGCAAAGTCAGATCTTATCCATTCTGTCTCTCCTTGGTCTCTATTAGTGAATTCTCTTGAGAAGGTGTTCTCTGCTTTCTATAGAACTGTCCATTGTTTGCCAGTACTCAACATTGGGCAAGGGGGAATTAATGTTTGCTGCCATTGGTACTGCCATTGATGAAACTTTGGTGTTTATTCTCTCCCAGTTTCATTGATTCTGGGATGCCAGTTCATCAATGAGGAAATTTATATGTCTGGCATGTGCTGGTGGAACTCCAGGGGTTTCATAGAGCAGTGCTTTGTATATACCCTCTTCCAGCTTCAGGAAGATCATCTACCTCATTTATGACCCTATATTCTCCACAGTTCAGTAAGAGAGCACATGTGTATTTTGTTTCTTTTTTTACCTTTCAAATATATTATTTACTTATTTATATTTAGCATTCTGTTTTTTAAATTTTGAGTTCCAAATTCCCTCCCTCTAGCCCCTCCTCTCCCACTCATTGAGAAGGCAAAGAATATTATATAAATTATACATGTGAAATAATACAAAACGTATTTCAACATTGGTCATTTCATGAAAAAAGCAAGAGAAAGTGAAAAAAGTATGCTTCAGTTTGCACTCAGAGTTCATCAGTTCTCTCTTTGGAGGTCGACAGTATTTTTCATCATGAGTCCTCTGAATTATCTTGAGTTATTGTATTGATCAGAGTAGCTATGTCTTTCACAGTTGATTATCATTATAATATTGCTGTTACATACAATGTTCTGATTCTGCTCACTTCAGTCTTCTAAGTTTTTCTAAAGCTACCCTGCTCATCATTTCTCATAGCACAATTGTATTCCATCACAACCATATACCACAACTTGTTCAGCCATTCCCTAATTGATGGGCATCCCCCCAATTACAAATTCTTTGCTACCACAAAAAAAAGACTACTGTAGATATTTTTGTACATATAGGTCCTTTTTCTTTGATCTCTTTGGAATAAAGACTTAGTAGAGTAAGGGAGTATGTTAAGCAAGCCAGGAAATGTAGCACCAATATTGGCAAGAAATAGGGAGTAGCTTCTTTGTTCCTGCACAGATACTCTTAAGTTAGATGTTCATAACTCAGGAAGTGTCTATAAGATTTAATTTGATTGTGCTACTGGTAATTTTCCTCTTCTATAGGACCCTATTCTCACAGTTTTTCAGTTATTTTCTAGGGCAGAAGTTCTTAACCTTTTTTTCAATCATGGCCCCCTTTGGTAGTCTGGTGAAATCTATGTATCACTTCTCAGAATAATGTTTTTAAATGTCCAAAATAAAATACATAGAATCACAAAAGAAACCAATTATATTGAAGTTCAGCTACAATGTTTTTTTCAAGTTCACAGACTTCAGGTTAAGAACTCCTGGGAGGGGATTTATTTTCCCAATTTTAAGTTCTGAAATATGGTCTTTGTTAAATGATTCCTGCTGGCCCAGATACAGACATACCAGCCTCATCTCTGGAGACATCTGCCTCTCAACCTTTCAGACAAATATTAGAGCACTGAGACAAATTCTTTTAAAACTCAGCTGAAATGCCATTTCCTGCCTGAGATCTTTCCTGACCCACACTTGCCAGTACCTATCCAACCTCCCCCAAATTACCTACATATTTTCCATTTGCTTTAAAGAATATATGTTACTATCTCTGCAGAATGCAATCTCCTCAAGGGCAGAGACTTTCAATTTTATCATTTTTATATCTCCAGCCCATAATAGTGCCTGACACATAGTAGGCATTTAATAAATAAATGATGATTGTTGATTGAAATATGAAATATTACATTACCTAAAGATAAATCTTTAAATGTTTTAAAGAGAAATAGTAATAATTTGTTAAATTATCAATTTATAAAAAATTTATAATTTCTTTAAAAGAATAAGGGGAAGGGGAAAAGTTTTGAAAATATCATTTAAACCAAGTGTTTACATTCCAGTGATATCCATTCAGCAACTAGGTTGTGTTCTCTGTAGGTGTACTTAAGGGACTTACTAACATAAATTTAAAATAATGTCCTTATTTGCCCATCAACCTTTGTTAGGTTTTTAAGGGATTTTTAAGTGTTTCCATCCCTCTTTTTCTGGCAGATGCCCTCTTTTCCACTCTCACTGGGCAGTGTAGTATTGCCATAAGTCTTACGTGCTAAATGAAGGCTAGTTGAACTTTATTGCTGTGTATGCTGAGAACAAGGAAGGATCGACAAAAGTCAGACACTAAAAAGACCAAGTAAAAGCTAGAAATAAGAGCTACATCTCAAAAAAAGGGTTTATTAGTTTATCATGCTAATTGAACTGGGTGTCCCTGTAGAGTTTTAAGTTATTTTTGTCTTTCCCCTTATGAGACACAGCTGCAGACAGCTCCTGCTCACTTCCATTGCCTCCTGAATGCATCAGGTTAACAGCATGAACAGTTAGCCAAGTTTTTCACTACCATGCATAAACATATTTCCTAAAAGTATAATATATACATATATATGTATACATATGTATCAGAATCTATATGTTCTTACATACCCACAGTTTAAAAATGGTAGGGAATGGTCCTTAAAATTAGTATAATCAACTCCTTATTTAAAAAAAAAATTACTTTGTTAGTTTTTTAGTGTAATGCAAATTTGTGGGTGAATTAGAAGGTAATTTGCTTACATACCATTCATTCTCTTAACCCCAGTGAAATCAATAGTAGTAGATGACTCTAGTAGATAGATGGTAGAACCAATGAACATTTGAAGTCCAGTCAAAATCAACAAATGGGCCCATGTAAATCTTTACATATAAAATGTCCATTTCATAAGTGAAGATGACAGGAAAGTAATACAATAACACAGTAATGTAGAGCATTCTTTCTGAAGATTTTCAAAGTGTTTTCCTTTTGTAACAGCCAAATGCTAATCCAGTAGGGTATAGGCAAAATCACACACATAGTTCTCAAAATATAATAGGGTTATGGTGGATGAGCGGTATGGATAGGCACCTACCAATATCACAGAATATATTTATATCACACTTTTAACAGAGCATGTTGATATGTACTCTTTCCGTCTCTCTGTCTCTGTCTCTCTCTGTCTCTATCTCTCTCTGTCTCTGTCTTTGTCTCTCTCTCTCTCTCTGTCTCTCTCTGTCTCTCTGTCTCTGTCTCTCTCTGTCTCTCTCTCCATTTGGATCATCCTGGCAAGACTAGATTCATAGAGATAGAGTCACCAGATGGTACCACTCAACTTCTCTCAGAGTCCTAGATGTAATCCTATTGAGAAGAAATAGACTCCCCTGACATCACTTTTAAGCCCCCCTCAAATGTATTTTCTATCTACAAAACCAGCCCTTCAAAAGGTAACAAATCCACATAGTGTGAGATATTTATATAACCAGCTACTCATAATAATGACACTTTTAGATCTTCACATGACTACTTATTTTTAAAAAGGCAAAAGAAATAATATTATAGACTAAAGATAATGCATAAATAATAAAATATATAACTATATAACTATATATATATATATATATATAAATCCAGATCCTCTTGCCCTCCAAGGTATTCAGTATCCATAATGAAACGTTGGAGCACCAAGAAATGTGAAAGAGAAACACAAGAGAAGAAATGTCCTGTGTTTGCAATAGCTCACAACTCTGCGTTGTGGACTTTGATATCACAGTCCATTTATGAACATCCATGCTTCATACATTTCTTCACTTCTTATTTTTTTTTCTTTTGACCCTCACTGCTTTTTGGCTAAAGAAATATTCTTCTTTTCTATAGATGCTACATTGTCCAATCATAACAGAGCTCACAGAAACACAGCTAAGATTGACTCTTTAAACCAGGCAAAGAACCCCAGCCACTGCATCACAATGTAAGAACAGCTGTAAAGACCTCCTACTTTTCCTTCACAGGCCAGAGATGGCAGCAGAGAGCAATGGGTCCGCATGAAAAGTCCTAGAGTAGAGAAGCTGTCATTTAATAGCTGTCATTGAAGCTCTTGACCAATGAAGTTAATTTTTTCACCTATCAGGAATCATACATCAGAATTGCTTCTAGCTACCATGACTCCACAGAGCAAACTTTCAGCTCCTGCTGAAAGGCCCCTTCAGGTTTTAAATTAAGTTCTTTTCTTAAATGCCTATACCCAAGTTGAATATCAACTTCTAAAGCTTAACTGAAAGCCTCCTAACTCTCCATGACTCACAAGTCACAAAATCCCAAATTTCTTTAAATCAATATCAAATCAATAGTTATTAAAAATTATATCTCCATAGCCAAACATTTACATGATTTCTCATTATAATCTTAGCCTCTTTAGTAATCAAATAAGGTGAGATTCATATAATGCATACAGCTTTGAAGGGTTCAATACAACCCTCTACATCTTTGGTATCTTTGAAATTATGTTTCTTTATGCTCATAATTTTCCATTTGTAATAGATAAAAGATATTTCTCTACATCTTCAAAATATAAAATTTTCCCACACAAGTTGTGGTGTCATTCTACATTATTCACAAAGAGATTTGTCTTTATATTTATCCTAAAATTCATGTCCAAAACTGTTCAGATCCTATCTAAAAACCATTTCTTCACACACATATATGTAAAGTAAAACAGGGTTCTTTTTCTACTCCTTCTAAATATCAAAGCATTCCTCCTTAACAATGGTAGTATATCCTACATTATTTAACACTTCACATAAATCTTTTCCTTTAGATAAAAAGCCATTTTCTGCCCTTTTTTTTTAAATCAACAAACTGCTCAATATGAAAAAGGCCTTAAATGGACAGGATAACACATTTGGAATAACCTTGTGAAATCTATCTGTCTGTGTTTGTCCTTTGTTTTCAAAGAAGACCATGACAACAGAAAAATGATGACATTACTGGCACTTGACTTTGGAGTGAGGGAGGGCTGTGCAACCTCACCAACCTCACTTTCTCCTCCTGAGCCATCTGGGTCCAGTGACAAGATATTCATCAGGATGACTGGAGATGGCCCCATGAAATACATGAGCACCCAGAAATAAAATTAAAAAATCAAAATAAAAAATACCTGATGAATATGGAATATAGATAACATAGTTATTAAGTATCTTTTAAAATATTATGCTATATTCCAGTATATCAAACTGCATGGAACACAGACTAGCTGAGGCAAAATTATATAAAGGATAGATTCCTGCACTTAAAGCAGGAAGATCTGAATTTTGATCTGGCCTCAGATATTTACTAGCTGCATGACCTGTGTCATGTCTCTGAGGCTCCGTTTCCTCAGCAGAATATTGTCTATATTAATAGCACCTACCTCATAAGGTTATTATGCCAATCAAATGAGATAAAATATATGAAATGTTTTATAAGTCTTAAAGCCCTATAACAATATCAGCTATTATTATTCTAGATGGATCACTTGTAAAAAAGTCATAAATAATTTTATTTAGGTATTAGCATTATATATTTAAAGGAAAGTATGTATCTCAAGGGATATAAAAATAAAAAGAGCTCAAATTTATACAGTGGTTCAGTGACTTGCTCAAGGTATATAGGGACTTTCTTCATATTGATGGCTTCCATAGGGTAACAGATGCTCTGCTTGAAAGATTATGGACATTTTAGTCACTTTTATTTGTATAATCCCAAGTTGTTTTCCAAAATGGTTGTTCCAATTCATAGCTCCACCAACAATGTGTTAATATGCTTATCCTTGTACAACTCTTTCAACATTGACTTGCCATTTTTTGTCATTTTTGTCAATTTGTGGGTTGAGTGGTGAAATCTCAGAGTTTTTTGAATTTGCGTCTCTTAGGATTAATTGTTTGTAGCATTCTTCTATGTGGTTGTGAATACTTTGCAGTTCTTCTTTTGAGAACTGTTTGTTCATATGTGACCAATTATCTATTGGGTAATAAAGAGAGAGGGAGAATCTCTGTCTCGTGTGTGTGTGTGTGTGTGTGTGTGTGTGTGTATCTTGGATACCAAATCCTTATTAGAGCCTTCTTATCCTAAATGTATTAATTTTGTCTGTGCAGAAGCTTTTCAATTTTAAGTAATCAATGTTATCTATTTTATCTTTTATAATTGCCTCTGTCTCTGGTTAAGAATGCTTCTCCTATCCAGCTGCAAGAGATGATCTGTTTCTTTTCTAATGTTTTTATAGTATGATCCTTAATAATAAAGTTATAATTAGAATGTAATATAGAATATGGTGTAAGAAGTGGGTCTCAGACTATTTTGTGTCAGTAAACTTTCCACTTTTCCCAGAAGATTTCATCAGATAAGAAATTTTTTCCTAGGTAACTTACATTTTCTACTTTATAAAAACTGTGACAATGAGCTCTGTTCCCTCTGAATCTCCCTTGTCTAGTCTTTTCTATTGAGCTTTATTGCTATTCCTTAACTAGTGTCAGAGGGTTTTGATGACTGCTTCTTTATAGAATAGTTTGAGGTCTGAAAGCACTATTACCACCCTGTCCTTACTTCTTTTCATCATTTCCCTTGATACTCTAGGATCTTTTGTTTTTCCAAAAGTTCTTTAAAAAATATTTCTTGGTAATTTGCTTGGTATAGCATTAAAAGTATGAATTAATTTTAGTAGTGTTGCTATTTTTATTATATTTGCATAGTCTCATTATGAACACTTAATATTTCTCCAGCTATTTAGGTTGTTCCTTATTTTTTTTTATTTGAGCATTACTTTTAAAAAATTTTTTATTAAATTTATTTATTTTCATTTTTCAATGTTCACTTCCACAAAATTTTGAATTTTGATTTTTCCCCCATATTCCCCCTCCCCCACCCCAGGACAGCATGTATTCTGATTACCTGATCCTCCAATCTGCCCTCCCTTCAATCACTCTCACCCTCTCTCTTATCCCCTTCCCTTCTATTTTCCTGTAGGGCAAGACAGATTTTTATATCCCATTGCTTATATATCTTGTTTCCTAGTTGTATGTAAAAACAATTTTCAACACTCATTTTTTAAAGCTTTAAGTTCCACATTCTCTCCCTTCCCCTCTCCCCACCCACCCTCATTGAGAAGGCAAGCAATTCAATATAGGTTATACATGTATAGTCATGAAAAACACTTCCATGACAGTCATGTTGTGAAAGACTAACTATATTTACTTCTATCCTGTCCCATCCTCTTTTCATTCTCTCCTTTGACCTGTCCCTCTACAAAAATGTTTGCTTCTGATTACCCCTTCCCCCAATCTGCCATCCCTTCTATTATCTCTCCTCTCTTATCCCTTTTTCCCTTCTTTCCTGTAGGGTAAGATAAACTTCCATACCTAATTGAATATGTATGTTATTCCCTCCTGAAGCCAAATTCAATGAAAGTAAAGCTCACTTATTCCCTCTCACCTTCCCCCTCCATTGTAAAAGCGCTTTCTTGTCTCTTTTATGAGAGATGATTTACTACATTCTACCTCTCCCTTTCTCTTTCTCCCAGTACATTCCTCTCAACACTTAATTTTATTTTTTAGATATCATTCCTTCATATTCAGCTCACCCTGTGCCCTCTACCCTCTCTCTCCATATATATGTATACACATACATACATATATACACATACACACACACACACACATACATTCCCTCCAACTTCCCTAACACTAAAAGGTCTTATGAGTTACAAATATCATCTTTGCATGTAGGAATGTGAACAGTTCAACTTTAGTAAGTCCTTATGGTTTCTCTTTACTGTTTACCTTTTCATGTTTCTCTTGATTCTTGTATTTGAAAGTCAAATTTTCTATTCAGCTCTGGTCTTTCCAACAAGAATTCTTGGAAGTCTTCTATTTCATTGAAATTGCATTTTTCCCATGAAGGATTATATTCAGTTTTGCTGGGTGCACAATCCTTGGTTTTAATCCTACCTTCTTTGACCTCTGAAATATCATATTCCGAGCCCTTCCATTCCTTAGTGTAGAAGCTGCTAAATCTTGTATTATCCTGATTGTATTTCCACAATATTAGAATTGCTTCTTTCTGGCTGCTTATAATATTTTCTCCTTGACCTGGGATCTCTGGAATTTGGCTACAATATTCCTAGTAGTTTTCTTTTTAGGATCTCTTTCAGGAGGGGATTGGTGTATTCTTTCCATTTCTATTTTACCCTCTGGCTCTAGATTATGAGGGCAGTTTTCCTTGATAATTTCTTGAAAGATGATGTCTTGGTTCTTTTCTTGATTATGGCTTTCAGGTAGTCCAATAATTTTTAGATGATCTCTTCTGGATCCATTTTCTAGGTCAGTTGTTTTTCCAAAGAGATCTTTCACATTGTCTTCTATTTTTTCATTCGTTTAGTTCTGTTTTTTTCATTTCTTGATTTCTTATAAAGTCATTAGCTTTCATCTGTTCTAATTTCATAGAAATTATTTTTTTCAGTGAGCTTTTGGACCTCCTTTTCCATTTGGCCCATTCTGCTTTTTAAGGTATTATTCTCCTTATTGTCTTTTTGGACCTCTTTTGCCATTTGGGTTAGTCTAATTCTAAAAACTGTTATTTTCTTCAGCATTTTTTGGGTCTCCTTTAGTAAGCTGTTGACTCATTTTTCTTGATTTTCTTGCATTACTCTCATTTCTCTTCCCAATTTTTCCTCTACTTCTCTTACTAGATTTTCAAATTTTTTTTGAGCTCTTCCATGTCCTGAGACCAATTTATATTTTTCTTCAAAGCTTTAGATGCAGTGGCTTTGACTTTGTTGTCTTTTTCTGGTTGTATGTTTTGATCTTCCTTGGCATCAATGGTTCAAGAAAATACCTTTTCACCAAGAAAGCAAGAATCTATAGTCTGCTTTTTTTTCCTCCTTTGCTCATTTTCTCAGCCAGTTACTTAACTTTTGAGTTCTCTGTTAAATGGAGGGCTCCAGAAGCAGCCGTTTCTTTGGCAGTAGCTGCCACTGCCCTGGGCTGGGGCCTGGGAGGCCCATGCTTCCCTCTCAGCCAGGTAAGAGACCCTTCCTACTGACCTTTGAAGCTTTCTTTGGCTTTTGTGGGTTAAGTCTGGAAACTGTTGCAGCAGCCAGCAATTCAGTCCCCTAAGGCCTGCTCCAGCTCCATTCGTGCCTGCATGGCCCATGCTGAACTGTTTTTTGCTCCTAGCCCAGTGTGACAAACCCTTCCTTTTGATCTTCCAGATTGTCTTGGGCTGGAAATTTGTTTCAGTCTATCATTTTGTGGTTTCTGCTGCTCTAGAATTTTTTTAGAGTCATTTTTCACAGGTTTTTTGAGAGGTTTAGGGGAAGAGCTCAAATAGGTCCCTGCTTCTACTCCACCATCTTGGCTCTATCCATTTCTGTTCTTTATTTCTTTAAGGATCATTTTGCAATTAATTTATACATGTCTTTTGTGCATTTTGGGAGATTGATTCCCAGATATTTTATGCATCTGGGAGGTATTTAAATGTGATTTCCCTTTCTATTATTGTTTTTTTGTTTGTTTTATTATTGCTATATAGAGAGGTGTTTGATTTTTGAGGATTTATTTTGCATTACAAAGCTTTGCTATAACTATTGTCTCAATAATTATTTTTTCTGATTCCCTAGAATATCATTATATCATCAGAAAACAGGATACTTTTATTTTATCTTTATTCCTCTAATTTTTATCTTGTTTTATTGTTATTAATTGCATTTCCAGAACTATGTCAAATAATAGTGGTGAGAGTGAGCATCTTCCTTAACTACTTGACTTATTAGAAAAGATTCTAGTACATCCTCACTGTTTGTGATGCTTGTTTTTACTTTCAGATAGATGCTTTTTATGATATATTTTTAAAAAGGTCCCTCTATGCCTAATCTTTGTAGAGTTTTTAGAATAAAAGAGTGCTGTACTTTTTCAAAAGTTTTTTTCTACATCTATTAAGATGATTATGTGGTTTGGGATGTTTTAGTTTTTAATATGATTATTTGATTGCTTTCCTAATGTTGAGCCACCCTTGTACCCTGGTATAAAATTTTGTTTAAAATTTTTGAGTCAATGCTTTTTAATATCAGCTTACAGTTTTCTTTCCATGTTTTATCTTTCCCTGGTTTGGGTACTGAGACTATATTTGACTCATAAAAAGATTCTGAAAAGGTGCCCTCTCAATTTTTGAGTAATTTGTTAAGTATGGAGACTTTTCTTTAAAAGTTTAATAGAATTTTCCTTTGTATACATCAGGATCAGGAGATCCTCTTTTCTCTCTGGTAGCTTCTTTATAGCTATATCTATTTCCTTTTCTGAGACTGGATTATTTAAGATTTCCATCTGGTCTTCTGATAGTTTGAGTATTTTATATTTTTCAAAGTATTTCTCTTTTGTGCTCTCAGTTTTGTTAACATATAACTGTATAAAATATATTCTGATTATATAATACTATGTGCCAGGCACTGTGCTAAGTGCTTTACAATTATTATATTCATTTGATCTTCACAACAATCCTGAGAGGTAGGTATTATTATCAACCCCATTTTGCAGATGAGGAAATTAAAGCAGAAAGGTTAAGTGACTTGCCCAGGGTCATACATATGGTGAGTGTCTGAAGCTGGATCTGAATTTAGGTCTTTCTGACTCTAGGCCTGGCTTCTATCCATGGCACCATCTAACTGCTATTATTTTAGCTCTACTGTCTCCTCTCCTGTCTGCCTCCCTTCCCCTTCCTTCTGGTCTCCAAAGGAAGGTAAATTTGGATGGCCAAAAGATGTTTTACTGGCTCTCTCCTCTCCTCTCTTCTCCTTTCTTCTGTCCTGTCCTCTCTCAAAACCTTAAACCTACTGAACTCTGAAATTGGGACTCCAATGGGCCCCTGCCTAAGGGCTCCTCTGGACCTTCCTAGCTTTACAGTTATTATCAGTAGTAACTCTTGCTGTTTCCCACCCAGCCTGATGTCTTCCTTTTTCTTGACCTCATTAAAGGGGCCATGCCCTGGCTACTTTTTAAACAGGTCTATTCAATGAATGGGCATTGCTTCACCCTAAGTGAGTACCTGCAAAGACCTTGACCTAAAGGGCCCAAGGTCTCCCAATGCATCCTGGGCCATCTCCAGTCATCCTGATGAATCACTGGATTCATGATGGTCACTGGATTCAGATGGCTCTGAAGGAGAAGTGAGGCTGGTGACTTGCACAGCCCTCCTTCACTCAAAACAAAGTCAAATGCAAGTCATGTCATCATTTCTCTGATGTCATGGTCTGCTTCGGCAACAAAGGACAAACACAATTTTACCTATATTATTGGTCGCATCATCTTTAAAAGCCTTCCTCATTCCGCTCTCTGTGTAAAGTCTTGCAGGCTTCAAGGCCTCTTCTTGCTCATGGGTCTTTGTATATTCTAGAAAAATGGATCAGGATCCCCTAAACTAGCAGGTCTTGTTTCCCCAGATTGCTTCACATCACTCCTTCGCATAGAGGGGCTGGGAGACTTTGGGGTGGAATTATTGGGAGGTGCCCTACTTTCTAAGGACATGGGGGAAGTAAAAGTGTCTCCACACAACTATAGTGATTGTGAACTCACTTAGAAGAAAGCAGATCCTTTAGCCTAGTTGGTAGCAAAACCACGTCCATGGATAAAAGTAGGAGCAGGCCTTATCTATCCCCTATGAAAGGAAAAGGCAGAGCTTCAGCAGAAGCCTCTAAAGCAGCAAAATTTGTGATCATCCCCCTGATGGTTCCCCCACAGGGGATAAGGGTTGGCAGGTGGGCCAGTGGACACCAGATGTGTGGCAGCACAGGAAGAATCTTGATATCAACTTTGATACCACAAGAGGTTGCATGCAAGAGGCTTATGACTTAGCCACTTTACTACAGATGATCTCACAGACAGAAGTATCCTTGATGGGGCCCTGATGTTTCTGGAGATACTCCAGCTCATCTTCACCTCACATAAGGAGAAAAAAACCTATGACTGTACTAGAGGTATCATCACCTGTGCTGTGATGCTAATGTTCCTAGTGCTCCTCTGGTTTATCGTAATGACTTTGCACTAGAAGAATATTGTGAACCATATCACCTACCACAAGGACCAGACTGGAGAATTGATCCTGCCAAAGGAAAAGAGAAGGCCTAGGATTTCTTGTTTTGTTTTCCACATTTTTTTGTTTTTGTTTTGTTGGTTTTCCTTTTCTTCCTCATTTTTCCTTCGGTATTGTCCACTCCAGGAAGATGGTGTATTATAAGCTACGTAAGCATTTAAACGATCCTTTAGAAACTTTGTTTCTAAGATGGAATCTTATAGGACCAGCATTTTCCTGATACAACTTCATTCAGCCCTAGTTTACTTAACATTGCTGTGTCATGACCACCACCCTCTAGGATTCCAACATGGAGCAGGTGATACCCATCTATCTTTCTATCTATCTCTGAATGATATGAATTTCAAAGGAGAATTTATAGAATGATGGTGACAGAAATGGGAATGCAAAGTGGGGAATAACTTAACTCCACCTATAGGCCCCATGAAACAAGGTTTATTCCAACCAATATAATACTAAATAGATACATTTATGTCTTTAAGATACACATGGGGCAGATAGGTGACTCAGTAGATGGAGAACTGGGCCTCCAGTCAGGAAGACCTGAGTTCAAATCCAACCTCAGACACTTACCCTGGGTTACACTGTGAACCTGGGCAAGTCACTTAACCTTTGTTTACCTTAATCCACTGGAAAAGGACATGACAGACCACTCCAGTATCCTTGCCAGGAAAACCCCATGGACAATATGTCACAAAGAGTTAGATATGGTCCAACAACAGCAACAGTGTCTTTTAAGGCAATCATATTCAAAGGAATTGGAGGTAGGAAGATGGGGGAGAGGTATATGTATCTTCAGAGGACTCATTGAACTTAGATTATATGATTAAGGGATTCATTAGAGGCATGAATAGAAGCCACTCAGGGTCTAAATGATGATTTGACCTACCATAAAATTATTTTGGCATATTATAGCAAAGTTTCACTATAGCTAAATCCTGATTAATATGAAAAAATTCCAAGAAGTGGTAATTTTTTTGAATTTTCATTGTATATTTCCATTGGGATGGATCTAATCACTATATTTTACATATAATTATAATCAAATAATGTGGATTCAAATCATTTAGCCACTCAAAGGAATCTCTTATTTGCACTAATCAGGTCCTAGTTATATTATGGCAGTCCTGGCTCTCTCCCTTCCTGCTCTAACTCCAGCATTTGAAACAATGAAAACCCTTAAGAAAGTATAAATAAAGAAGTTTAATCTTGTGAAAGGATTATTTCTCTGTCTATAATGGTATAAGTAGATATATAACTCATATCATAAATGAAACACTAGTATTCTATTAGAAAAATGAAACATCATATTCCATATAATATATATATTATTCCAGAATAATAGGCAAGTCATATAAAATCCTTTAAAAAAAAGTATTCATTTTATTATCATTAAAGCCATTAAGTAAAAATGACCTCCAAAGTAAAGATATTCTAGTGTTTGCCCAAGGATATATATTTTCCTTGACTTATATTTTCCATGTTGCTCTATTGCCATATTTACAGACCTTCTAGTTTTGGCAATTGCATTGCTGATCCAATTCAGCTGAGGAAAGGCAGTAGGAATGATATGCCAGAGAAAAAGAGAAATAGATCACAACCTGCCATAAATACTCACCAGGGAAATTTTCCAAGATTTTTCCAACTCAGAGCTTTGGATGAGGGTTTTTTTTTATTCCTGTCTCATAATTTCCCAGATAAGGAGAAATATAAAGACCAGGATTCATTCATAGGCAAATGAGTTTAGCATCTTTACAGAGGTTAAATAAAATATGTCAGGCATGGTGCTAAGACCTGAGCAAACCCAATGAATGAATGAATGAATGAATGAATGAATGAATGAATGAATGAATGAATGAATGAATATACAGTCCTGTCCTCAAGGAGCTTATAACAATACACAAAAGGAAACTGAAAGGGTAGGGTGGAGAAGGTACTCAATATATATGTAGGGGTATGATGATAACATTGGAATTGAAACCCAGACAAGCATCTAGTGGCAAATGAAGAGATGGCCGAGATTTTGAGCCCCCTATAAAGAAAAGCTAAAGGAGGAATTTTTTGCCTTTCCCTCCAGCTCCAGAATGAACTAGAGTGGTCTTCCTCTTCCGAGGTTTTCAACCTGTCCCCATCTTCCCTCCTTCTCTCCCTTCCCTCAGAGGCAGAGCTGAAGGAGTAGGGGGAAGGACAACAGAAGGAGGTAGAAGAGAGTGATACCATCCACATAATGTTGGGGGCAAAAAAGAGAGAAGACTCAGCCTTTTCCTCACCAGCATAATAGCATTCATTTTGCTAAAATTAATGTCCATATTTTTAATCAAATTGTAAGTAATAAAAATTTGTGTTTTTACGGACAATTATTTTTCTTATTTTTGTTTGAATATCTGTTAGTTACTAAGTTTAAAATAAAAATTGTTAAGAAGTGTCAGACAAGGCACTTTTGCTTATTTGTAATTACAGAGTAAACATATTTCCAAGTTCCCTTCATTTTAAAGCCTACTTGAGTGGTGCTTGCAATTACTGTGTTGATGGGTAATGGAAATATATCCCTATATGTGCATAATAATAGTAACTCAAGTTTATTTAGGCTTTGCAAATACTTCCTTCACAAAAACACTGAGAGGTAAGTATTTTTTTACTCCTTTAGAGATGGAGAAACTGAGGCTTATGAAAATTAGATCACACAACTAAATTCAGAACTAGTATTCAAACTTAGGTCACTCTTGTCTCCATATTCAGGCCTCTTCCTGGATTCGCAATATTGTCTCAGTTTATTTATGTAATATGCAAGATTGCTCAAATGTTAATGGAATATATTTAGAGATAAATAGTTCTGCCATCAAGGTGACAGCAGTTTTTATAGTTTCTTTGATGTAACTACAATTTCTTTTCATGTGGAGCGGGGGGGAGGGGGGGTGCAGATCATAACCCATCCCTATCTTCTCATACTGTTTGATCCTTGCTAGACTATCCCAGAAACACTTTACAGAGCTTTACTCAATGTACCAGAGCTTTTCTCTCAGTCATTCGACTTTGTTTGCATGAATACTAAGTCATTTGTTATGTGGAAGGAGTCCTCACCAAAATCACAGATCTTTTGCTGGATGGTTTAATCATTCCTCAACCATTGAACAGGTATTTAGATTGTTTCCAGTTCTTGCAATTACAAATAGCACAACCATAAACGTCTGTCAACACTTGGGGTAAACATTTCTTCACTTTCCACTTCATTTCTATGTTCTTTCACTTTGAATAACACTTGAAACTTTGCTCTGCTAAGAGGAATGTGTTTTTTATCATAATCTTCAATTCATGCAGCTAAAAGACACCCCATTTCTATCATTATAACTTCTATTCTTTGTAGCTGTTTATAAATCATAAAAGATGCAATTTTGCTTATATTTTTGTTTTGTGTTTTATAACATTCCACATTGTAGATTAAGTTATTCCAATATCTTGTCCTGTTGTCCTATTTTGCTTTACTATAACTATGTTCATGTTATTCAAATTACAAAGAATTTTTGTTCTAATATAATAACAAGACTGCCCTGGCAGTGTTTCCATTGGAAACTTCTTACTTTTGCCTATTTTGTTAAGGATTCTTTAAAAAGAAACTAACACAACAGTTGGTAATGCTATATACAGCAGTATATCATATCCATACTCGATGACAGAGAAGGTCATATCAATGACAGAGTAGCATTTTACAACCTTTGACTAGTTCATGTGTCACATTAATTGAAACAACTTGCATTAAAAAGTGTGACTTGGTTTTATAATTTGCACTAAAACAAATTCCACATTATTTATACACACAGTAGTCATAACCTATCTGTATACTTATTTCACTTTAGTTGTCTCTTCTATTGGCATATAGTTTGGTAAAATAGTTTTTAATATTTCTCTTTTTTTAATTCATTATAAATTCTTTTCTATTTTTGATACAAGTAATGTGGGTTTTCTTTCTTTTTAAAAATCTAATAAGCTAATTATTTATTGTATTGTTTTCCCACCAAAAATGAGTTGCAAGTTCTGATGTTTTTTGTTTTTAATTTTAATCACTTCTGCAGTTTTCAGAATTTTCATTTTGGTATTTAATAGGATCTTTTTTATATTGTCTTAGTGATATGGTCTGTTTTTTATCTTTGTTGTTGAGGAAAGTATTTAGCCATGGAAATTTCCCCTTACGATCACTAGGGCTTCATCTAAAAAAAAAAAAAAAAATTGGTATGTTCTCACAATGTTATCATTATCTTGAATAAAATTATCTTTTGTTTCTACAATTTATCCTTTGATCCACCAATTCTTTAGGATTGTTATTTAGTTTTAAATCAACAGCCTTTGATTTAATATAATTTTATTAAACTGTAGTCAGTAGAAGATATGTTTATGTTTTTATGCATCTAGTTTCTATGTCTAATACATAGTTAAATTGTCATTTGTTGTTGTTTAGTCTTTTCAGTCCTGCCTAACTCTTTAAGACTCCATTTGGGGTTTTCATGGTAAAAATACTTCTCCAGCTCATTTTACAGAAGAGGAACCAAGGCGAACAGCATTTACCCAGGCAGTGTGACTTGCCTAGAGTCACACAACTAGTAAGTGTCTGAGGCTGAATTTGAATTTAGAAAGGTGAGTCTTTCTGACTCTCTTGATAGATTTCACTAAGTCCGAGAGAGCTACACTGAGGTCCCCAGCTATGATAGTTTTACTGTCAATGTATCCTTGTAATTTGTATAGCTTTTCCTTTATTTTAATGTTATGGCAGTTACGACTTAGCATATATGCTGAGTATTAGCATTTGGTTTTTGTCTAAGAAACCTTTCAGACGACTGCAATTTCCCTGTTTAATCTTTTAAAATCAAATCTATTTTTGCTGTTGCCTTGTCTGAGATCATGATTGTTACCCCTGCTTTGAGTTCACCCAAAGCACAATAAATTTTGCTCTAGTCACTTATTTTAACTCTCTGTGGGTCTTTATCTTTCAAGTATATTTCCTGTAAATAAGTTGCTGGATTCTGCTATCCCCTTACATTTTATAGATAAGTTCATCTCATTCACAGTTATGATCATTTATGTATTTTCCTTCAGTCTTTTTTCTTCACTTTGCTCCTTACTCCCTCTTTACACAGATGACGAGAGAGGAGTGTGTTCAGCACTTACCCCATGATTTATGTAATGCTTCTGCTCCTTTCTTCTCTTCCCTTTTGCCAGACTTGAATTAGTTTCTTACCCTTCCTTGCTTTCCATTTAAACTCCCCTTCATGATTCACCCACCAAAATAAGTTTGTTTAGCTTATTATTAATTCCTTCCCCAATCTACTTTCTTTATCCCTTCCTGTCCTTTCTCTCCATTCCATTGTATTGATCTTAATATGTTTCTACACAAAATTATTTGTTTTTGTACGTTTTTTGTATGCTTTACCAATTTAAATGAAAGTGAAGTTCAAGTTTTACAGGTTCTTCCCTTCCCCTCCTCCCTTGGGTGTGTGATCTACTTGTGCACAGCAGTTAGGTGAGATAAGTGCCCCTCCATCAGCATGCTGGTAAATGTTTAACAAGCAGCTCTCCAGGAAAAAGAAAGTATTTCTAAGTGAATCTGCATTATCAACATTTTCTCCATCACTTTCTTAAGTCTCGACAATCAACAAAACAATAAACCAGGCACTGTTTTGTAGTGTGTATTGACTTATGAGGTATAAAAATAACTTGTGAGTTATCTGAACCTATGAGCTATAACTCATAGCTCACCTTCTCCTTGGTCTGAACTCCCTATTTTGACCACTCAGCTACAGTCAGCAGACAGTTCCCTGCCCATCCTCTGGTGAGTGTCAGAACTCCTGCTCCCTTCTGTTCTTGCTTTTTATCCACAATATAACTTCAGATCACATCTGAACAGATCTGGTGGACCCACAACTACCCCATGTGCTGGAACACAGCCCCAGGGCGCTCCTCACCTACCTGTAGGTCTCCCAATCAGCTCTAGGGTATTAGTGACACAGCTGCATGTTCTTCATCTTGTTCCCACAAGGTGCACAGGGTTAGGCCCACACCCTGCTGGACCTGTGACTCCTTGCCCCGGACCAGAGTTGCAGGTAAGTCCAGGGCCTTGTCCCAGGCTTCCTCATAAATCCATACTGTATCTGCAATGCACCTCTGGGATCAGATGGACACAATTACTTGCTAGTTCATGTTTTCGTGGCTAGAAAAAAGTAATTTATTGTGTTTTTCCTTGGATTGTCTGATCACTTCTCAGTCAGATGCTCCTCCTAGATCTTTGTTGGGATAGTTGTGGGGAGGGTTGGGTAGTGTTTACCAGTGTTTACTCTTTACCAGTCTCATTTTTACTGCTCATTCCTCTGGGGAAAGTTTACATATGCTTGCCTCAGTGGGGAACTTGTGGCCTTGAGGCCACATGTGGCTGTCTGGGTCCTCAAGTGCAGCCCTTTGATTGAAACCAAACTATAAAAATTGGACTCTTTCAAAAGTACCCAAGGACCTAGAAAGCCACATGTGGTCTCAAGGATGCAGGTTTCCCACCCCTGTCCTAACTCATCAACAGGTTTGAGACCCATCAGTTACTCTTAACCTGATTTAATTTAGACTGTTAAAAAACACCTTGATCAACATATTTTTTAAATTTCATTTTGCTCTTCCAACTTTGTTTCAGAACATCCATTTTTGATGCTTGGTTGGCACTTTAAAATTAGTTTCTAGTTCTTTTAGTTGTATACCCAATTAATGTTTTATTTCTCTTTTGTTGATTGAAGTGTTAAAAGATATAAATGTTCCCCTAAGGACTGCTTTGACAGCATTATGCAAACTCTGGTATGCTCTCCAATTGTCATCACTTTTTGGAGGGGAGGGGTGAAATTATCTAATATATGTATGATTTTCTCTGTATCTCACCTATTCCTTAGGATTGTGTTTAGTCTCCAATTATTTTTTAATTTTTTCTTCAGAGGTCCTTTGTTGAAAATAATTTTTCTTGCATTGTAGTCAGTAAATGGGTACATTTAATAGTTTGGCCTTTGTGAAGTTTTTATGCCCCGATTCATGATCAATTTCTACCAAAGTTCTAATCACAACTGAAAAAAATATGTATATTACCTCCTATTTCCATGTAGCAGTTATCAGAGCTCTATCATATCTAAATTTTTCAAAATGTTATTTAGATTCTTAACTTCTTTCTTGGTTATCTTTTGGTCAGATTTGTGAAGGTCTGAAATGTGATACTGTGAGATCTCTATTATAATTTTACTCTTAATTTTTTCCTGTAAATTCCTGTAAATTATTCTTAGAAGACTAGGATTGCTACTTCTGGGTTGTTTTTTTGGGTTTCTTATTTGATCTGAAGCAGAATAGATTTTGCTGTAGCCACACATTTGAACTCTGTGTGAATCTGTGCGAAGTGTCTTTCTTGTAACCAACACATTTTTGGATTGTGCTTTTTCACCCGTATTTTTATCTTCTTCTAAGTCAAAAAAATCTTCAAATCATAATACAAGAACTAATATAAGAAAATAGCCAAGAAATTCTCACTACAGAAAAAAAAGATCACCAGTTGAAAGAATCCATTGCAAGAAAAAACAAAAATAAACCCAAAAGCCAAATGCAAAAAAAAAAAGTGGTTAAACTTAACAATTCCAGTGATAACAATTTCTGCAACAGACTAGGAGAAAGACCTTGAAATATAGAGTAAAAAAAAATTTGAATAAAATAAGACCATTATACACCCATCAGGATCTATAGAAGGGAATGGAATATTCTGAAAAGCAAAGAAGCTCAAATGCAACCCAAATTACGTGCACTGATAACCTAAGTCTGCTTATCAAAGAGAAGAAAAGAATAATAAGGGAAGCATTTGAATTTTCCTACAAAAAAAAGTGAGTAGATTATTCAACTTGCAAATTTCTCTAACAGCAGAAACACAAGAAAGATAGGACTGTGCAATGACATAAATTAAACCATCTATAAAAATTATTAAGAGGAAAAAACTAAAAAAAGAAAAATACCTATAAATTACAGAAGCATCATTAAGGGATTTCTTTCTGAAAGTACGCATGGAGATAAAGATGAAAGTATAAGTTAAGAAAATAGAAGTAGTAGTGGAGGAACAGGCTTGAAACACCATGAACTAACACCACCTCCCCTCTTTTCCAGATGAATCAATGTATTTTGTGGGATTAAACTGTAGAATGGTAAAGTGCATAAAAGGCTGAGAGAGTAATGCTGGACATACACTAATCAAGTCAATGTTAAACAATCAAGGGAAAATAACTCCTGCAGTTTCTCCTATAGTTTCCTATATTAGAAAATGAGTGAGGTGGCAAAGAGAGGAATCAGAATAGGAAGAGGCACATCTTGACTCAGTAGTAGTAGTAGGTGGGGGATGCACTGAATAAACATTTCTCTGATGGGAAATCTTCTGTTTTGGGGATCTTGCCAATCTAGAAGGATTCAATGCTCAGGGAAACCCCTTTCTCTGGCTGCTGTCTCTCCATGGACAATATCCTGCCTCAAGCAAAGAAAAATTAAATCTACTAGGTTCAACCAGCATCCAGAAGGATTGGAAAGCATGAACATAGAGAAGAGATTCCATGGAAAATGAGGGGAAATTAACATGGAGCAAGCAGGGGGTAAAACTGAACTAGCCAATTTGAGCAACAGAAAAATGTCTACCATGTGGCAATGCTTCTATCCTCACTACATCACAAAGGACTCAATAGGTGTACAAGTGAGAAAAAGATAGGAGAAGGAAGGAACTGAGTTCTACAAAGCAAAACTTGGAATATTGGATGCTTTATTTACGTAAGGAACACAAAGAGAAGGAATAAAAATAATTAAGGCCATGAATCAAAAAATAAAAGTTTAGAATAGAAAACAGATAATTGTGAAGATAAGATAAATCATTTTTAGAAAAGTCATGGAAAATGAAAAAAAAATCTAACAAAAGTTGAAGGAGAGAAGAGGGGAGGAGAATTCTAATTAGCACTTAACAGAGTGAAAAAAAGGAAGAATTCGTAACTAAAAGGAAGAAAAAGGAATTAGTACTTTATAGGTAAGTTCATCCCATTCATATTTCCCATAGATCATTAATTATGTATTTCCTTTTTTCCTAATATGTATTTCCCCTCTTTTCTCACTACTTTACAAAGGGGGTAGTGAGATAGGTGTGCTCAACAGTTATGCTATGAGATTTTTTTACTCCTCTTGCCCTCATCCCCAGCACACATTCAGAAGTTGGACTTTTCCTTATGTCCAAATTCCCAACCCCTTCCTTAACCTCACCCTTTTTCCTAATTATCTTATTGCATGTCTTTCTAACCAAAATCTTTGGAATATGGGCGTGTCCTCTGGTCACTTCGGACAAGTTAGGCTTATATGTTGGCCTCTCCTTTATCTTTCCTGTTTGAAGTCTTCCCTGACATTCTATGTGAGATAATAGTCCACCTCTTATCTCCCTTTTTCATTCTCTTATTTTCCCCTCCCCTTTTTTCTTTTAAGATCATCAAAATATTAATCCTAATGCTTTATTTTAACCTTTCTGTAACCTTCAAAGACATTGTTTGCATTTTAAAAGGGAAAATGGAATGGTTCCAATTGCTCAAATGCATTTACCTTTCTACATTTCTCTTGAATCCTGTTTGCAATTCCAAGTATCTATTCAGCTCTGGTCTTTTTTTTTTTTTTTTATCAGGAATGTGTGGAAGTCCTTTATTTGACTAAAGGTTCATTTTTCCCTCTGTAGAATTGTACTGTTTTTGGAATGGGGAAGAGGCTTAAGGAAAATAGATGTCTGGAAAATTCTAGGTCAAGGGTCAGCAAACTATAGCCTGAGGACTAAATCTGGCCTATGGCTTACGATGATTTTTACACTTTAAAATACATTATAACTTTATTTAAAAATTGAAGACTATTCTTAACTCCCACAGGCTACACAAACAGTGGCCTGCACTTGGTTCATGGGCCAGTTTGCCAACCCCTGTTCTTGGCAAAAAGTGAAGATGGTAGCTTTATGAATGGAGAGAGGGTTTGTATGTGAGATACAGAGATAGAAACAAGATCTGATTAGTTTATGTGAGGATGTGTTGAACCTGTGACTGAAATAATGGTGTACTTAATAAAAAAAGAAAAATGTGAGAGATGTAGGGGAAAAGTTCAGTTCAGTTTTGGTCATGTTAAGTTTGATATACTCTCCAGTTTCAAATGTCCAACAATATATGCCAAGAGCTCATGAGAGAAAATAAGGGTAGATACATACATCTGAGAGTCATCAGCACTGAAAAAATTAAACTCACGAACAACAATGAGATCAGTAAGAGAAAAAGGCCCAGGACAGAGCCTTAATTACACCCATAGCTGGGAGTGAGGTTATGGATGATAATCATAGATTTTGAACTAGAAGGGACCTTAATAGTCCAAAGTCCAACTCCCTGACTTTTAGGTTAGGAAACTCAGGTCCAGAGAAGGTGACGTTTCAAGGGTCACAGAACTGGTATCTAAAGCATAATCCAAACCCAGGTATTCTTGACCTCAAGTCCAGCAACTATTGACTGCACAATACTTCTCGATGCTAGCCAAAGGAAAATGAAGAGTATTCGGATAAGCAGGAGGCAAATCAAGAGAGAACTGACAGAAAAACCCAGAAGAGAATATTAGGAAGATAGTCCAATGCCAAAAGCTGCAATGGATTCAGGATGACTGAGAAAAAGCTATTGAATTGGGTAATTAAGAGATCATTGCTAACTTTGCAGAGAACAATTTCAGCTGAGTTATGAGGTTTAGAAGAGAGTGAAAGGATAGGATATGAAGTGGAAGCAACAGATTTTCCTAGGACTTCCTATGAGAAAAGAGGAGAGATGCCGCTGGAAGAAAGAGTAAGGTCTACAAAGAACTTATGACGGATGAGAAAAACTTGGACATGTTTGTAGGTAGCAGGGAAAGAATGGATAAGAACAGACTGAAAATAAAGGGAAGCAGGCCAACTGTTGTAGAAGACAGGGGAGACAGAATCAAGAATGCATGTCGCCTTGGCAAGAAGAGAAATCTATGAAACTAGGAGAATATGGAAAAAGAGTTTATTGATTCTTTTCTGGTTAGAGATGAGGTCCTCAGATATAAGCAGGTGAAGAAGGCTGAAGAAAGATGACAAGCTTTGAAATAGCAGCAGTGGTGGCTAAATGTGACAGAAACAATTAGGGAAGAATAAAAGGAGTGTTTTCTCGCACTGAAGTCTCAGCTGAATAAGACAACAAATCTTTAGTGAGCCAATAAGCTCTATTCTTATATTCTAAATAAAATTTTAAAAAGTATCCTAGATTCTAAGTTTTATATGTGTATTTTGTAAAGGAAAATTACATACCCACTACATGGAGAGGCATTTCTTTATTCATATCCAACTGTAAGGCTTAAGGTGTCTATTCTTATCAGTATTAGTTTGACCAATTCAAAACTTTAATCTTCTAGAAATTTCAATATATATGGCATATATATATACACATATATATATACACTCACATGCATATATATACCCCCCCCACGCACATATCTACATATACCCACACACACAATAAGGTGGTCAATAAATGAGACCTATACACTATGAATGATTGTTAACAAGAAAAGGCAAAGATTAATTGCAATACTGTTTATGAAAGTGAATTCATTTTATTTCACACTCAACATGTATTCAACCATTTGTCAAATATTTAATCTCATCCACAGTTTAACCAATCCAATTTGGCCTATGAACCATGAATTTTTTTATTTTGTGGATACTCTACAAAACTCTTTATTTGGCTCAGTTTATGATCCAGGTGCTGGGCCAGGAAACACCCTTTGGTTCATGCAGATTCAGGCCACCTGACAAATGTCATCATATCATGTTGGAAGATAGTGAGATCTGAAACAAGGTTTTGACAGCATTTCTGATTATTTTTACAGAAGCGGGCCATGTTCCTAGGGACAGATGTGTATTTAGACGTAGAATTAGGGTAGCTCTACCTACTCCAGCCCTCTCTACAACTGACTGGTGGGGCTTGAAAAGTATAGTGTTCAAGCCACAGTATTCTAATAGGGGAGTGGCAGAAAGTGTACTGGCAAGTCTTTGATCTGTTCAGCATTCAATTACTTATTATTATATGATAGAGGGAAATAAATGAGATTAGGTAAGGCACTAGGACAGCTAGGTAACACAGTGGATAAAATGCCAGGCCTGGAGTTAGGAGCTCTTCCCTCCTGAGTTCAAAACTGGCCTCAGACACTTACTTAGCCATGTGACCCTGGGTAAGTCACTTAATCCTGTGCCTCAGTTTCTACATCTATAAAGTAAGCTAGAGAAGGAAATGGCAAACCACTTCACTATCTTTGCCAAGAAAACCCCAAGTGGGGTCATGAACAGTTGGACAGGACTGAAAATGACAGAATAAGAACAAAAGGCACTGACTTTATTCTCACTGAGTTTACATACAAATTATGATACAAAAACCACAAGACCATAAGTGGTACAAATGACATGAGTTTAAAGTTTGGGATATATAAGAATTATCTGGCAAGTCATTTCTACGTCCAGGAGTGTTTCCTCATCTGTAAAATGAGAAGCTTGGAATATATCCTTAAGATACATTCCAAATGTCAAATTACTATGATCATAAATGCACATTTTTTGAGTGTATATATATATATATATATATATATATATATATATAATGTGTTACTAGAGTTGATTAAAAGCTTCATAGGATCATAGATCTTGAGATAGAAGGGAATTTGGACACCATCATGTCCAAATCCCTTATTTTAAAGTGGAAACTGACACAGAGACCTTAAATGACTTTCCCAGTAACATAATGTCAATAAGTGACCAAAGCAGAATTTGAACCCAAGACTTCTTACCTCTAAGCCAGCATTCTACATAAACCCTATGTTGTCTGCTCATGACAGAAATGGAGGCTTTCACTCATAGGTCAGTATCATTTTAGACATGTTTCTAACAAGTTCAGTTATCTGGATCTCATAGCTGATTTGAAGGGGGAAACTAGGAGTATAAAGAGCCAAGAGTAGCAAGATGTGGCAACTTGGGAGGACATACAAAACCTATAAAAAGAAGACATAAACTCAAATAGCAAGGCAGTGTGAAGCCAATTGGTATAGGGTCAAACAAGCTTATAACAAGAGTTACAACTTAGTAAGCAATTGGGTTGAAAATGAACAAGCATGAATAAGAAAAAATTAAATTATGGGTGGGTTTCATTTATCAGAAAATTCATTTAAATGTCATGTAAAGGAAATACAAACTGTTTAATATTGAATTTCTAGCATTTAGCAAAGGTGGAAAAAGTAAACTAAAATCCAGTAAAAATTGAAGTCAAGAAATATAAGCAGCAGAAATCATAAAAACTTAGGACTAGTGACACTGAATTCTTTATTTAAAACAGATTAAACAAACATTACCTCTCCTTAGCTCTTCTATTTTTAGCAAGAAATTCCAACATTTTTAATTCTTGGAAACAGTTGTTTAAAGTTGAATATCAGCAACAAGTAGTAATAAAAGTGTACATGAACAGTGACAGTCTGCTTCCAAATAACTTCAATGATTCCATTATCTTTGGTGTGGTTTAGGAGCAATTATGCAGCCACTGGGTCCCTATTTTAGAATCTGAGGAGTATGTGCCCAAAATAGGCATCTAACCTTTGGAAATATTTTGTTGTAGGTATAAAAAACCCAAAGAATTACTCATGAAATATTCTAATTATTCTTTGTGCCAAATATTGATCTATTCAAAACAATGGAAGACATTTCCCTCAGAATGAATTCACATCATACTTAAGATCTCAGTCTTTTCTTCTAGGAGAAAAGAAGTAGCTTTCTATACTCTTTGATATAAAAGGTCCTTTAGTTGCAAAAATTAGATCCTTACAGAACAGCCCCAAAATGTACTAAAAAAATTTTCTTTCCTGGGAAGGTGCATGTAACCTCACCCTTTACCCTCCAATAGCAATAATGCCTATTTGACATATTTAAAATGCTTTTTGAAAGGGCACCATGCTCATGATTTAAGCATGCATAAATAATGTATAAGCTGAAAGTAGCACTAGCTAAGTATTTGGCAATCTAGAAGAATGTTCCAAAAAATACATATGCTAAATAAGAAAGTATTATTTCTACAGGCTTGTGCAACAAATGGTGCCTTTACCTTGCAGCGGACGTGGAAAGGGGAAGGAAACACATTTCTTTAACATTATATACATTTTCTTGGTATTCTGGTTACAGCATCTAGTTGTGAAGTTTCCAAATAATGGGCAATTAAATTACTAACAACAGTAGCTATTATTTTCCACCACAAAACAATCAATTATTTAGCCCTAGTTTAGGACAGTGATGTAAATAAACCAGTTCATCATAATACAGCAAATACAAAATATTTGTGAAGCCAACTTATCAACAACCAAATTTGCAAACAAGATGTAAAGAAATTAATATTTTTGCTCTTTACATATTTTTTAAATTCTGAGGAATAATAAAATTCTAAATCAGATTGCTATATGTTATTTTATGAGTGGTGGGTTTTTGACTGTTCTTTTAATATTTTACCATATTCTTCTTTCTTTAAATCATACTTTTCATTTTCGACTGGGTCATTTATAACATTTTTTCCATTTACACTTTAAACCATTTCATGGTGACCGTAGGTGGAGAAGTATATCTAAACATTGCTTATGCCAAAAGGCTACTATGAGCCTATATATTACCTCTCAATCTACAATATAGCAAGGCTAAGTCCTTTGGTGAACAATTTTCACAAGAAATATTTCTAACATAGGAGGGAGAATTCAGCAGAATGGAAAGATTTTGGAGGAAATGATGGGTCAAGTCACCCAAGTACTATAAAGCAGTCAGATAAAATATGAAAATACATAATTTAACTAATTTACAGCTGCAAAATTTTATATTAAAAGTAGTTAAAAACTAAATTATAGTAGCTCCAAAGCATTAAAAATAATTGGCCCTAAAAAGGCCAACTGGTTGAAGTATTATAAAGATCATTGAGAACTTGTGTATATCTAGCTTCACCACACAGTTTTAAGTGTTAAATGAGATCTAAAGCAAACTTTTAATAGAAAAGGTGAAAGTTGCAAACTAGCAGTGTTGCTAAATTAACAATAGCCATAATCTGGTGGCCATATTTTTTTCTTAAAAATCCAACACTTCTACAGCAAAAATATGAGGCCTACCCACACCTGAGTTCAGCAAATTACACTTTTTAAAAGTGTAAGGTTTTATGTAATTAACAGTATGTACAATGTTACAAAATATCATTACTGTACATAGATTAAAAACAGTACTTAGAATACCTTTTGCCAATTCTAGATTTAGTTTTTTTTGGGTAATATTTCAATACTTTCAGTCAATTACCATTTTTTAAAGGTCCAAATTAAAGCCAATATTCACCACAGGATTTATTTTTTCAGAGTGCAACAATAAGGCATTAGTAAAAACATTATAGTAGAAACTGATTTTGCATAAGTGTTAAAGGTAGTTTATAAAATACATTAAGTATTTTCTTAAAAGAGAAGCTAGTAGCAATATCATTAAATTACAATATTGGTGACAATAACTGAACCTATCTTTCAACATTTTTTTTTGTAGAAAAGTCATCTAAATGCAAAGGCTTCTGAAGAACCACCACCAAAAAAGGGGAAAAACTACAGCTGTGTGAGACAGAAAAACAAAAATATCATCATATACTCTGGTTGTTTAAACTTAAATAAAAATGTCCACACTTTTTTGTCAAAACATTAAGCCTCTGTCAAAAATGTATTTCTTTCTTTATAGTACAGGATTAAAAGACAAGATGGTGCTTACAGATAAAGAAAAATGTACAAGAAAATATTTTGACAAAGTTTTTCAATTAAAATATTGCAACATTCAAACTTGACTTACAATATAACAAAAGAAATGAGACCACAAACAAAATGGTGTATGGATTTTTCAAAGACATAAATAAACGAAATATTGTGAAGGCAGCAGGGCTCATGCTGATGGCTAGCAGGAAGTAACAGTGTAATCTACTTGGAAAAAGCTTTTAATGTACAAATTATAAGCCCAATCATGGACTGCAGCAATTCAATGATTACTGCCATTTTTTCTTACTTCCAAAATAAAGCCTTGATTAAACCATTCATACCCTATATTACTCATACCTTTATGTCAGAGACTGAGTAACTATATACAACAAATGTATTTGTTTTCACCATAGGGATAACATATTGTACCTCTCTGCCAATGTTACTCGAAAACCTTTCATGTCAAAACAATCTGACAGCATATAAACAATTCAATAAATATGCAATGATCTTTCATTACAGTCCTTTATAGACACGCATGTTAATTCATGCTGCTAACCTTAGGATCACAGTGCATAGAATCCAAATATTAAATGGTTGGGATGACTTTCGAAGTTATGATGGATCCTTCACTTTATTTATAATCCCATTATAACTGATAAGCTCATTTCATAGGCCCTTTCATGCATTTATCATTTGGTGGCAGGAGTAAAACATTTCCTGTTAACAACGTCCATTGCCAGCAACGAACGTCTCAAAACTGCCAAGAAGTCATTGTTATTGCACAATACATGGAGGCCCTGGACATTTTCCAAAAGCTTTAAAAAATAAAAATAAAAAATGGAATTATTCTGACATTTCCTGACACCTGCATTAATACTTGTATGACTAATAAAGCATGTCAATTGCCTGGACTGAACCAGCGATCAACACGTGCCCAGAATGCACACGAGTAAAAATGCAGAAAAAGGAAGTAGTCTTCATTGCCTATAGGTCACTTCCAGTCAAAAGTTAAAGTTCAAAGACTGAATGATCAAAGTGCTCATTTTCTCAGTAGGGCTATCTTCTGCTAGGAGGTTCACAATGGTGGCATCAACATGTATCATCTTAAAGAAAAAAAAGGAGAAGAATATATTAAAAAAATATTTACAAATATTTACAAAATATTCTAGTACAGAAATCACTTCAGGAGGCCAAAAAAAAAAAAAAACCTTTAAACTTGTAGCCCTATTTTGATCCTGCTTCTCTCCAAATCAATCTGATTTTGCAACAATTTTTAGTTTGTCTTGATTATGTTAATTTGACAAATTAAACAGTTATACAAACATTCAAAAAGAAACTTGTTTTGTGTCTTTTGAGAAATAATAGCACATGCCCAATCAATTTGTGGTTTTCTCTCAATATTCACTCTAAACCAGGGGTGGGGAATCTGCAGCATCAAGACCACATGTACCCCGGGGTCCTCAAGTGTGGGCTCTTTGACTAAATTCAAACTTCACAGAACAAATCACCCTAACAAGAGGATCTGTTCTATAAAACTTGGACTCAGTCAAGAGGCAGTATCCAAGGACCTAGAAGGTCACATGTGGCCTTGAGGTCATAGGTTTCCTACCCCTACAAACAATTAAGTGAAATAAAAATCCAAATTATGCATATTCCTTTTCTATACAAATACACAAATATGTATATGCACAGAAGAGGAAAAAATCATGAATGCGTCAAACTGTTAATGAAAAAGTGGAAGCTGCCCAAAATCAGAGTTTATTAACGTTTCTTTAGAAAGGTCTCTTGTAGAATGCATAATTTCAGAAACTACTGTTTCATTAAAATTTGCACAGAATTGGAGTACTGTGGGTGTAAAACATTAAATATACTATTAAGACTCAGTTATTGTACTTTTGCCAAACAGCTTTTTTCTCCCTTTTTTTAGTCTGTTACGAGAAGGAGAAATTATTTATGTATACTAAAAAGATATAAACAAAACAAAAAAGTCCGGGAATTCAGAGGCCAAAGAAATCAATTTGTTTACCTATTAAAGAAAAATGAACTAATTACAAGATGGCATACCACCAAAGAAATTCAAAGAACTCAAGGGTACAATTGTGAAACTATTGTTCAAACATATAACCTGCTGTCACCAGTAGGTCAGGATTGATAGACTGCTGACATAGTCAGTCTGCAAGAATGGCTAGGTAGGAACCAAAGATCAGTGAATCTGTACCTACCTTCCAGAAAGTCTAACAAAGTCCTGTGAACCAATCCTCTAGATTCTGATCCTGCTAATGAGTAGAAGGAGTATAGCTGTTGGAATGAAACTAAGTTGTTCTCCTCAGTCAAGTCTGTGTGTAAAGGAGTGCAAACAGTGATCTAGCCCTATTCCTCTTCAGATATGCTATGATCTCAAATAAACCACTCATACTCTACACTTGGGCTGTACTTTCTAAACTCCCAGAATCTGCCTAACACCCTCCTGGAGAGCATTCATTCTCTAACTCTCTCATAAATGCTTTTCTTGATCCCTTCCTGCCTCGAATCTCTCAAAGCACTTGAGAGCATATATTCACGCTCTTGTTATAACGTGTATTTTGTATTAAGATTTATATATTTTCATTTTACCTCCCCTTGTGCTTTGTAAGCTCTTTGAAATCAGACTTTAATAAGTTGAAGCATTTAATACAGTGCCTTTGCCAAAGGTACTTAAAAGACATTTAATAAATTAAATTGAGAAGGGAGTTATCAGCTGTCAGGGGGATACATATTTGGAGGAAGATGCTTACATTTGACAGAGATTCCTAAAAAAATAAAACTGAATTATCTTTGATAACTGAAATTGGGCTACTAATAGTAAGAAATGAGAAGTCAAGCAGAGAATACTGGTTGTAAGACCAAAATGAGATTCTTTAGAGGAAGATGGGTCTAACATGAGATTTTTTGGTATGAAGAGGAGAGAAATATCCCACTGATTCTCCAAAGCTAAAGAGTTTGAGTATGAAGGGCTGGATGAAATATACTCTACAGACTCTAAAGAGAGGGACTTTCCTAAAAATTGAAACCATGGACAGTCTGACCGTAATGAATAGCCTATAACATGTAGCAGATGTCTAGTCATCGTTAATCTCTTATTAGAGTTATTTGGTGAATCAATGAACATATACTGTAGCAGGAAGAAATTGTTCCCATTACCTTTCAACGTAAGGTCACACATCAAATTAAGGTTGTCATGGGTGACCAGCAGTATCTTGAAATATCCCAATGAAGAGATTCAATCTGATGATCAGATAATAAGAATGGGACAAGAAGGTTGGGGTTTTTTTGTTTAGTTCTGGTTTTTTGTTATTCATTGTTTACTCGTTTTTGAGTGAGGGTAGATGGTGAGAAGACAGAAGTGATGTGAGATATTTTAGCAGATAAGTATCTATCTTCTAGGAAGTAATAGTAGCTTCTACCATCTTGATTTAGTGCCTAAAAGCTAGTGGTAGAACCCAAGGGGTATTCAATGAAACGAGATAAAAAAGCCTCACTGAGATATAACTTTAGCTTATAGCAAAAAGAAGTTAAACACTTGTAACTTAAGAAATTAGATCTACTCCTAAGGGAGGTATTTCTGGAACATGGCTTAAAAATAAGAATGACAATCTTTAGGCCAAAGAAAGAATCCCTCTAACAAAGGCTGGCAAGAATTTACCTGAAATTTTTTAAATCTAACAAAAATTACTTTAATTTGAAAAAAGGCTTGGGGGAAGGGGAAAAAACCTGCCTGACTATATCCACCAAAGTAGATAATACATAGATAGGGTAGGAAAAACTGGCAACCGAAAACAAAATGCAAGTAAAGAACCCTTGAGAATAAACAAAACAAAACAAAAATTCATGACCTATGATGAAAACAAAACAAGGTGAACTAGAGGGAGTTCAAAAAAAATTAGATTTCAAAGATATCACTGAGACCATTATTGTTTGTTTTTATAAAAAAAAAAAAACAAAAAACATCGTCCTTTTTCCTGCCTCCTGACTTCCTGGGCTTTCTTCAAGCCCAGCTCAAATCACTGTTGTTACGATTGTCCTTCATTGTCAAAGAGGACCATGACATCACGACCATGTCTTGCAACATGACTTGCAGTTGACTGATCTGAGTGAGGGAGGGCCGTGCCAGGTCACCAGCCTCACTTTCTTCTCCTGAGCCATCTGGGTCCAGAGGCCTGACATTCATCAGGACGACTGGAGAAGGCCCAGGATGTCGTGTCAGACCCTGAGGTCTAATAGCATTCTCACTTCGTGAGATACACCCTTTCAATGGAGAGGCTTCTGTAAGTAGCTCAAGGGACGGCCCCTTTAATCAACAACAACAACACAAAAACCAAACTGGGAGGGGAAGACCCTCAGGCTTCCTGGGTGAAAGGAACAATTACCATTTAGTTATTACATCCACTCTGTGCTAGGTGGCGGGGGACTTGTCCAGTCTATGCATGCCAGAGTGAACTGGGTTTAAGGCTTGATCTTTAAGCAAGAAATGTAGCCAGTAAACCCAGAGGAAAAAAAGGCAGCTGTTGGCCATAGAGTGTACCTTCCCCTGGGCAGAGAACCAGAGGAGAAGAGAAGGAGGAGGGGGAGAAAGGGGAGGAGAAAGAAGCAGAAAAGGTGGAGGAGGAGGAGAGGAGTTGCTATTCACTTAGAGGTTGTGCTGGTCCTTCATCTAATATCACATCATCTACAAGGAGACTTTCTCACTACTCAGTATTTGTGCCTTCCCTCTAGGATTATCTCCAATTTATCCTATTCTTTGTCTGACGTAGTTTGCCTACTCTCCATCCCGACCCCCACCCCCCACCCCAATTAGATTGGGAATTCCCTGAGGGAAGAGACTCTTTTAGCCTTTCTTTCTATCTGCAACTTTTTTTTTAATCTCCAACTTTCTTAAATGTTGACTTAGTACATTCAAATGATTAAACTATCCCATTTGACCCAATATACCTCCTAGTGGCTTACCCTGGGCACTACACATCCTATCTAGCCATCTACTCTGCCCACTCCTGCTGGGAAACCTTCCTCCCTACCCCTAATTCACCCCATCTCCCACCCCTCTGGCATGTTCCAAAAACAAAACTCTTTTTCCAGTCACCATCCCCTACAAATACTGTCTATCCCTAGAGTAAGGTTCTAGAAAGAAGAGACTATTTCCTTAAAAAGAAAAAAAACCAAACTTTTTTTATCCCTGGTGTTTAGAATAGTACTTGGCACACAGTAATCCCTTAATAAAGGCCTTATGATTTCTTTATTCAAGTCATGACAAACAAGGCAATTTCATTTCTTCCCTGTTAAATTTAATACACTTCAAAAATTATCTAACAACTTCACAGTTTCATATATAATCCTCTTTTCTGTTGTGTTGGAATGTTAGTACCAATGACTTTTCACAATAAAGCTTAACATTATCTACATACAAATGACACAGTTCAAAAATAAGTAATGTAAAAAAGGATGTCCAAAAAAATTC
Source organism: Bettongia penicillata ogilbyi (assembly GCA_023548195.1). Lineage (NCBI taxonomy): Eukaryota > Metazoa > Chordata > Mammalia > Diprotodontia > Potoroidae > Bettongia > Bettongia penicillata. The sequence continues at coordinate 17,997 of JAJHZJ010000489.1, read as the reverse complement.
AAAAATAATATTAAACCATGTCACAGAAGACACATTTGCTTTAACACAGGAGAATGCTGATGGGACAACATATTTGGATTTCAACAAGGAATTCAGCAACTTTCTTATGAAATTGCTTTGAAAAGCAAAAAGAAGGCAGTCCAACATAGACCATGCAGGCACAGATTGGACCCCAGCAACCCAGAGCTGGCTTTAAGGGACTGAATCACTAGCAGCTGAGGCAGTTTCTAGAATTCTCAACCCACAAACGCCAAAGACAACTTAGAAATTCAGCAGGAAAAGTCTGTCAGACCTGAATGAGAGAGGAGCAAAGATCAGCCCTGGCTTAGCCGTAGGGTGGTAGCCACAGTGGCAATGGTGGTAGCAGTAGCTTCCAGAGTTCTCAGCCCACAAACGGCAAGGGGATTAAACAACTGATTAGAAGGGCATTATAGGGATTTATTTGCTGGCACTGAGACAGGATTCTGTTGCTTTGTCCATACTTGGATCTGGGTGGCAGTCCTGGGGCAAGGAAGAACACTAGCAGAGCAGTGCTTGTAGCAGCAGTGGAGAGGGAACCCTCCTCACAGTTCCTGGGCAGAAAAGAGTGCTTGTGGTCACTCACTGACCAGAGCACAGGCCAGGAGTGAAGTAAATAACCTTTCCTTAGATCATACCACCTTAGAAGAACTGAAAACTTACAGGTCCCTAGATGTATCTCTGAAAAGAGCTTCACAAAACCCCTGAATCTTGGGACAGTACACCCTCCACACTAGAAGCAGAGACTTACCTTAATAACCTACCTTAATAAAGAGTTACAAAGTCAAGTTATTGATTGTGAAAATGAGCAAACAGCAGAAAAAAAACTCAGACTACACAATCTTATTTTGGTGCCAAGGAAGATCAAAACATACACTCAAAAAAAGATAACTAAGTCAAAGTTCCTACATCCAAAGCTTTTAAGAAAAATATGAATTGGTCTCAGGTCATGGAAGAACTCAAAAAGGATTTTGAAAATGAAGCAAGAGAAGTAGAGGAAAAATTGGGAAGTGAAATGACAGTGCTGCAAGAAAACCATGAAAAAACGAGTCAACAGCTTGCTAAAGGAGACCTCCCTAAAAATACTGAAGAAAATGACACCTTAACCTAAAACATTCCCAATGGACTTGAGACCAACTGCCTTCCACATTCAGAGAAAGAACTATGGAACTGGATCTCAGAATGAAGCAGAACATTTTCTCTTGTGTTATGTTTTCCATTCATTTTAATTCTTCTATGCAACATGACTAATGTGAAAATGTGTTCAATAAGAATGTATGTGTAAAACCCATATAAGATTGCACACATCTCAGGGAGGAATGGGGGAGGGAAGGGGAAGGGAGGAGGAGAAAATCTAAAACTTATAGAAATGATTGTAAAAAACTGAAAACAAAAAAATTAAAAAAAAGAAAACAGGAAATAACAGCTTAAAAAATAAATTAGACTAAATGAAATGGCAAAAGAGGTCCAAGGGGGTCCAAAAGCTCACTGAAGAAAATAATACCTTAAAAATTAAAATGGAGCAAATGGAAGCTATTGACGCTATGAGAAATCAAGAAATTACAAAACAAAACCAAAAGAATGAAAAAAACAGAAGACAATTTGCAATATCTCACAGGAAAAACAACTGACCTAGAAAATAGATTCAGGAAAGATCATTTAAAAATTATTGGACTACCTGAAAGCCATGATCAAAAAAGAGCCTAGACATCATCATTCGAGAAATTATCAAGGAAAATTGCCCTAATATTCTAGAACCTTACTCCAGGACCAGTATTCTATCCACTATGCCACCTAGTTGCCCCAACAATTACTTTCTAATGAGGAAAGAATAAATCTGGAAAAGCAGGTATAACTTTCATACCACCTCAATATTCTTGTAGTTATCTATACATAACTTTGACACAAAAATCTCAACACATCTGAGCACTAGCTGTGGTTAACTAATATACTATAGAGGTTACATTATTGCAATGGTACCACAGGAGAAGGGAAGGACTTTGATATCTGAATCAGGTTTTTTTATAGTAGAAACCCCAACCCCTGGGTGAAAAACATAAAAATTTCCTCAAGCAGCAATGAAATCACATTTGACCAAATTAAGTATAATCTGTGGGCCTGGGGTCAGGAAAATTCCTCTTCTTGAGTTCAAAGCTGGCCTCAGACACTCATTAGCTATGTGACTCTGGGCAAGTCACTTAACCCTATTTGCCTCAGTTTCCTCTTCTGTAAAATGAGCTGGAAAAGGAAACAGCAAATCAGTGAAGTGTCTCAAGTGGGGTCACCAAGAGTCAGACACAACTGAAAACAACTGAACAACAATAACAAAGAGATCTCTCTTTTTGAGGCAAACATGAATCTTGAAAAGTCCCTGACCCAGGGGAGTCACAGGTTATAGGCTGGCTCTATGAAACTGTGCTGTGTCTCAAAACAACAAAAGATGGAAGTTTATCTTAAAATAATGCCATTAGTTCTTTCCTCCAAAATGGACAATGTAATGTGAAATGGAGCTGTGGAGGACAGTGAACACAGACACAAAGGTCACCCTCGAACACTTTGTTCCAGTGTATTGGAAGAGAAAAGCCATGGGGCTCTTTTCTCAGTGTCACTTATCTTGCCCCTCAGAAACTGTTTACTCATCCACAAAATGGGGATAACAACTGAACCACTTACCTCACAGGGCTGGGAGGAAAATGCTTAGTGAACCTTATCATGCAATAGAAACATGAGGATATTATTACTTTGGACAAAATTAGCTCACTCATCTAAGCACACCCATTAGGCAAAAAAGTTGCCACCTAGTTTAAATAAAGTAGTTGCATCAATACTTTTATTCTAAACTCTCCATTGCTTTTTAGCTTAGTAAAGAAGACTGCACCATGAAGGAAGCTAACTACAAGAAAGACTGGTACAATACAAAATCATTAATAGTTTTAAATACATTATCATATATTACATACAAATAAGTTTCTGCAAGTAAGTAAGACAGAAAAAAAATTTGCACATTAATACAATCCTAACAACCTGAACAAAGAGAAAAAGAATGAGGAAATACTTAAGAGTTATGGAAATTAGAAAGAATTTAAAAGGTACAACACCTAAGCATCAATTCTTGAGGGAAACAGCAGGATAAAGAAAGTTTATATTTAATGTTACCATAAATTGATTTAGTCTTTTCCTACTGAAATTATCTACTTTCTACCAAACAAAAACATACAGCATCAATACTTATACTAAAAAGAATTAGTTTTATTTATAAAAGCAGTTTTTTCCACCAACATTATTTCTAATAGGAGCTAAAAATTTACAAAGGGATTTCTTTTTTTTTTTTAATATGGCAAATGAGCAAACCATTAACATCATCTTACTTGTTCCTAACAGCTAGCATTTATATAGCATTTTAAAGTTTGCAAAGTGCTATATAAATATTATCTTATTTGAGCCACAGAACTATGGGAAGTAGGTGCTATTTATCATCTCCATTTTAGAGATGAGGTCTTCCTAAATCCAGTGCTCTATCCACTGCCCTAACTTACCTCCTTTGGATAACAGCTATGTTTGCTTACCAGCTGGAAACCAAAAATTCTTTTACCTCCAACATGCAAAAAGGAAACAATTAAAATTGCTAGAAGAATTCCTTAAAAATCATGGAACAGGGATTTCAAACCATAAGTCCCTTTTCCACTAACTTGACTACATGCAACATAATTCTGTTTCTGAAATGTTATTTTTAAAAAAAGTCATTTCAAATTGAATGCTTACCATGATACCACCATTTTGTTTTCTTTGGATTCTTGTTACATGTTCTTACATAGAAAGAATTATCTGGTGGTCGTCTCTGAAATGAGAAAGTTTAAATTAATAAATAGCTAAAAAAATAAATGAAATATTCTGAATAATCCTTATTTATATAAAATCTGTGTATGCAATGTTTAGAGAATGAACATGAAATCAATGTGTCTGTATATGATATCGATGACACAGCAAAAAGAACAGAAAGCTTTATATTTTGGGAAATTACACTACTAGTAATTAAATTGTTTAAATGTCACATTGTTCCAGAGAAGAGATACTCACTAGAAAAGAGCTAATCAGATTTTAACCATGAATGTAGTCGTGTACACAAACACACAAACACACACACACACACACGTTCGCCTATGAAGGAAGAAATCAAATATATTGCAGTGACAATTCCTTATGGCTCCTTTGTAAAAAACTAACTTCATTTTACCTTTTTTTATGACTTTTAATACAATTAATGTCTTTAAAAATACAATTCTGTAAATATCCAGTCATGCAGAGAATTTGGAAAATTTGAGAATCACTTAAAACAATGTGGTACTACAATGTAATGCTATCAAGAACATGTCATAAGACATCAAAGCTTTCATACTGTGTTTTTCTATATATAAGTGAGAAGTAACTCATGGTAAAGAGCAAAAGGAAAAAAAATTTTCACATTAAAAAAAAACCTCAAATGGCAGAGCAGGGACATTTGGTAAGTGCCACATGCTTTTGGGATCAGGGGAAAACTGGTAAAGCCAAAAAAGTTACAAGAGAAATAGTGAATCTAAAAGCAATTAAGAAACGAAAATGAAACAGTGACCAGAAGAATTACATCTAAATTCAAGGCCATAGTTATAAGGCTCTGGGAAATGGCATTTATAGGCAATGATGATAATTCGAGAGAATATTCTTCCTCCTTTTCTCCCTCCTTGCATAGCAACTACCTCATACCTTCAATTTAATCACCGAATATTGCTATTTTCTCCCACCTATGATTTTGTTAAAAATTACATATTTAGACATACTATCAAATCAATTTTTCTAAACTAATAAGAGAACATATATGTACATGTGTGTATATATACTTATATATTTTAAGGAACAGGTAACCAAAGTCTTTTGTTATGTGAGGATTAAAGATGACAGCTCTGTGTGGCATCAATAAAAAAATGGGAAAACACACTTGGTAATTATGTTACATTCACAGAACTAACTATACGGAAGTAAAAATAACAAAGAGGAGAAATATCCTCACTCTCTGAATTAGCATAGCATGCTCTTACTTTTAAAGTCCTCTCACATTTATCTCCTTTGACACTTAAGACAAATAATTTTCAAATGAATAAAAATAAATGGGTAAAAATATCTGCTCTTTGAAAATGAGGAAACTAAAGCAAAGGTTAAATGACTTGGTCAGTAATATTAAGTTGATTGTGCAATTGGTTATCACTCAAAATAATTATAGAAAAAATCAGAATGAAATTAGGAACCTGAAAATATTTCAGAATGAAACTGATTCTTCACATTAGAATTGTTATTCAGGTAAGCAAAGTTTTACAGAAAACTACTTTAAAGAACTATAATGACCTTTTTAAGTATCAATATTTTAATCACTGTTATGATATTCCTTATATAATCCACATTTCCTAGACTTAGAAGAGATGCATTTAGCCTTCTTTGAAAGACTCAGCCATCATGAACATCCATTATGCCCTTAGTTTTGTCTACTCTTCAGTTTTTCTTCTTTCTTCCTTCTTTCACTATCCATCATTATGGTGTCTTCGCCTAATAGTTCTCTTCCTTCCTTCCACCCAAACTCCTCCTAGTTTAAGTGCTTTCAATTTGCTAAGGAAGGAGATGGAAATCAGAAAATCAATGTTCCTAATAATTCTGTCTGAAATGAAGGTAAATAAGCTTTGAGTAAAAGTCCTATAGTGTCTCCTAAGCAGCAAAGTGCTTTAGTCCCGGAACTTGCATTGGTATTTGAATGCTCAAAAGCCTTGCTTTACTTGGTTTGGGGCCACCATCCAGAAGTCTGATCTCCAACTAAGCTGAATGTTTTTAAAGTCTTAATCAGCTGTCTCTCTCTCTCACACACACACACACCCCTTATATTAGCATACATCATACCAAGGAACCAAGTAGGAAAGATTAATTTTGGTGAGAGTCAAATGATCAGATGAAATGAATGCTGAGGAAGACAACAAGGATTAGAGAAAGATGGATGAGTTATAGGTCATTGCTTTCTAGTTTTGAATGGCAATGATAATCTCTCATCTGAGTTTTGAGCAGTTAATATAATACATCCCTGCCTTTGAAGTTCCAGTAGCACTTCTGAGTCAGTGTAAACAATTACCTATTGGGCATTTCTAATGAGTTGTCCCACAGATACTTCAAATTAAACATAGCTGAAAAAGAACTCACTATTTTTCCCCCCCAAACCCATTCCTCTTTACTAACTGCCCCTATTTCTATTGGGAGCATTTCACTATTCTTGCAGAGATACCTAAGTTGAAACCTCAAAGTTTCCCTAAATTTTCCTTTTACCTCATCCCTTATAGCCAATTAGTAGCTAAGTCTTTTAAATTCTCTCTCTCCAACAGCTTTCCCATTTAATTCTTTCTCTCTACTCACATGGCCAGTACTCTAATTCAGACCTTCATCATCTCTGGACCACTCCAATAGCCTTCCCTGATTAAAATCTCTCCCTTTTTGGATCCATCTTCCATATAGCTGCCAGTGATGTTTTGGCAGCAGCGTCTTTCTATAGCACCTTCCCCACTCAAAAAGTTCTAGTGGCTCCTTATCACACTCTAGAACAAAACGGAAATTCTAATGTTTTTCACAATCTAGTTTCCTGCCTATTTTCCTAGGCTTGTTTTATGCCACTCCTTCTTTCATGTACACATGTCCATCACACTGACCCACTTGCTGTTCCAGGGACATTACAAATCTTCCAACTCCATGACTTTGTATGTCATATAATTCACCCCTTCCTCTTAGAATCCCTGGCTTCCTTAAATGTGTGGCTCCAGTGCTCTTTCTTACCAAAGACCTTCCTGGTCCTCCCAGCTACTACTGTCACCCTAAATTACTTGGTAAATCTTTCATATTTGCTTATATGTATACCTATTTGCTCCCTTGATATTAAGCTAGCTCATTATGTGTGGAGACTCTTGTTTTTGCCTTTGTATTCTAGTGCTTATAACACTTTAAGTGCTTGTTCAACTTCTCCCAACCTTTCCATCTTCTCAGCTTCCACCTGGGACCCCCTTTTCTCAATAATTTCATATTCTCATATGACTTCAACTTTATTTGGATGACTTCTAAATTCCCCTAGGTCCAACTTTTCTTCCAGGCTTTAATGCCTTATATCTGTAATTGCCCACTTGATATCTCCAACTAAGTTATACAGTCCAGACCTCAAGTTCAACATAACTGCTTTCTCCTCAAACCTGTCCTTCCTATCCCGAATTTCTATTAATTACATTTCCCAAACAAATATGTTTGACCTTGCCACCACCTGACTCTTTTTTCTCTTCACACATTTATCAGTATTTACCAAATCCTTTCACTTCTGTCTCCTTTCTTGTTTTCATGAGCATCCTCACCATTCCCACAACTCAATATTGGTCCAAGTCCTTATTCTTCTCACTTGGTGCTACTGCAATAGCCTCCCAAACCAAATTCCCTGCCTTTAAGTTTCATCCTACACATTGTCCTACCCACCTCCTTCAGTGATACACAGTTTTGATTATATCACTCCTCTACTTAACCTGTAATTCAGATCAACTGGCATTCATTAAGCACATTTGATGAGCAAGGTGCTAGTGCTGGGGATGCAAACTTAAAATTTAAACAGTCTCTGCCTTCAAGAAGTTCATATTCTACTGGATTCTAACTGTTTAAAAAGTGAAGTTTAAGCACCTTGTTCTCTACAATCTGGCTCCAACCCACCTCTTCCTCTGCCTCATTATGCCCCTTTGAATGCTTTATGGTACCTTAACTTGGAAATGCATCTTGACTTTTGCCAACTCTGTGCCCCGGCTGATACTGTCACCCTTGCACCTAGAATGCTCGCTTTTCCTTGCTCCCATTTCTATCTTCTTAAATCCTCAAAACCCAGTTCAGATGTCATTTTGGTGTGAAGCTTTCTTTGATCCTTCCACTAAAAGTAACCTTTCTTCAAAACTGCCACAAAAATTAGTTTGCACCTCCTCTCCAAGCATTTCTGATTGCTATATCCTATTTCAGAAAATCATAGGAACATAGATGTAGACCTGGAAGCATCCTTTGTCCACACAGTCCAATCCTTTCATTTTACAGGTGTGGAAACTAAGAATAATAGAAGTTAGATGACTTGCCCAAGCTTACATGGGTAGCAACAGAGGCGATGCTTGTACTCTGACTCCAAATTAACTGCTACTTCTACTGTACTATGCTCTTCCGCATATATCCATCTCCTTTATTAATACTGTAGGGAATGGACTACGCTATTTTTTTCCATCACTCACAACGTTTAACATAATGCCTTGCACAAAGCAGGCATGTTCATGAATTTGACCCCCCCCAGATTTTATAGCTGTCAGAGGTAGAAGAGAGCAAAAATCAAATGTAATTCCAAACAGTCACCAAAACAATGTTATTCTTCCTTTGAAATTTCACTTGGTTTTCTGTTCTGTTCCCATTCTCCATACTTAGGCTGCTTCCTCTTCAAGATAAATTTTGCCCACAATTTGCTTCTGAACCTCAGTCTATTAAATATTTATTATGGCTCCCTATTGTTCACTAACTTCACAAGCTAATAATTTGACTTTGACCCAGAGACCCTCATTCAAATGGTCTTTGTTTGAGGGGTTTTTTTTTGTCTTATTATTTGTCTTAAGTTTATATCCCTCTTCTTATTAGATCATGAAAATCAGAATTGCAAGGGACCTCAGAAATAACTAGTCTAACACCTCATTTTAATGATGACTCAGTACATCCACTGTTTTTATCAGGATGTTTTTGTTCCTTGCTCTCTTCTCTACTACTCAAAATTCTATGCTTTATGGTAACTATTTACAGTTAACTACCATCTCAGCATTTACTAATCATTTCCTATTTGTGAGCCCAGTTTCTTTTTCAGGGTATGTTTGTTTCAAATGCAAAATTCTTTAACTAAAAGGAAGCTGGTAAGTGATTGACTTTGTGCAGACTGGAAGAGAATTTGAAGGACTTCAGCAGAAAGACCAAGAGACATAGCTGGTAAGCAGAGGTAAATAAGCTATCAAGATAAGGGAAAAGATATTCAATGCCCTAAAGGAGTCACAGAGAATGACATCTGAAGTTAAGTCACTCACACAAGCAGAAGGCCAAAGCAGTTCTTTTGGAGAAGCTACTAGCAAGACTACAGACTAAAGAACTCAGTTTCAGTAAATAAGGAGTACAGGAAGAATTTTGCAGTAACTTGTATCAAGTGTGATGCTTGCATTTTGACATAGCTAAGTGGCTCAAAATGCAGGCTAATTACCTACCCTCTAAGAAGATAAAGAAAAAAGAGTACAAGGAACTTTCCACTTTCCAGTTTATTAGAGAGAATGAGGTATTCCCTTAAAATAAGAAGAAAAGGATATGGAGAAGTAGGGAGGAATCTTGAATGCATCAAGAGAAGATCCACCAGCAAACACCTGGAACTAATCAACAAATAGGAGGCTATTCTGAAAGAAAATTTCTCTAAAAGAAGCAATTGCTCCAAACAGTTAGGATGCCTATCCTTTTGGTGCTATCAGGTGACAGGCTAAAAAGCAAGGGGGAGAAAAGAGGGGAGGACTGATTTATTAAGTGCCTACGATGTGCCAGGCACCATGTGACATACTTTATAAATATCTCAGGTGATACCTCTGCAAGGGAGGTGCTATTATTATCACCCTCATTTTACAGGTCAGGAAACTGAAGCAGAGTTTAAGTGACTTGCCCAAGATCACACTATCACTAAGTATCTGAGTCCACATTTGAACTCAGGTCTTCCTGACCCTAGGTCACCTAATCAACTCCAAATATTGATGGTAGGCAAGCAGGTCTCCTATTTACTGGAATATATAACCAATGTATGACTGAAGCTTCTGAAATCTGTCCTGTCTGGTGCTTCACGTGAGCACAGATGATACTGACAAAAAGTAACCTAAAAAAACTGCCAAGATTATAAAATCTCAAGCAAGAAATTGAAGATCATGAGGGTAGTGAGGTGGTAGTGTAAATAATGTTTTCATCTCTGTTGCTTACTGGAACCTAGGAAAGCAGAAGAAAAAAGGAAGATTTGGGAAGGGAGAAGATGGTTAAGAAGAGGCGAAAACAAAGGAATGACAGGGTCCAGACTAGGGACGAAGTATATCTAATAAAGTATAGAAATAATGTATTTGTCTGGAATTTTGAAAATATATCAAAATACTTTTCATTGGAAACAGAAGGGAGAGGCAAATAATTACCCATGTCTAACAAAAAGGCCAGAAAATAGCTGAATATAGCTTTGTACATACCCAAAAGTTCCAGGAGATAAAAATCTAAGAAAGAATTCATTAATAAAAGCCATGTTTTCAAATGTCTATATAGAAATGTACAAGTGTGTTTAGTAAGCAGTAAGATTCATGCCTGGAATATGGCTCTGGGAGAGTATACTTATTCCAAAGGGAAAAAAAAGAGAGAATGAGGAGTACCTTTAGAAGATACAATCACATTAAGAAATCTAGGAACTGAAGAGGGAAACATTGTAGAGAGTTATTTGGATTAAGAGAGGTAGAAAGAGAAGACATTTAGGTCTCAAAACATACTATAGACTATTTGATGAAAAAGAAATATGGTTGGAGAGTTCAACAAACAGATCATAAGCCTGGCAAAGAGATGTGATAGCGGACTTCAGTTATTTAAGTATCTGCCAAAAGCAAGGCAGATAATTTTGTCATTTGTCATTTCAAAGGTTGAAAAACTAAAAAGAGGAAATTCTATTCTGGATCTTATTGTTACCAAAAAAGGAGGAAATGAGTGGTAGGATAGAGATTTTAGAAACCTTGGAGTGAAATGATCCATCATCTTAGTATATATAAGAAAGCTGCTGTTGTTAACTTATGGTGGGGAGGCAGATTTCAATGAATTTGGAGAAAGAATATGTAGGATCTCATAAATGAAAACTCAGTCTAAGAAGAATGGGAATCCAAGTCAATAAGGGTGGGAATTTTTCAAGAATACAATTCTGAAGATACAAGAAGTATTCTAATGACATGATAAAAAGTCTTTAAAAGATGGATGTGGATGCATAGGAAACTTACACATTAACAGGTTTTTCAAGTGGCATATAGAGAAAATGGAAACAAGGACAGGTAACTAAGGATAGATACAAAATGATACTGTAAAAATGGTGTCAAGAGATTTGGATCGCCAAGCTCTGACGCAAAACAAAAATAACAGGAGCCTGGTTAGGGATGGAATGTACCCAAAAAGGAACTGGTACGAACTATCTGCCTAGAATTTGGAAAAAAACAAAAAACAAAAAACCTCTCAACTTGGCAAGTATAAGAGGGAGGTAAGGATAGACAGCAATTTGTCAGAAAAAGATCAAAGGATTTTAGTAGATAACAAACTCAAAAATGCAACAGGACAGATAATGTAATAGGCTACATTAAGAGGGACACAATGTTCAGGTATGAAGATGATAGTACTGATGTACTTCATACTGGTCAGTACTGGGAACACAATCTGAAACTGTGTTCAGTTCTGGACACCACATTTTAGGAAGGATATGAATAAGGAGGTCCACCAGGTGGGTAGAAGACCTCCAGTTCCTGCCATTATCAGGTTCAGTTGAAGGAAATGTTTAGCCTTGAAAAAATTTTTTGTTGTTGGGGCAAAAGGGCTTGATGGGAAAGAACACAATAATTTTCTTCAAATACTATGGAATTGTCACATGGAACAGGAATTAGACTTGTTTTATTTAGTCCCTGAGAACAGAATGAGGGGCAATACATGGAAGCTGCAGAGATAAACTGAGGCCTGACACAAGGGGAAAATTTCCAACAATTAGTACTATTCAAAATTGGAAAGTGCTGACTCAAAAGATAATGGCCTCCTTGTTAGAAATTTTCTGATGAAGGCTGGATTACCACCTGCTGTGCCAGGTTTTCCATCCAGGAGATTTCCGTTTAGGTATAGACTGGACTAGATGGTCCTTGAACCAGAACAACTCAGATCCTGTGATTTTCTTGGGATCCTACATGAAAAGTATTGTTTTTGTTTTGAGGTGCTGAGATAGATAAAATATAAGACCTAATTTTATGGAGCTTGCAAACATACTCTGAATTAGAATTCATTGCACTCTTTATTCTACTGCCCACCAAGCCTTGTGAAATCTCAACCTTAGATTACTCCCACAATCTGCAGTCTTCAATCATATATACATACTCCTGAATGGTGCTGGAAAAATCATGAAACTACTGGGCTACCTGGGGCCACTACAAATTTATGTTACATAATTTCAACTGGGCCCTCACACAGCAAGGCAAGCCTTTTACATCTCCCTAACTAACTCACTGTTCCTTCACCAAGATGGCTACTTCAAATCTTTTCATCCCTCTTCATGCCTCTCATAGCACTCTTTCTATCGTCCAGCCTAAGGGTACTTGGCCTCATACTTTAATTAAAAAAGTGAGGCCCTTCTCACCTTACATAATTCAAATATCTTCCCCCACTATATTCTGCTTCACTCCTGTCTCACATGAAGAGGTAGCCATTCTTGCCAAACACCTCCACATACACCTTTGGTCCCATATCATTCTATCTTCTCCATCAGAGAATTCCTAACTCTATATTTAATCTTCTATGTCTTCCTATGTACTGGCTCTTTCCCTATTGTCTACAAATATACCCATGTCTTCCCCTATCATTCTTCCAAAAATAAAAATCTTCATTTGCTCAGACCATTCCCACTAGCTATAAATAAGCTATAAAAATTCTCTCTTTTTATGGCTAAACTCCTTAAGAAAGTCATCTATAACAGGTATCTCCACTTCCTTTCCTCTCATTCTCTTCTCAAACCTCTGCAATCACACTTCTAACCTTATCGTTCAAATGAAACTTCTCTCCAAATTTACCAAAGATCTTTTAATTGCCAAATCTAATTCCTCTTTTCAATTCTCATCCTTCTTCTACACCATCTTCTCCTCTACAATCTCTCATATTGTCAATCACCCTAGGATATCTTGGTTCTCTTCCTGTGTCTGAACATTCCTCAATCTCCTTTGTTGTATCATCCAGGCCCACTAAACATGGATGGCTGCTAAAATATTGTCCTGAGCCTTCTTCTCTTCTCCCTTTATTCTGTCGTGCTTGGCTATGTCATCAGTTCCCATGGATTGAATTATCAGATTTTAACCTGCCCTAACCTGACCTCCAATCTCACACCATCAGTTACCTATTATACATCTCAAACTGCACATCCCATTGACATCACAAAACGTTCAAAAACAAACTCATCATCTTTCCCCCAAACCCTCCCCCCTCTGCCAAATTTTCCTATTACTATTGAGAGTACCATCATACTCCCAGTTACCCAAACTAGAAAGCTAGGTGTCTTCCTCAACTCACTTGTACTCATCCCATATATCCACTGTGTGGCCTAGCCTTTCTGTTTCTACCTTTATAAACTCTCTCATATACATCCCCTTCTCTACATTTATAAAGCTACCACCCTAGTGCAGGCCCTCTTCACTTCAATTGGGTGTATAGGAAAAAGTCTACTAATTGTTCTCCTTATTTTCAAATCTGTTCCTGCTCAATCCAATCTGCCAAACTGCTCTTTCTAAAGAATAGGTAAAAACCATGGCACCCCTCTACTCAGGAACTCCAGGAACCTCTAGAAAAAAATATAGAACCTATGTTAGGTTTTTGAAGCCCTTCAAAACCTGGTTTCATCCTACCTTTCCGGACTTCTTACACTTTCCACATACTCTGAGATCCAATGACATCAGTCTTCTTGATGTTTCTCAAACACACTACTTCCTGACTCCTTTCTTTTTCACGGTCCATCTTCCATGTCTGGGATGTTCTTGCTCCTCACCTCCACTTCCTGCCTTCCTTTGAGACTTAGTTCAAATACTGTCCTCTTCCAAGAGGCCTTTCTCAACACTACCTTTCTCCTTCCCTCCTCCCATCCCCTCTCTCTGTTAGTGCCTTCCCTCTGAGATTTCTCTCCCACTAACACTATGTATCTTGTACATGCATAATTGTTTGCAGCTGTCTCCCCTATTAGAACCTGAGCTGTTTGACAGCAGGGACTATATTTTTGCCTTTCTTTGTATCCTAACTCTTAGCACAGTAACTGCCACATACTAATAAGTAAGCTCTTAAATATCTGTTGACATTAATGGTGAAGAAATAAAGTGCCACTCTACTTGCAGAGAATGGGGGAAAAGAGAGAAGAGAAAATTGGGAAAGGCTTTGTGGAAGAAGTGGCCTTTGCACTGGGATTTAAAGTATGAGTAGGAATTCAATACATAAAGAGAGGAATGGAAGACATTTTGGAAAAAAGAATACTGAACAAAAGGACAGAGACAACAGAGTACAGGATGTGGCCAGAGGATACAGAGTATTCCCATCTGGTTTGAATGTATGATATGTCAACATGGAAGTGAGAAATTATGTGGAACATATTGAAATAGAAATGAAAGGGATCTCAAAAATTATCCCCCCTCCCCTACTTCATTTTACAGCTGAGAAAAGTGAGGCTCAATGAGGTCAAAACCACTTGTCCCAGATCACACAGGCAGCAATCATAAGAGGGGAGATCTGAACCAAAGTCTCTGACTGCTGAGTCAGTGCTCTACCGACTGTACTGTGATAGCCTGATGCCACGCAGTAGCACATCATACAATCCAAAGACCACTGGACCTTAAATGCCAGGCAAAGGAAGGTGAAGATTAATGCAAAGGCACCAGAGAGTTATTTAAGACGTTGAGCAAATGAAAGTTCTATGAATAAGGAAGATTATTCTGGCATCAATATAAAGGATAGAGTGAGGGGAAAAAAAAAGACAGGAAGAATGTTGGAGGCTATGGCTAGAGTAAAAACCTTTGATCACAATGACCTCTATCCACATAGTGGCAGTAAGTAAGATGGGTAAGAGAAGGAAGGGCCCTAACCAAAACTGATTACATACAAGGGGTAGGAAAGGAGAGAGCCCGAGACAAAACAAGATTTTAAATATAGGGAACTAAGTACACAGTGACATCACTCGCAGAAATAATGAAGGGAGGAAGAAAGAGAAATATCATATTGATTTTGGCCACGGTGTTAATGATACCTCCAAATGCTGTCCTATCAACATAGGAGATGAGGATCTGCAGCTGAGAAGGAGTAGAGAGAGGTCTGTAGTCATTAATGTACATGTGAGAAATGAACCCTGGGGTGTGAATGAGACTGCTAAGCAAAGAATAAAGAAAAAGGGGCCAATGCCAGAACTCTGGGAAATACCCACTCTTAAAGAATAATGGGGTGGATTAAAAATAGTTATAGAAGGAAGTCTAGCATTCCTAAAGCCAAGAAAGAATGTATATCCAGGAAGAGGTTGGAGCCAAAAATGTTATACTGTGGTGAAATTAAGGATGAAAACTGGGGGGGAAAAAGGCATTGGTGACCTTTCAAAGAATAATTTCAGTTGAGTGGTCATGGCAGAAGGCAGATTACAAGAAGTGTGAGCAAAGTCCTGGAAGAGGCAAGAAAGGATCAAAGATACAGGTAAAGATCTTAGTGTGAAGGACCAAAGGGTAGATGATCTGAAGAACTTAAGAGAAAAAACCTTAAAGACAAAGATGGGGGATGTCAATTTAGAGAACATGCCAAAAGCTATTCTTAATTTTAAAAAAATTAAAATTTGTTTTCTCATATAAACAAAAATGTGTGTGTGTGTGTGTGTATAAAACAGCAGTCTCCCCATTCATTTGGCATCCCATGTGGCACATAGGAAAAAAAATCTATGAACATTCTGTTGTCCCCTTATCTTCAACCAGAAACAATTCAGAAACACAAAAAAAACTGAGATGGAAGAACTTCTAGGATTCCTAGAGCTAACTCAGAAGGTCTTCACTATGTAATTTCTTAACTGGCCCACTTATTCTTCCTTTAGTACTCTTTTTACCACTTTCTCCCAATGGGTCAAATAGGAGACTCAGAAGAGAGGAAGAAATAGAGAAAAGGGGGCTTCAAATAATCTGTGTAGCTACTGGCCAAAGAGGATCTACCTTCTCCATATCCCACCATATTCTCCCTCATCCCCACCAAAAAAAAAAAAAAAAAAAAAAAAAAAAGTGGGTTCAGGGTAGAAGGAGTTTTCCTCTCTGTGCAGTCGTAAAGAATTGTGGGAGTGAGCAGGGAGAACCAAACTGAAGCTAGGAGTTTAGGGGAGTAGGAAGGAAAAGAAAGTATCTGCCCCATTAGTGGTGAGAAAGCGGAGCTATACAGCAGGACTTTTTGGAAACTTTCTATAAACATTGCTCTTCTAAGCATGTTTTAAGGAAATAAAATTCAATATCACAATTCAAGAGCACCAGTATAAAGTCTGCTTAAAACAAAACATTCTAATCCATTTAACCTTTGACTTGGAGCACAAGGCTTGGCAAAGCAAAAACAAAGAATTTTCAATTTATTCCTCTATAGAAAAGCAACATTCCCTATGGTTAATTTTATAATCAAAAACATTATTTCCTTCTTTAAAAAACTAATTAGATATTAAAATATTTTATTTACCTAATCTGAAAGCAGAAGTATTATCTTGAATAATACTGAAAAGTCCTACCTTTTCTTTGCAGCTGGAAAGCATGCTAATAATGCTAAGACAAACTGATTGCACTGAGAGCGCTGGGGACCAATCTTCTGTTAGAATGGATAAACAGATATGACCATTGCTATAAACATGAGGATGTACAGGAATATTGTCACCAGTAAACATGACCTAAGAAAGAATAAAATTCCATTAACACTTATGATTCTAAAGGACAAAATCCAAATCAAATTCTCCATTTACGCCTAGAAATATTGACTTAAAACATAATGCCAAGTAACAGACTTTCAATAAGTCAGAATATATAAATAATCTGATCTATGCTTTTTACAACACACCATTTTCAAAACCCGCCTGAACATTATCATAAGGGACAGGGACTGGACTTGTAGTTTCATTAGCATAGGGAACTACCTGATGACAACTCCCTTTACCAATACAAGATAGCATCTTCTCTGCCAACTTACAATCTGAAAGAGTTGCTTAGAGCACTGAAAGGTTATTTAACTTATCCAGGGGCACAAAGACATTATGTGGCAGAGGGAGGACTTAAATGTAGGTCTTCCTAGCTTCCAGGCTAGCTCTCTATTCACTATGTCATAATACTGCTATTTTTTTTTTTATTCACCTAAAAACAGTTTTTCCTTTAAAGACAAGTTCCTAGGAGAATTTTTCAAATTCTACTCATTACTCTCCACACTAAGTGGAATTCACTTCAATTCCAAATTAAAGTTCTCCATTTGAGAAGAGTACCCTTATTCTCCCTATCTTTACACCCACCTCTTTTCCCTCACATACCTGCTCAGAAAGAAAAAATGGTTTTTATTAAATCAGCAACTATCTATGTGACCAGAATTTAGAAGAAACAGGCTGAGAAAATAAAAGCAAGAACTACACCAAACTGTTAAATAGTGTTTTTGACTTCTCTTTTTTGTCATATTTTTCAAATGTTAACTTTTTCCTTTGAGGTCCTTCCTTTTCTTAGCTTTTTTTCTAACCCTTCACCTTTCTTCCCCTCTGCTCCCCACATCTCTTTAACCCTATTTTCAAACATTTTTTCTTTCTTTTCAACTTGACTAGTTTTATCACTGATAGGGATTTTTATTAGTTTGCATTATGGAGTAAGTGGGAACAATGACATTTCCTCCTTAATTAAGCAGTAAGGAAAGGAATAGGATAACTGATGATAAGCATAAATAGCAAAGGATTCAGAGCAAGAAAAGTCCTTGTAAATCATCTTAGAAGTCAGTACCCTCATACAAGACGAAACTCAGGCTCAGAGAAGTTCAATGACCATCTCCAAGAATCAGTATTTGAAACCAAATTAGAAGTCTAATTTCTAAATCCAGGGCTCCTACATACACCACACTACACCATTCTCAACA